>CM067511.1:15227816-15382816 GCA_034509495.1 Acestrorhynchus altus | reverse complement strand
TTTTGCCCCACCTATATTAACTTTAATTTTGTTCCAAATAAGAGTAAACAATCAAAATCAATCAAAATTATAAATATGTGTAAAACATTGACATTGCTTTGCATGAATTTACCAAATAGCAATATTTAGGATGTAATAAATTGGAACATAAAGAGTTAATAACCTTGTAATAACCTTGTAATTCTCTGTACAGTGTGGATTCTGTGGAAAATCAATTGATATATCATTATTTTTGACTCCAAATTGTGGTGCTAAACAAATTTTAGAAGACTGGTCACCAAAAATGCTATTTCAACTGCATCAACTAATAGGAATGTTTAGGTTTACTGGTATGTGTGTGGATAGGTGTATGTGAATCAGGATAACAAACCAGACAGGCAAACATTATCCATTGTTGTTTTTCTCTCATATATCACCGCACATAGATGCAAACACACACAGGCACACACACTTGCAGACCTGTAAACAAGCCGAATAGCTACTATATGCTGATGTGTGTGCTTGTCAGGGAAAGAAATAACACATTCATTGTTACACACACACACACACACACACACACACACACACACACACACACACAACACACACAATTACAACACAGATGCACCGATGCACAATATACTCCTTCTTTTGGCAGGGCTTATCAGGACAAAGTGCATTAGAGTAATGAACCTTAAACAAATCCCCCCACTGTATGTGGTTAATTTAAGCAGGATAAGCTGTGTTTTAACTGGATAATCCAGGCATGACTCTCACTGGGCTAAACCTCTCACACTTTGAAAAGCATTTGCTCTCATCCTCCGCCTCCGACAGCCTACAGCACTCGGGCCTGTATATCATTACCCATTCACCTGATTGTTCAGCACCACACACTCCACACTAGCACTGATCCTGCACAAAGATACATCCCTTCCAGACCCCTTTAACCCTCAATGTTGAATAAGACTGAATAGTCTGAGACTAGTAGCCACCAAATTCTACCAGGATTCCAGTGAAAAAAGTCAAATGAGGGAGTTTGATGCAATATCCATGCATGCTGGGCAAACATATTGTATACACTGGATGTTTTCATGGATAAAGTGTTTGTGTGTGTGTGTGTGTGTGTGTGTGTGTGTGTGTGTGTGTGTGTGTGTGTGTGTGTGTGTGTGTGTGTGTGTGTGTGTGTCTGTGTGTATGTTTGAGCACCATTATGCCAAAAGCGGAGGCATCTGTTGCTGCAATGAGAAAAAGTAACTCGTTCAGTTGCTGCAGTTTAAACTAATTAGCATGAAATAAATAATGACTTATATACTCCATAATACCACATTAATAATATAACATATTAACATAAAATATAATAATAATAATAAATAATAATAATAATAGCATGTCTATTCATAATTCATTTTATTATAGCAGTACATTATCATATGGAATACAAATGTATTCTCTTGTTATTAGAACAAACATAATACAGTACATCCCTACCAAATCAAAATGCCAAATATTGTGTAGGTCCACCTTATGCCATCTCAGGGGTGTCACCCTGTATCCGCATAGACAGTCACACTGGTGGTCCAGCAGCTTTCAGTTCATGGCAGGATGTTGTCTTATTGGTTCTTGAGTTGCTCCTAACCTTTCAAACTAACATTATGTCAGTTGAGGGCCATTTGGGACTTATTTCAGACTGATGCAAACTGTTTACATCCAAAATAACTTGCACTTGTGTACAGTTGTTTGAAATTATCCTGAAATCTATTCCTGACTTAAATATAGATCTCAGATTTTGCACTTAGCCTGGCTTCCCACTGTACTGTGTATCAGTAAATCCAGTGATTACTGCTCAAAACACCCTGGCACACAGAACCTGGGCTAGCTGTAGTCTGGTCATAGTCAGACCACCCACTGTGAACTGCAGTTGATCTTCAGTCATCACAGAATAATGGTATGTGTACCATCCACCTGGAAAACAACAATAACAAAATAATGTGGCTTTTGATGTATTTTGCAAATCTGGACTGCTGTCTGTACAGGTCTCCACTTGCCAACTTTAAGCTTTAAGGTGATTACACATATTTTTTGTGTGTGTTTTATAAGTCCACTGGCCTTGTTGAGGGGGGCTGATTAAGGGTCTGCAGAATATGGTGTTTTAGGAGGTTATAACTCCAGTCTGAGTGGCTATAGATCACATAGTCTACCGCTGTGCGCGCATGCTGCATCAGACAGCTGCAGCAACAGAGCTGCAGAGTGAGTGGAGTATCAATATCAAAACTCAGCAGGTTGAAGACCAAATCCCTTCAGGTCTACCACAAACCAGCAATGAAGCTCAAGCTCAGGAACAACCAAGACTGCTCATGTAATAAACAGTCCACCAACTGTGCTTGCACTAACATACCCCAGCATATATATGACTACAGTGCTTACAGCAGGTGAATGCACCAATAGAAACTATATATATATATATATATATATATATATATATATATATATATATATATATATATATATATATATATATAATACCTATAATAACGTGTGTGTGTGTGTGTATCTATTATCTTCTTTTTTAACACACATTCAGCAAAAGCAATTTAATGCGACAGGCATTTCAATAAAATAAAATACACTGAAGATTACAATATTGAATTTATACTATCTATCTATCTGTCTATCTGTCCATGTGTCCATGTGTCTGTCTGTCTGTCTGTCTGTCTGTCTGTCTGTCTATCTATCTATCTATCTATCAATCTATCTCAAATCAAAATTTATTTCTATAGTCGTTTTTTCAACAGATGTCAGAGAAGGTTAGAACAACAAATAATGGCAACAATGGGAAACAATGGCAAAGAAACTCAGAACTGGAGGAAGAAACCTTGGGAGGAACCAGGCTCACAAGGGGGGACTTGACCACCACATGTCTGCTGAAATATTCAGGTGTACTGATGTACTGATAGTTTGATGGCATTACAACTAACAGCAGCAGCTAATCAGGGTCTGCAAATTCTACATAGTTGATTGATGGCAGGTGGGTTAAACTAGTCCAGGTTCAGTAGCCAGAATGTGTGGAGTCAATGTGAAGGGGTAGCAGCTCAAGGTTAGCATTTCATCAGCCCAGCCCAGTGGGTCATCATTAACTCGGGAGAGGTAGAGAGATGTAATTAGTTTCGTGTTTAGATGGCGGAGTAAAGAGAATGTTAACATCACCAGAGTGCGCAAGTGACTCCAGCAGCTCTGACGGCAACAGCCTAACTAAAAGGAGAGAAGGAGAAGGTAACATAAACATGGGAGCATCCTGAAACATGCATGTATAACCACCCACCATCGCAAACCCGAGTGATCGTGATGAAGGAGCCAGAAAGCAGCACCAACTTCTAAGTTTACTCATAAAAATGTCCATGAACCCTGGATTGTGCCTGTAACTAAGCTATGGCATTAATTGGCCAAATGGCTACACTGAGTAAGTGAGTTTTCAGCCTAGACTTGAGACTGTGTCTGAGTCCAGAACACTATCTGGAAGGTTAATCCAGAGCTGGGGGACTTTGTGAGAAAAGGCTCTTCCCCCTGCTGAAGCCTTCTGAATTCTGGGAGCTAGTAGGAAGCCAGCACCCTGTGATCTGAGTGACAGTGACAGCTCATAATGGGAGATTAGATCTTGTAGATACTAGGGAGAGAGCCCATGTAGGGCTTTATATGCAAGTAAGATATCTAGTACATATGTAAGTATATCTATATATATGAATATATCAGTCTACCTATTTATCTGTTTACCTATATATCTCTCTATTTTGCTTTCTGTCTGTCTATATCAGCCTGTCTATATCTATCTCTCCTTATATTCGTCCATCTTTCTATCAGCCTGCTTTGTCTATCTTGTTTGTTTGTATGTCTGTCTATCTATCTTTCTGTCTATCTCTCTGTGTATCTGTCTGTCTATGTTTTCGTTCTGCTTTTTTCCTGCCATGAATCCTGCAAAGCAGATCAGTCCATCTACCCAGCGTGCAAACAATGCAGCCCGTGGCGCTGCACCCCGTAATGATAAAACCCCACCGCACAAAGCACTGCACGCCTGAGTCTATCCTGTCGGTCTCTCTGCTTCACTTCACCGTCCTCCAGCGTGGAAAATTCCACCCCCCTGGTGCTCCGCCGGAGTCCGCCAACAAACGGCCTCATATTTCTGTGGCAACAGCGCTATCTGCCGGTCATTCAGGAGCTGCAGGAAACGAACGCTTTCATAGACTCGCCTGATTTCGAGGTACGATATCATACGAGCTGCGCGCCACGATTCGATACTTGACGATATTTAAGACAATAAAGAAAACAACAACAACAAACAGAATTGATTTTCTGAATAATGTGTGTGTGTGTGTGTGTGTGTGTGTGTGTGTGTGTGTGTGTGTGTGTGTGTGTGTGTGTGTGTGTGTGTTTTGTTTGTTTTTTGCACAGATCTGCACAGATCTGCTGTTGGTGATAGTCTCACAAAAAAAAAAAAAAAGCATTATGGTTTTAATACATTCAATTAATACATAAAATAATACTAATGTATTATTTTTAATTAAATTAATAATTTTATTAATATGTTTAATTCAATAATTAAACTTAAAAGTAAGTTAAATTAATAGTTATGCAGTCTAGACTTTTATTTTAATCTGGAGCTTTGAACTGGATTTGTCACAATGTAGCTGCCATGTTGAGTGTTCAAGTGAACTGTGTCACACTTTTTATCTGTTTTTAGTTTTGGTTAATTTGCCTCTTAAATCACATTATCAGATTATTAAGTCCTTTTCACTTAAATTTGATGATAAGCAAATTCATGGTCAGGTGTGAAATCATATATTTCTCATTTTTTCATTACACATTAAGCAAATTAAATGTCTGCAGTTGATTAGAGGTGTTGAATTTGCATGTGGTGGCTGTTTAGGAGAATCCTCAATATGAGGTATGATGATGCAAGTAAAAAAAAATTTGTTACATTCTGAAACAGAAGGAATACAATGGTGAGCTCAGCAACACAAAAAGGCCTGAAATACAGCTAGAGTAGATGAAAGCAGAATAATTTTCTTGGTGAAGGAAAAACCCTTTACAACATCTAGTCAAGTCAAAAAAACTCATGAGAAGGTAAACATACCTACAGTCTACAGTCAAGTGATCTCATACTAATTGCTTTGTTTTGAATCCAGTGAGGTGCTGTACAGAGAAAGGATTACCAGAAAAAAACATATAAACAAACTGTAAATGATTTTTTTTTGACATCACAAAAACAAATCATTTATAAAAGGTTGTTTATGTATGGACAGTATGTACTTCATTTTTACACAACTTTCATAATAAAATTGAGCTTTGAGTTCCCCCTCATGGTCAGCTGTACACATACATTTTTTGACAAGCTTGTAGCAGTATTATTATACAATTCAGGTCACACAACGTTAACACATTAGCAAGGGGTTTTCTGCAGCTTCATTTATGTTTCACTGTGCAATAGCATACTTCTTGCCAAGACTGGGCATGACATAGAGGCTATTCTCCCCATTACATTCAGTGGAGCATCAAAATATTTCTGAAGCTGCTATTTTAAGTAAAAATTGCTACCTAATGCTACTTTAACTATGATATACCACAATAAAACATTATACAGCAAAGGGAAATGTTATGTCTGGATGGCCTGAGTTTAAGTAACATTAAAAAATCATTCTTGCCCACTGTGACTCTGGCACTAAGGCTGTGATGAAGCCCTTTTTGTAGTGTTAGTGCAAACACACACCAGCTCACCAATTCACCGAACTAATCATCAAGTCCATCAGGAACTCGATCAGGAGAACTGATGAATACAAGTCAGTATGAGCTAAAAACATCTGTAAATGTTTTCAGGTATCACAGTATAGTTAAACACAGTATAGTTTATGCTGTAATATGTTCTACAGTTTTAATTGTAGGTCAAGTTAGCAAAAATATATGTTAGATATTAGTTTCTAGTTTTATTTATTAATAATTTGAGTATATATTTTTACATTTATATATTCATATCTAAACCCAGTCTTGGTTATTTGATTGATTTTCAATCAAAATAGCACAAACAAGTTCAAGTGAGAGAGTAAATTTTGTGACTTTACAGTAGGGTGACCAGATGCCCTGAAAAATCTAAAACAGTCCTTAAGTATTTTGTTCAGAATTCTGAACTTTTTTCTAAACAGTAACTAATTTAGCTGTAGTAAAAGAAAATGTGATCACACTAAACTTTTAGTTTATCAAAGCAGATTATGTAAAATGCAGCTGTTACGGTGGGAGAAATTTGTGATTAATAATATCTTTATAAAGTTTTTATTTTCTTTTTATCTGCCAAGAATCTGTAAACATTTTTAAAATTAGAGTAAAGCACCTGTCACCTGTGCATAATAGTTTGTGTGAATTTGAAAAAAACTGTTCTTAATTCTAATAATAAAAGATTATTAGAATTAGACACAAGTGAACATTCTATATCATTCTATATCCTTACAGCAATCAAACACAGGCTCAGCACATGAACTTTTTTGCTTGTGTTTGTCAGGTCAGTGCACTTCAGTCACTGTATGGATTAGTTCAGTTCCACCAGCAGCTCACCTGATTTACTGTAATGAATTACTGATTAGACAAAACAAGGTGGTGGATGGAAATCAGAAACACTGTCCTTCCAGGAGAGGAAATCACAATGTACTGTTTATTAGTATTTATTCTAATGTTAATAAACAAATAAATATTCAGTAAATAATTCACAGATTATTGTATGTACAGTATATCATCTTATGATTAATAAAAAAAATGAATTTGTATTCATGTGTAAATATGACATGGGTCAACACTCAGTGGGGCTATAATGATGTGCTTTATGTAATATGCGTTAGTTGAGCTGGGTTTCTGCATTTATATGCTATTTTGTGGCCAACAGAGCAATGTTGTCTGCTATCTATTAAGAATGAACTTTATGATATGAATGCATGCAGAGTGTGACTGTGGGAGGGGATTTAGTGTGGCTTCTATTTGTTGCAGGTATGTAGCTATCTGTGTGTGTTTCTGTGTAAGCCATATCCACATGTGAATTTATCTCTGGGGTTTGGTAGTTTGGTATGTATTATGGACTTTACACACACACACACGTGTGTGTGTGTGTGTGTGTGTGTGTATGTGTGTGTGTGTGTGAGTTTGGGCCTAATGTGATTGAATCTCTGGAGACTGATGAGTGGTGTCAGAAATGTCAGTGTGAACTCCAACACAACCTGCTCCCTTGCTTGCTCTCAGACAAAAAAAGGAGAGGAGAGAGAGTGAATAAGAGAGAGAGAGAGACACAGATCTGTTTGCTTTCCTCATCGCTGCATTCCCCCTGCAGCCCCTGCACATTAAACAGCGCTAAATTTACTAAACTTCTCTCCAAACGCAGCAGCTCAACCAACGCAGAAACACACTCAGCCGACAACCACTCAGAAGAGACTGTTCCTGTTTGTGTGCATTTTTTTAAAATCATTTAAATTCTGAACCGCTTTACTTTGCGAGTTGGTGTTTATTAAATGAAGAGCTTCATCCACTCAAAAATATTGCATTAGATATGATTCATATTAGAGAGAGTGAAAGGCACTGAAGGGGAAAGAACAGAAAAAGAAGAAGAAATAGAAGAAGAAGAAGAAGAAGAGAGGCTGATGGACAGATTGAGAGAGAGAGAGAGAGAGAGAGAGAGACAGAGAGAGAGAGAGCAAGAGAGAGAGAGAGAATGAAGGGGCCCTCGAGCCAGAACACCTCTGACCCAGCCAGAAACATCAGCAAACACAGGTCAACACCACAGAGATAGAGAGAGAGAGAGAGAGAGAGAGAGAGAGAGTTAAGTGAGTGAAAAGAATGTATGTGCAAGTCAGACGGACCAAAAGTGTATGTGTGAATGTGGGTGTAGCTCTGAGACTAATTACGTGGGCAGAAGGCAGTGTTGTGTAGAAAAGCTATCGCAGGGACAGAGCCAAGGTAATGATGGAAAAAAGGATTTACTTTGTGAGTGTGTGTGTGTGTATCGCAGCAGTGTCTGCTATTCTGGATTCTTTCTGAAAGATTATCCCACCGTAGATGAACCCACCTATTTTTCTTGTAAGAAAAAGTATTGGAACGGACGGATATTCAAACAATAAATAGTGCTGAATGTCTGTTCTCACCTTCAGATTTGGGTTTTGCCAGTGCAGACTGTGCGTTTATAGTTAGAGGAGTAACCAACATAAAAAGCAGAGAGCTACAGGTGAAAAAGAAACAATTGAGAGCCTCTGAACAAATATTGGCCATAGCTAGTACAACCATTTGAAATGTCTTGAAAAAATTCATCGCTTGTGTACTAAGTAACAGGTAGATCAAGGAAAACAACAGCAGCAGCACTGTGAAACACAATGGAGGTGGTCTTGTGGCTTTGGCTTGCATGGCTTCTTCTGGGATGGGCTCAATAATCTTCATTGATGTCACACATGATCACAGCAGTACAGTGACATTTACAGAAACTGTCTGTTCAAGAAAGATGAAACCAATAGGAGATCCATCATTATGCCTCAAGATAATGACCCAAAACACACTACCAAAAGTACAAAAGAGTTGATCAGGGGCAAGAAGTGGAAGGTTGTAGACTGGCCTAGTCAATCTCCAGACTTCAAATCTATAGAGCTGCATTTTACCTGCTAAAGAGGAGACTGAAGGGAGTAACTCCCCAAAACAAACACCAAATGAAAGATGCTGCACTGAAAAGACTGAAAACGCATCACAAAAGAAGAATGCAAACGTTTAGTGGTGTCTGGGGCTTGATGCAGTTAGGGTAAGCAAACGATTTTCAAATAAATATTAAATCTTATTCACTTTAATCTATTTGAAGTTTATCTGTTCCAGTACCTTTGCTCACAAGAAAAATGGGTGGGTTCAGACAAAATTTATTATCTTCTGTGTGTCAGATCTAACTGTAAATACCTGGAAGAAAAAGCCGAAATATTGATTGTTTGTCTCATATTCACCTTGTAATGTCAAATCCAAATGTTTTAGTCCACAGCAAAAATAATGGGACTGGGCTCACTGTTCCAATACATTTGGAGGGGAGTGTATATGTCCAAAAGAAAACAACTCATTCCGAGACATCAACAGTTAATAAGAAACAGGTTTCTTATTAAAATATTTGTTAAAATACTGACAGCTACATGTCTTGCCAATAAGCTATTGCATAAGTGGTAATTCAAAAGTAATAATAATTATAATAATAATAATCATTCAAAAAGTAAAATAAATATATTTATTGCAGTAGTTGTAATTTTCTACATATAAAATAATTCAACATAAAAAGATATTGAAGTGTCAGCTGAATATACTGTACAAAAGATCAGTGATTTTGGCTGTGTTGTTACGGTCAGTGGTGTTACATTTGAATTTCACATTAACATTCAGATCCAATTTGCCACTGCACTCACCAGTCAGAAACCTTTATTCAAGAAAACGTAAAGGCCTTGAAAGACAACATCTGAAGCTTTTTCTCAGTTTCACTACAGAATTTATAAGCAATGTTGAGTTTGAATTCAAAATCCAATCCAAGCTGTACAGCAGTGTCTCCCCAACTCAGATCTGTGTGTATGTCTCTCTCTCTCTCTCTCTCTCTCTCTCTCTCTCTCTCTCTCTCTTTGTGTGTGTGTGTGTGTGTGTGTGAGAGAGAGAGAGAGAGAGAGAGAGAGAGAGAGAGAGAGAGTGAGAGATAGTCCGGTTGATGTGTCATTGGTGGAGTTAGTTCACAGAGACAGTTAATGCTTTGACAGTGCCATGTTTGCTAGCAGTGTGACACCACAGTGAGTGCAGTGCCTGGGGGATAAATGCCCTAAAGGTGTAGAATAAGCATTCACACACACACACCCACCTTAACATTTCTAGTCACTAAACATGGGCCCCCCGTTAAATGGCCATTTTAACGCAGACCTCAGACAAATACACTTCTATTTATCCAGTCAGCATATTGTACACCTCTGAAGCAGCTGCAGGCAATGGATGCAATAACATGACATTCAGCCCCATATTTTACATTTCAATGTAAAAGAACTTACACTTCTATTATTACTTGGATAAAATAATGGAACCTGAGTCATTCAGTAGAATCCACACTGATTTTGTTCTTGTTTAAAACTGTTATTAAAATGACTAAAATAGCATTGAGCAAAATTACATTTGAAAACCAATACTGTCTTCAAAATGGGTCTTTACCTTGACATTCAATAAACAAAGCTGAAAAACATTTTAAAATGCAGGGTAAATTATATTTGTTTGAAAACCTGTGAGATATTAAAATCCTCTAAAACTATCTATAGTTTTAACTGCAGTTTCTGCAACATTTGGAGGTATTTTCCCTTCCATAAAATCTAAAAGGACTTTTGAAATTAGGTAGTTTAAGACAAAACTCCCTTTACTGTATCTAACAATTTTACCTTCAAAAAAGGTTTTAAACTGCCCTAAAGAATAAATTATTACTTAGTTACTTAAAAGAAGTGTCAAGCTTTATGTAAAATAGATATTAATAATAAAATTCAGTTGTCAGCAGTAAACAACTGGACTGACGTCCATATGTAACCCATGTGTGCAATAAACACACATACACACACACACACACACACACACACACACACAGAGCCAGCCAGCCAGCCTTCACTGCAGCTTCCTTGGAGCAGAGAGATATGAGGTTTGTGCAATATATTGATGATTTGAATGGTGTTTAGGCATTTTTTAGGCTGCAGTTCAATTTCCATCTCTCTTTCACTCTCGTTCTCTCTCTCAAGCAATTAGATTAATAGTGTAGATGCAGGTACATGTACAGCAGTTATTCTGCGGAAAAGTGAAATAAAAAGGTATGGATTATTTTTTAACCCTTTAACAAGTACATTCATATTAAACAGTAATTTGTCTATTTTAACAGTAACACATACAGACATTTGATCTTCATTTAAACTATACTTAAAATTAATTTCCAATGAATGTATTTAATAGAAATGCAATTTTCTTGTTAGGAAAAAGTTAGGACACCCTATGCCCCAATAACTGGAATTTCCTTTGAAATTATTTTCTTCGGCTGAAATAATATCAATTTAATGTTTCTTGTAACCATCTAGTCTCTCCAGTCCTCCATGCTGAATTCTTTCAGCTATGGGATGTGTTTGCCACATACCTTTTAGCAAATGTGTTACGGGGCTGTAACCCAGGAGGGAAATGGAATGTAAACCCACCAGGGTTGAGACCTTACATATATTTGACTCCCAGTCAAACCTGGGTGAACTCAAAAGCAGAAAGCTGGGCTGGTCAGATTGGGATTTGAACCCTGGCCACTGAGATGCTAAACCAGAGCTTAATCCACTACTTGGTGTGGATGAACGGTGGTGAACGGGTATCTGGTGAACGGGCCAGACCCAACAATTCAGAAGAGCTGAAGGCTACTATCAGAGCAACCTGGGCTCTCATAACACCTGAGCAATGCCACAGACTGATCGACTCCATGCCACACCACATTGCTGCAGTAATCCAGGCCAAAGGAGCCCAACTAAATATTGAGTGCTGTACATGCTCATATATTTCATGTTCATACTTTTCAGTTGGTCAACATTTCTAAAAATCTTTTTTTTTTGGTCTTAAGTAATATTCAAATTTTCTGGGAAACTGAATATGGGATTTTCATTAGTTGTCAGTTAAAATCATCAAATTTGAAAGAAATATATCAGTCTGTGTGTAATTAATTCATATAATATACAAGCTTGTGTGTGTGTGTGTGTGTGTGTGTGTGTGTGAGTGTGTTTTATTTATTTATACATATTTTTAGTTACTCCCCATGTAGAGGCTGTATTTTAGCCTTGGTTAGCTCTCATGCACACAAGTTGTACTCTATAACAGCCACCAAGAGAACCATTCAAATTATATAGGAGTGAATTCTGTGACTTAAACATATATACCTTAATCCCTAACTTTCCTGAATGCTCCTCTGTCTTCATGGTGGACTCAATTCACATTCTGATTGAGGAACCTTGCAGACACAGTCACATTTAAACCTGAACACCGATAGACAAGACACAACTAATTGGGAAGCCTGTTAAGGTCATAGTATGCAGTTGAATGAACTAAGGTTTGTCAGAGTGAAAAGCATTTGAATAGTAATGCAATTTTTGTATTTTGGTCTTTTTCCTGAGATTTATTATATCTTATTTTATTCCAGGAAAGCTTTGGTCTGTGTGGAAGGGTTTGAATAAAACATTTTGAATAATACAGAGGAAAAAAGGTCAAACTTAGAAGCTCACTTTAAGTTTTAAAGGTTTGTGTAGTCAGTTGGGATCAGTAAAGGTGACAGAAGAGGTTCATCAACCTTATACAATATATTCTTCTAAGATTACTCATATTGAAAACTGAAATTAACAAGAGAAGACACAAGTAGGACCCTGATTGAGCACAATTTTTCACTATTGTTCCTAAACAATGCATTGGCTTTGATGTACAGTTCTAGAACATTTAGATTACATAGAGAGATTCATCAACAACATTGCTCTACAAAAACCAGTCAATTGAAAGGAAAAAAGGCCTTCCTGTCCAGGAATTATATACATCACTAGATTCTGATTTTATTCCCTTGTACTCCCTCCTCCTATGTCATCATTGCAGCAGTCTTCAAATCCTTTTTAATGTTGCCTTCTGTTAATGAAATGCATGTTAAATAGGGCTGAAGTCAGTGGACTGATTTAGCGTTTGCAAAACATTCCACTTCATTGCCTTAAAAAATGATTGGTGTGCTTTCGTACTTTGCTTCAGGTCACTGTCAATTTCTGAACAAATATTCTGAGCAGATTTTTATATACATTTTAGCATAAATTCTGCTGCTCTGACCGGGACTCATGTAATTAATAAATACAATGGGCCCAGTTTCACTGGCTATAGATGACCTCAGCATAACCCTACCTCCACCATGTTTGACAGATAAGGAGATAAACTAAGGATTATGAGCAGCTGTTTCCTTATTAAACAAGTTCTCTATCATTTGGTTACAAGTATAACTATGTTTATCTTCTGTTCATAATATGTATCCAAGGCTGTACAGATTTTTCCCTTGTTTTGGCAAATTCTAATCTGATCTTCTAATTTTCAAATCTTTCAAAGTAGTCATACATATAAATACAGAGAATTTAACTGTGGAATATACAGTATATAATCCTCGTCTAGTGAGTAAATCCTGCAGATTCACCACGGAACAAAGTTCAGTCGAAACTTCACATCCACATGTTGAAAACCAGCCTCATCCTCAGTTTTTTTCTGCATTGTCTCCCAGGCTGTCCGTTGTTGTGACTGAGCCCTTTTAGGTAGGTGTCAGGAGTGTTCTTTAGCAAGCATTAGCGGTCATGTGTCTGGATGAAAAACTGGAGGTGCTGGAGGTGTGTGTACTAGGCCAAAGCTCAGAACACTCAGAGTTTCATTACACACATCAAAATCAACACCATCCTACAGGTCACAAAGTACCCTGCCCTCTCATCAGGGCTGTGTATCAGTCTGTTAGTGTGTGTGTGTGTGTGTGTGTGTTTGTGCTGTTACGCCACAGCCTTTGGCATCTTCAATTATGCCTACAAATGGATCGAGGCGCAAACAGGGAAAGAGTCTGTAAAACCATGGAGGCACAAGAGTGGAGAATAGAATGGAGCAAATGATAGGAGAAGAAAAGAATGGAGACAAAAAGAATGATAAAGAGAAAAAGGGGAAAGGATGGAAAATAAGAGGCAAAACAAGAAGAGAACAGAAGTGAAGAGCAAATTGACACAGAGGAGAGAATAGACAAGAAGAAATGAGAAAAAAAGAAAATAAAAAATTAGTCCAAACAGGTAGAGAGAAAAAAGAGAGAAAAGAAGGAGGAAAAAAATGAAACAATAGAAGAGAAAGAAGACAGAAGAAGAGAAGATGAGAAGAAGTAGAAGAAGAGAAATTAAGGGAATTCAAGAAATGTGTCACCTTTTTCTACACATCTGCTGTGTGAGGAGCATTGAAACACATATCATGCCAATTCTGGATTCTTTTAACACAAAATATAAGAAAATCTCCTACAAAATCTACACATTTGTGTTAACCTCTAAGAAAAAACATTTATACAGGAACAAATTGTGATTTCCCTCAAATAAAATATCTTTTATTTTTACCAATCACGTCTCTTCATGTGCATTGTTTCAAAGAATCCAACCACTGCCTGTTTTTAGGTGTTGGTGGTCAAATATCAACAATGTCTATAAGGTTTTTGTTTATTGATGATATAAACTTTTAAACTATATTAGCAGTGCATGAGCTAATTTAACTTTAGAGCACAGATTTGGATTACAAATGATTTGCTCCTTTCACTATATTCCACTTCAAGTTTACAGTTAAACTAGGTTGAATTTTACAATGGCAGGTCATGCAAATTATCTAGGTTAGCTAACCCAGCTAAACCCATCATATTAGCTCTATGATATTTAGTCAGGAAATGGTGCCAAAAATAAAATTTTGTTCACATCCTGCACAATCTGGCCGCCTAAATTGATTTATCGTCTGTTTGTCAATAATCTAATTTTAACATTAAATAGCTGGCTAAATTTGGCACAGAACTTGTTATTACCAATTATCTTTGTGCAACATAATAAGTACCACAAGAACATGAAAAACTCAGGTCCCTTTTGGGGGAAAAAGCACCAGAGATAAACTCAAAACCAAAGGCATTGTGGCATAAAGCAAGAATGATGCTTGTTAAAGTATGTTAATCTGAGCTGGTGGAAAGGTGTGGACTATGAGTAAAAAAAATCAATTTAATTTTGTAACACATTGAAGAACAATTAAATGTAATATAAATACAGCAGGTTATACAACCTAAACAAACTGCTTGTATTGAACTGATGAACTAGAGCAGAGCATATGCTTCATATTTAAGTTCTCTGTAGGTTTTTTTTTGTTCTTCCATCAATTAGCTATACAACATATATTGGAACATCATTGCTGTCTTCCCATACTGAAAGTCCAGGTAGATGGAAAAGGGGAAGCATTTGAATGTAAAGGCTCAGGCCTTTTCATCAAAACAGCAATGCAGAAATCATTAATCTAGCGGAGATTGTGGATAGCCAAACATTCCCCCTCCCTGTCTGAAGTCTTTGTGGAATACCCATGCTTCTTTGATATGTCAACTCTGGAAGGTACAGTTCATTTTGCACCACAAAGTGTCATATATTTGCCTTCTTACTTTAAATGCAATAGGGCTCACTGTCAATTTTATGTGATGTAAAGGACTTCATAATATTATTGAGTGTTATTATATAATGCAGCTTAGCTGAATACCATGTGCACTCATTGAGGTCATATGAGTTTCTACAGAAGTCAATTAATTTATGATAAAAGGGCAAGAGGTCTGTGGCCAGTCAAGAACTCAGCTGCCAATGTGTGCTTTATAGCTGGTAACATTAAACTATCATAATACTTTTTAAAAATTGTCTCAATTTTTCTTGAAAGCTTGATATAGAGTTTGGTAAAATGTATGATAGAAAGGAAAATTTGTGCTTAAATCAAATCAAATAAATGTATACCTTCCTCCTCTGGTCAAACTACTTATTCATAGTTATGGGACACTGGACCACCACCTGCTGTAATACTCAGGTGTACAGATGTAATGAAAGTTTGATGGTGGACATTATAGCAGCAGTAGAAGCTAATTAGGGTCTGTGTAAATTTCTACGTAGTTGGTGACAGCAGGTGCGCAACTAGTCCAGGGAAGGTTGGGAAACTAGTCCAGGTCCAGTAGGTGGGCAGCCAATTAGAAGGGGTGGTCAGGGAATTTAGGTTCCTTCTCTGATGGGACAAGGGACCTCAAGGTTAGCATTTCATCAACCCATGCCGTTGGGTCATCATTGACTCAGAAAAGGTAGAGATGTAATTTAACAGGTAATATACACATTACCAGAGTGTTAGTTTTAACAGAGAATGTAAACATAAAATCTGGAATCATGGAAACTGGTGATGTTGAATCTCTTATTGAAAAAACAGAATGAGGTTTACATTTTCAAATACAACTCACAGTAAATGGCACATATAATCCCACACTATCATTGTGTAGTTTTGGCTGGCTAGTAATTTTCTTTGTGTCTGTGTCTCATTTTCAGATGAGACATTTTATACTATGCTTGTAGTCCTTAAGCATCTTCTACCACTAGTCACAATGAGCTGCTGTTCAGTGAAGATTGCAATAATGTTCCTTGTTGATTTTGTTCCAGTAAGTCTAGGGTTTATTTATCTCAAATCAAATCAAATCAAATCAAATCAAAATTTATTTTTTATAGCGCTCTTCACAACTGAAGTTGTCACAGAGCAGCTTCACAGAAATAAAATTAATGAATAAATAAATAAATAAAAATATCTCACATCTAAAATTAATTTTATTATAATACGAAAGTCAAACTCTGGTTGGGTAACAGCCCTACAAACAGTATTCCCTTTTATGGTGTAACAAATAAATCATCAAGGCTATTTTAGGGATTTCTAAGTGGTCCAGCCATCTAAGGTGGTGCCACTATAATCCGAGGATCACTGGTTCAAATGTTGCCCTCAGCAGCTAGAGTCCGAGAGGTATTGCTCTGTCTGGGTGGGTAAATGGTGCTCTCTCCACACACTTCAAACACTCCTAGCATCTGTTAGCTGATGTATCAGAGATGTATCAGTATGTGCTAACCTTCACCCTCCTAGTGTTAGGGGCATTACAAGTGATAGGTTCTAAGGAGTTGGTTGTATAATTGGCCTTCCAAATTAGGGAGAAAATAATATGCTTTTTTGGATCCATTATCTTACTAGTTTAGCTTAATAAAACATCTTAGAGGTGCGGCCTGGACACATCCTCAGTGATGACCCCAAGGTCATTGAGTGTTTAGGGTCTTAGATCATCAGATACTCTCACTTGGGTGACCCAACCAGGGGTAATCAGTCGCCGGTTTGTTTCACTGATGTTCATGGTGGCTCTTCTTTCTAGCAACCCTCTGAGCAACCAAGGAGCCTGAATACCCAATGCACAGATTACCCTAGAAAGCCTCTGCAGTTAACCTCAATTGGCTCACAGCGAGCCCGCCAGCCATTTATTCTGCAGACCTCTACCAGCTCCATGTATTTAGCATTCCTGAATTCATGGGCCTCCTCTATAGGTCTTCCCAGGGGACTGTAAGCTCCAAGAAAACAATTTGTTTAGTGGACTCGGATGTTAAGACCAGATCTGGCCTGAGTGACATCTTTGCAATGTGCTCTGGAATCTTCAGCGGCCTCCCAAGGTCCACTTTGACCTCCCAATCCTGAGCTGTAGCTATTAACCCAGGTTTTTCCCCTGCCCTGATGAAGGTGATGTTGTGCTTAGCTGTTGTTTACTTTGCAGGATTCCCAAGCAGATAGTTTCAGCTACTGCCTTTAGCCCCTGATCATTGCACCAGGTATACCTTCCCTATCCCAGGGCTTTAGGGCAGCAGCAAAGGATGTTCTAGGGAGCCTCGACCCGGGCACAGTGGGCATGCTGATATTTCTGCCAGCCCCCAGCAATTCAGGTTGGATGGTTGGGAGTACACCATACACTGACTGGATCAGGAACTTGAGTCTTGCTGGCTCTGACTTCCAAAGCTCTGTCCAAGTGATCTTCCATGCAGATGCATTGTCCCAGTTAATATATAAAGCCCTACACGGGCTCGCTCCTGAATACTTACAGGATCTAATTCACCTTTATGAGCCACCACGATCACTCAGATCACAGGGTGCTGGCTTCCTATTAGTTCCCAGAATTCAGAAGGCTTCAGCAGGGGGAAGATCCTTTTCTCACAAAGCCCCCCAGCTCTGGAATAACCTTCCAGATAATGTTCGGGACTCAGACACAGTCTCAGTCTTCAAGTCTAGGCTGAAAACTTACTTGTTCAGTGTAGCATTTGGTCATTAATGTCTTAGCTTAGTTACAGGCTGCAGATCCAGGGGTTCATGGACATAGGGTTTTATGGTAAACTGGGATGTTGGTGCTGCCGTCTGACTCCTTCTCGCAATCACTCTGGTTTGTGACGGTGGAGCAGTTAGATGCCAATGTTTCAGGATGCTCCCATGTTTATGTTACCTTCTGGTTCTCTCCTTAGTTATGCTGTTATAGTTAGATCTGCCGGAGTCACTCGCCACACTCTGGTAATGTTTACATTCTCTGTTCTCTTTTTAAATTCCAAACTAATTCATCTCTGTATCTTTTCCGAGTTAACGATGACCCACCAGCCAGAACTGATTAGGTCCTAACCCCAAGCTCTTCTGCCCCACCTGAGAAGGACTCCAAGCTCCCCTGATACATGTATACATTGGCTCTCCACCTTCCACCAACTGGACCTGGACTAGTTTTCCACACTGCCATGGACTAGCTGCTCACCCACCATCACCAACTGTAGAAATCTGCTGTTAATATTATGTCCACCAGATAATTAACATTACTTCAATACCCGAGTAATAGAACAGAGATGTAGGGGTCCAGTGTCCCCTAACCATGTATAAGTAGTTTGACCAGAGGAGGATGGGTCTTCCCCTTGTGAGCCTGGTTCCTCCCAAGGTTTCTTCCTCCAGCTGAGGGAGTTTTTCCTTGCCACTGTCGCCATGTGGCTTGCTCACTAGGGGATCTGTCATTTATACTTTCTGTTTCTGTTTTAACCTTTCTTATTTATTTATTTATTTATTTAATTTCTGTGAAGCTGCTCTGTGACAACTTCAGTTGTGAAGAGCGCTATAAAAAATAAATTTTGATTTGGTTTGATTAATCCAGGCTCCTTGCTGTTGCATGGCCACGGTCCTCATGCGGCACACCTCCTCCCTCCCTGCACTAATCTCTGCCAGGACCATCTGATGTTTCTCTTCCCCTTTCTTGTATAGTTACTAATCCCAGCTCTACCACAGACCCCACCAAGATGCCACGCTTAAGCCTTGCTTCAGCCTGTTCTACCACCTCCTGCGCCTTCCACTTCCTTAAAGTTCTGACACTGATTCATGTGGAGGAGACTCTGTTGTCAGTGGAGTCTCTGTAAAGCAGCAATGGTTAAAATGTCTTTATATATCAACAGTGCCCACAGACTGGCCATAATTTTTGCTCTGCCTGCATTGACTGGACTGCTCCCTTGTCTCTCAGGCTTCTGTTGAAAATCTTCCCAAGGTTCTTGACAGGCTTCTCTGACACTGAAGGAATCAGGATTCCATCCAGATTCTCCACTATTCTGCCTTTCTTCAGGACCAGAGACCTGGATTTGGTTGGCTTGAACCTCATTCTTACCCATGTGATGATCTTTTCTAGTCCCCACAGGAGTCAGCGGCATCCTGCCACAATTGTTCTGCTGCTTTGACCATCATGTTCATCACAAGGGTAAACAACACCACTGATACAACGGGTACAACCAGTGATGATGCCTTTTTCTAACCAATGCCATGCTGAATTACATTCCCAGAAGTGAATTTGTAGACTTTGTATGGCACTCCACTGGTCTGAGCTCCTCTTACTACGTCATTTACTTCTGCCAGGGTGGGCACTTTTATGTTTAACTGGGCTGAGGGTTCTGGTGGTGTTAGCAACTCTCTGCAGGGGGCCAGATCTTCTCTCCTACTGTCACTGTATGTCTCACACGGGTGTTGGTTAATCTCTTCTTCTGGGCAAGCCAGGGTCCCACTGCTCTTCTGCCAAAGCAACTGTTTTTTGAACCCAAAAGGGTTTGCTATGAAGGCAGAGCTCTTGCAAGCCCTCTCTCTACGCCTGCCTTCCTGTATTGCTGTTTTAGGGCCTTCAGTTCTTTCTTGAGCTGGGTGACCCTGTTCTCATGCTGGTTTGGCCTGCGTGGTGTATTTGGCCTTTGTCTTGATTTGCTTTCTTCTTGTGCAGCCCATCCTGGCCTGCTGGATCATCAGTCCTCACAGGTTCTTACAGACCTTGCCACATCTACAGGTTACTTCCATTATCGATAATCCATCGCTCATGTCTTGTTTCCTGAGATCTGTCTGTTTGGCATGCTGATTCTCCAACCCTCTTGGGCATCCCTGGGGGTATGTTTCCTTGGGACATTCTGTAGCTTAGAATAGGTGTTCCCTCGTGGGAGCTGCAGCTCGGGGTGCTAGCCCTCACTGCCCCCTGGTTGCCATATCTCCAGTTGTCGCCGCACTAATCATCATTGTTATCCTGCCTTTCCTGGACGTCACCGGCCAGGCTAGTAGTAATAGTTTAATAAGGCTTGGACCCATCCTCAGTGATGAGCCCATCATGTATTGATTATGCATAATCCACACATGTTGTGTATAAATAGCCACATTTGTGTATTCATTAGCCTGAAACATTAGTGTGTAAAACTGGATGTGTCAAATTCAGCAAGTGTGTTGTCTCTGTGCACACTCACTGAATGAGTCTGTCTGTCATTTTGAACACATTTCATTTTAGAGTGAAGGGGAAAAGAGTACAATATGTGTAAGAGATGAGAAAGAGAAGTGAAAACAAAAGAAATTAGATGAAAACTGAAGTTAACAGAGGAAAGACATTTATGGAACAACAGGAGGAAGCTTGAAGCTCATTGGGATTGTTTGTCCTTTGAAAAAGAAAAGAAAAAGAAGAAAGAGAAAGAGAAAGAGAGAGAGAGAGAGAGAGAGAGAGAGAGAGAGGGAGGAGGAGGTTGGGATGGCCAGCAGTAGACAGTAAACACAGCTACAGCTACGACTTCCGTATGAGACTCCATACCCATCTGCTTCTTCTTCCACAGAGAGAGAGAGAAAGAATTAATGTGTGAGAGGGACTCCAGCAGCCAGCTGTCAATCACTCATCCATCCACCTGACTAATTGGCTTCTTACCCTCTCTGCGGCTGGCTCGAGTGCTAACCGCTCGCCTCTGGCGAAAAATGCAGATGAGCGCGAGAGAAGGCGTCTGAGCAGAGGGAGGGAGAGAAGGAGGAAAGAGAGAGAGAGAGAGAGAGAGAGAGAGAGAGAGAGAGAGAGAGAGAGAGAGGAGGAGGAAAACTGCAGCTTTAGTTAATTATCTGTCTGAGTCGGTTCGACCGACAGGCGGCCCACACAGCGCACTTATGCTAAACAGCAAAGCATCTTGGGAATTGGAGTGACAGCTCATTTTCCGCCTGCAATTTCATATGAAAGGTGCACAGGAGGCACGCGCCCCTCCCTCCCTCCCTCTTCCTCGCCCTTCTCTCTCTCTCTCTCTCTCTCTCTCTCTCCTTCCATTCCTCTTTCTCTTGCCTTACCTGTCGTTCTCCAACATAAATCCTCCCTCTCTCTCTCTCTCTCTCTCTCTCTCTGGGTGAAGACCCGTGGGATCACGGTGTGTTAGCTGTCACTGACATGGCGCAGCTCTCTCTCTCTCTCTCTCTCTCTCTCTGTCTCTCTCTCTCTCCTCACTGACAGCGGCTTGTTGACAAACGCCAGCAGTCATCTGGGCACCCTGGGAAATCTCTGCCACCATTTTGTCAGCAGAATGACAGAAGCTGTTAATGTCTCTGAATCCTCGGTGTGACAGAGAGTCGTCTTGTTGACAGTGTTTGACACTCGACTCTCAATTCATGTCCGCCATTGTAATTCATTATATATTTTTTTTCTCTCCTCGCTGCTAAGCCCCCCTAATCACACTCACACCACATACACACATAATACACACACTCTCCACCTCTCTAACCCTCTTTCGCTGTGTCTCTGCACACACATACATATCTCAGGCTCCTTTGGCTCTGCTAAATGAACAGATACTCGATTTGTCTGTGAGCAGTAATGATTTTTCAGTGGATAGCTTTAATGAGAATTGTGTCTGGGCCCCCATTACAAATTCAAACCTCTCTCTCTCTCTCTCTCTCTCACTCACTCACTTACTCCATCTCCATCTCCGTCTCTTCACTCACCTGGACCGATCAATGCAATCTACAAATTAGAGACAAGGGGGATGGAAAAGAAGAAAAATAAACTATTAATTTATTCCCACTTGAGTGGGGATTTATCAGGAAAAATGATGGCGTGAAAGTGAGTGAGGAAGGATGGAGAAGTGGAGATAGCAACCATTTCTACACTTAACAAAGGAGCCCAGCAGCTGAAGAGAGAATGCAATATGCAACTCTATATAATGCAACAGCACTGCAACACTTTATGAAATGAAAGAGATGCACAAATGAGGCCTGTCCACCATAACACAGCCCAAAGCCACAATCTGCACTGTGACAGAAACTTAACACTCAAACACACCTCACTGGGTAATAAAAAACATGCGCCCAAGACCAACCTACCTGCCCACACTGACAGTGTGTTTGTGTGTGTGTGTGTGTGTGTGTGTGTGTGTGTGTGTGTGTGTGTGTGTGTGTGTGTGTGTGTGTGTGTGTGTGTGTTTCATCCTATGTTTCCCCTATGGATTGCTGTGTACCATATAGGCCTACATAAAGCAAGTCACTCACTATGGTCAACACACACACTCACAGAGACAGAGAGAGAGAGGAACTGAGAAACTGCAGCAAGCCGGTATCATTGTCAGGTATCAGCAAACAGTAACTGCTACACAATTGCAGTTCTGTACCTTCAGTATGAACCTATAAGATTTTAACCTCTTTAAGCACAACTCTATTATTCAGTTACCCATCAAAACCCATGCAGCTGAAATTAGTGTGGAGGTTACATTGAAAACCCAGCAGAAGCCGTTCGGATTATTAACTTTTTGACCATATGAGTTGATGACTTTGCACAGACATTTCAGCTTTAAGAGCACGTAGAAGAGAAATGAATGAGTTATGACATTATTCAGTGACTCCTATAATTTTTTTAGTATCATATGAATGATTCAGTATATTTTGAATTATTCAGTATCCACTATGAATGATGTTTTATCTACTATGAATTATTTTGTATCTGCTACAAATTATTCCAGACTACTATGAACTATTCCGAATTTACTATGACTCTTTGAGGATCTACTATGAAAAATGTATTATCTGCTATGATGCTATGTGTGTGTGTGTGTGTGTGTGTGTGGTTTATAATATATACTATATGTTTCTATAGAGTAATATGTAATGTATTGGCAGTATCAGCTATGAAGTACTTAAAATCTATGTAATTCACTAATTACTATATATTATATTCTAAAGTATTCAATATAAACTACAAATTACTGAGTGGCTACAATTAACTGAAACATGAGCCCACATACAAACAAATCTACAAAATCTAAGAACTGGCATAGAGGAAATTTTACATGCATTGTCAGTTTTCTATATCTAACTGCACAGCCTTCCAAATCAGTCAGAGCTGGTCTTTGTCTAAACTCTGACAGCACATTATTCCAGCAAAAGTGCCTGCCTTCTCTCCACCACTAAAACACTCATCTTACAACTCCTGCATGACACAGCAGGTTTAAAGCCACTCTTAGTCATTTTTAATGTGACTGTTTACATCATCTTGAATTAATTTGAACATCCACTTTTCTCTCTTGTTCATGGGCAGATATATTTCACTTTGGAGAAAACACTACTTCTGTTTTCTGCTTTCACTTGCTGCTTCCAGTCCCAGGCATTACATTTCACTTCATATATATAATTTCTTCTATACACATATTCTGCCTCTTCAGCAGAATGGTTTACACAGTTAGACAGTACAAATGCAAACAGTTACTGCTAATAAGGACTGTTGCTCCATTACTTATTGATTCAGAACATGACTAAATGTTTAGGCTCTAAATAAAGTCATTCAGAGTGAGTTTGCTTTGAAAATGCCCTTACTGATACACTGATACACCTTATGTCTCAGTTACTGTTTTATGATCATTGTAGGGAAGCTTTCAGTTTAAATTTAATTCCTCACTCTACATCTGGCTGTTCAGGTGAATTTAGAGTTTGTTCTGACACACTGATTTGCTATTTTGATTTTAAAAACTGGTACAGGAAGAAGGTCGGATACTCAAATTCATTACCGCTTCTGGAGTTTCTAAGAATAAACAGCTTGTGTGATGAACAGCTCACAAGATAATACCTTGTAGCTCACCTTAACACTGGAGTCCCAGTTTAAATGGTGAATAGAAGATTTGGAGCCTCAGGTTTGGCAGGTGGAGCAGTAAAGAAGTCATTGCTAAGATGCCTAAACAAGAAAAGCAGACTTGCCTGAGCTATGCAGCACTGCCAGTGGACTGCTACAAAAAAAGGCTATTCTAAAACTTTTGGATTTATGATTTGCTATTACTTGTCTATTGTGGGTGTTTCTTTAAATGCTTCTCCTCTTAGATCTCCTCTTAGTCTCATTTTTCTGGACACAATTAAGTCCTGTTTAAGAACAATGTACAACTTAAGTAATTTACCTGAGAAACAATCAGGTGGCTTAATCTGTTTTGGTTTGGCTGAGCTCATCTCAGGCTCCGCTGAATGTGATTTATGAGTCTAAGAGCTAATTTTGGATACTGCTCTCTTCTACACATCTCAGACCTTTCAGCATCTGTCAGAGCAGAAGGAGATGCTTTTCTCACTGGTGTCCAAAACCCCCCAGTTAAGTGCTGCCCAAAGGAAAATGCCTTTTCTTTTTTTTGTTTGAGGAGAAATTAACCAGACTGCAATATTATATTACTGATCTCTGAAATCTTGCTTGTACCCCAACCCATCTATACACACCCCTCAGGAGAAAAGATGAGATCAACATCAGTGCATAACTATATTTGTTTTATACAAGCTGAGAAATAAGATCTGTCTGACAAAAAAAGTCTAGATGAGGTTTGTCAGGAGTTACATTTTAGAAGCAGTAGAAAATTACATTGGTTTCAAACAGGGCTTAACTGTGTCTAGGAGAAATCAAGAGACTAAGAGATTAGATGTTAAGTAGAATATTTCTTTCCTCTGGTTAATGATGATCTTTTCTTCTAAGGGGGTGTATAGGACAAAGATTTGACAAACCAATGACAAACCAAACAATTTGACATCTGCTTTGTTTCTCCTGAGATAAAAAATGAAAGATGAGAGTCTCCCATCCACACTTGAGTATGTTAAGAACTCAGCCACTCAGCAGAAATATACTGTCCAAAATAAGGGTGTTAATAGGGAGTGTGTCTGTTTTTGCAGCAGCAACAGCCTCTATGAGATACACTATATTTTGGAACATTGCTGTGAGGAGGATCTGACTGCATTCAGCCACATGAGAACATCAGTATGGTCAGGTACTGATGTTGAATGTCTGCCACTCTAACTCATCCCAAAGGTACTGGATGGACCTCAATCACTCCAGAGAACCCAGTTCCTCTGTTCCATACCTCACTAGGCATTGGGCACAGTGACCTTAGGGTTATGTGCAGCTGCTCCAATACATCCTGTTCTATTGGTCAGTGCTTTTCTTTAGAGATATAATATACAATTACTTCTCCTGCTCTACAAAGCTTTAAGAATATGGGCAAATGTGCTAGAATGGAAATAAGATCAACCTCATTCCGCTCCTAACCTTAGGCCACAAGGTAACACAGTAATTACTACATTTACTTATTAAAACAACCACTGTGTCATAGTAGGGGCTCTGTGGGTTTATGTTCTGAGAAGCAGCCTAACTTCAGTTATATTTAGTCCTTGTTTAGCTGCTCTGGTCCAGAACAGCAAGCTGCAGTGCGTCACTAGCAGCAGGTGCACAGGCCTACAGCAACAACCAGACCATTTCTATCCTGAAAGATAGGAGTCCAGTCCTGCAGTCTGATCATTAGAGGAACATCCCGTCAGACATGGCTGTAGACCTGATGGATCTGCTTCGACTGAACTGCAGAAAGACTTTAATGAGGTCAGTAAATGAGGACAGACACACTGAGGCCATTTAACAGCTCTCTAAAGACACCTATATGCAACACTCACAGACTCTCCACCTGCTTTAATAATCATTGTTATGAAGGCTGCTGTTCTTAATCATGAGTAGTGATAGTGCTATTATTACCGTTCACTGTTTATATTACTATAAGTACTACTGCCATTATTCAAAATGCAGTATGTAATGATTTTTAACAAAATCATGTTTTATTATTATGAAAAATAATAATAATAATAATATTAATAATAATAATAACCTGGAGAGTATGAACTCTGAACACACACAACATGTACACGCTCAGACCGACACAGGAACTGCATAAAGCATCTCTCTCTCTCTCTCTGATTGTCTGTCTGTCTCTCTCTCTCTCTGACTTTCTCTCTCCCTGTGTCTGTCTGTCTCTCCCTCTGACTGTCTCTCTCTCCCTCTGTCTGTCTGTCTCTCTCTCTCTCTCTCTCTCTCTCTCTCTCTCTCTCTCTCTCTCTTGCTCTCTCTCTCTCTCTGAGGCAGATTTGTACCGACAGCAGCGGGTGCATTTCTCCAGTCAAACGCCATAAAAAGGGCGCGCGGCTGATCAAAGCGCGCGCCGCGGCGGAGGAAAGCGGGGAGCGCACGCTCCTCTCACGGGTTGGAGGCTTTTTGAAGGCTGCTTAAAACAAAACACACACATACACACTTCTTTTCCCGACACGCCAGCGCTATTTACATTTTACTCCGTTTTGCATGCGGATTACACCCCCCTCCCCCAAACACACACACACACACACACACACACAAACAGCTAAAGGAACGCACACAGCTCGTGCTGAAAATATCTGAGGATGCTGGAAACTTTTGCACAAATAAGCGCTGCGTTAATGCGCAAACAGAGCAGCAGCTGGAGGCAGGCGCGCGCGGTGTGTGAGATAGAAACACAGGATTAATCATCTTAAAGTCATTTTCATGGGCCGCCGCTAAAGGAACACTATGAAAGGAAAAAACAACCTATTTAGCGAGAATGAGGACCAAAACATAAGGCTTCTGTGTCAGCGTGTGTGTGTGTGTGCGCGCGCGCGCTCACGAGATAGGCGCAGCGATCTGCGCGCGGGACCACCGGCGGTTTACACACCGAGGGGAGCGGATCCTTTGGGTGCGTCAAAAAGAAGAAAACCGTCGTGATTCTCTCGGTAAACACGTCGCGAGCGAAAAGGCGCGCGGCTCCCCGCAGACGCCGCCTCTCGCGCGACCCGGTGGGACCGACGAGCGCGCGCGCCGAACTGGGGCTGCGTGACGTAACGCGGCGCCAGAAGCCTGCAATCCTTCTTATCAGTTCAGAAACAGACTTCAGCAAGTTAGAGACGTTCACAGAGTGACATGAAGTCATCAAATACATTATACAATTATTATTATTATTATTATTATTATATTATTATTATTATTATTAATAATAATAATAACATCTATAAAATAATAATTCAGGGTGCTTTACTGGTATGACAAATAGTTGTAAATTTGTATTCCCAAAGCTTTATAAATGACACTGATTATAAACTGATAAACCTAAAATAATAATAATAATAATAATAATAATAATAATAATAATAGTTCATTAAATTATGACAATTCCCACTCTTTTTTGCAGAAGGCCTCCACATATAAGATACACTGTATGCCCTCATGTGTGTGGAAACTCATTCTAATGAATGCATGCAGCACAGGACTAGATAAACATAGACAGAACTTTATTGATCCCTTGGCAGGGTTCCCTAAGGGAAATTAAGGCATGAACCTATTAGTACCATGTCTAATGCCACATGCCAGCTATAGGGATATAAATCCTCCAGCATTGAGATGTGGATCAGTGGAACTGTGTTCTCTGGAATGATTTCGCTCTATCCAGTACTTTTGGAAAAACCTGGGGAATTAGAGCTAAGCCAACATCCTCACCTCAGTAATGCTCTCGTCACTGAATGCAAAAAAAATCCTCACAGCAAAAACATTCATTGGACAGGTACTGAAACAAAAGTTGAATAAAGTCTTAAATTCCATTTTGTTCTGATTGATTCTATTCAGAAGCCATTCTCTTTTCAGCTTAAGCCTGATTTGATTTGGTATTTTGTGGAATTTGATCTTGCAAAATTACCAGTGGTCTGGCAGCAACACCAGTCCAAAATGTGGTAGATCTACCCCCATGCTTAACAGTTAGCACAACTGTGCCTTCTCATATTGAGCTCTATTTTGACTTAATCAGTCCACATCATTTGTTACCAAAACTCATTTAGCATTATCACACGTCATACAATGGGTTTCATTACAAGGCTGCAGAAGAGGTTTAATTTTGTGCAAACAAGGCTCCCCAGTGGAAAGATGCACCATCCTTTTGAGGTGAGAAGTGGTGGTGATCATCTAATATTCTGACCTCACCAACAATGTTCATCACAGTGTAATCAAATCCTCACAGCAATGTTCCAAAATGTCTTCAATGGACAGCACGCTGTAAAATGTAATTAGTTAATCTTACTTTAAAAAATGCAAAACTGACCTTTATGATTTTATTAGCAAAGAAAGGACCCAAAGATTCCTCATGAAACCTAACGATATTACAAAAATGAAAGTCTAAATACAACAGTAACCAATAGAAAAGTGCACCTCCTGAAGGAAACACTGAATCATTGCACAGTGTAAATGGCTGCATGCGGAGTTGTGGTTGTTTTTGCTGCTTGGTATTGGTAACCTAGTTGATTGCTAACATGTAGTCAAGTGGTTAATGTGGTACCCTATGTGGTTGGTTAGGTGTTACTTGTGTGTTTGTATAAGCAGAGAACAATGAGGCAAAAACCTTTGCAACTTATTCACTCCTATGGAAGAATATCTGTACAAAATTTAGAAAACGTATCATCAAAATCCAAAATGTACCACACCAATAACACACCATAAACAGCTTAATTAATTTTGAACTTGACAGACATGGTCTGCACATTCCTACTAAATACCCTGAGATACAGGAAAAAAAACTAAAGCAAAAGGTTTAGATTAGTTTATTTCACAAAAAAAGACAAGAGAAACAGTTCGTACGAGTGAGTGTCCTTAATTCTCATGTCTCTAGTCTCATTGTTTATTAAGCGCTAAATGTCACAAACTGATCCATTATCTACTAGAACTATGTACACAATCCACAAAGACCAATTTGAAATAAGTGAACTCTCACCTTGCAAAACCAAGAGTTAACATTACGCCATCTTCTAAATGTGGAGTCAAACTGATGGTAAAACAATGCAGTGTGTAAGACCTAGGATCATCATGTTGTAGCCTCAAAAGCAGTCTCAAACACATACATATCCGTACATTCAGATCACATTGAGAGAAATATTCTTCCTCAAGGCATAAAGGTGATTTACAGAGACAGACATACACTGTGTCCTTCACTGTGTTTCAGCGTACATGTTAGCTGTAGACTATGAAACTCCTAGTGGGGATAAGCTTCAATTACCATGGCATGGCCCTGAGAAAGAAGCAAGAAAAGATCATGTTAGAATAAGACAAAAACACAAACAGGACACAAATAGACATTCAAAGCAAAATTCTAAATAAAACATAAAAACACATGAAACAAGTACACAAAAGAACTGTGCGTTTAATTTCCCTTCATTTAAAATTTTCCACCTACACAGTTTTGCTTTTTATTTCTGTTTACCTTCATTGTTTTATTTGCTCACTGTATTGCAGTATGCAATATGACGGTTCTTGGCTCATTTCAAAAGTTTCTATATAGACACAGTACATTCTCCATCAGTCTGAAGAAATCTTCCATAATGTGATGCAAAGAAACCTTTATTTATGCAAAAAGTTCTTTAAGTTCATGGTGCTATATTAAAACATTTTCTGTATAAAGAACCCTTCGAAAACAATAATTTTAAAGTGTGCACACATCCTTAAACATAATGAGTTTCTTGAGAAATGACAAATGTGACTTACCCTCAACTATTATAAAGTGGTACTGATCCTGTAGGCTTACACATACCCACTACCTGTCACTTAAAACCAATAATCTCTGGATAAATCTGAATATAAAAGAGCCAAGTCACCTCTGCTGAATCAACTGTGAGGAAATGAAAGCTGCACTTGACCACCAAAACCTTGCTTAGACAAGGCCCTCCCTCAAAACTCAGCACCAATGTAATATGGAGACTTGTGAATGAAGCCACATAGATGCCAAAAATCACTCTAGAGGAGCTCCAGAATTAGCAGCTGACTCTGGTAAAAGTGCATGAGCCATCAATATCAAGAGCTCTGCATATTGCTGACCTGTTAGAGAATGTGGATAGACATAGCTTTTAAGAAAGGAAAAAAACAGATCAAAATAACCCAGCTAGAATGTGAGAAGGTCTTGAGCTTTTTGGCCCAAATCTGAAATTATGAACAAACTACCTATTCCTCAACAAATCCAGTGCAAACCCAGTGGGGATTAAGTTGGGCATTAAAATTTTGTTAATTGTAGGATGGATGGAAAAATAAAATGCAAAATGCTAAATTTGCTAAAATACTAAAGCTTGGGAGAAAACACAATGATGAGTAACATTATTATTACTAATATTAGTAGTAGTAGTAGTAGCACCATTACTATGGTCTAGAACAATCTGTGTATCTTTTATATTGTGATCAGATGAATCTGATGACTTAAGGTTTTGATTGCTGATTAAATAAATTTAGCAAGACATGTAAGGTATGTATATTAATGTGTGTGTGATCTTACCTGTCCACCTGCAGCACATGCGGTGACCAGACCATACTGTCCCCCCTCTTTCTTCAGCCGGTGAGCTACTGTAGTAACCAGCCTGCAGCCAGTGGCAGCAAATGGGTGTCCAAGAGACAGAGACCCTCCCCACATATTAAACTTATCTAACGATGGGGCACCCACCTGAGATATGGGGATAGACAGAGCATATCAAAAGATAAACCATACACATACAAATACTTATGCACACGAACACACACAAACATGCACCTTAGCTTTCCGACCCATGTAGTTCTGAGCAAACCAGTCAGATTCCATGGCCTTCAGATTAGCCAAAATCTGACCCTGTGAGAAAAGAACAAATGTGATATTTTAAGTACATTAAATGCACATGAAACTGAAAATATACACAATAAATTGCACACCACATTACACACACACATACACTACTGTATAGCTTTGCTTAAAAGCAAAACTAAGAATAGAAAAGACATCAGAAAACATTATTCTTTTTTCTTTAAAATTCTACATTTTTTAATTTGGTTACAGAGCGGCACTGTTTCATATTCCAAAACCTAAACATAAAACGTCCTTCATAAAAAGTAAGAAAAACACTCCACACTTTATGGAGTCTAGGTATTGCTTGTGTGTCTTCATTTGACAATGACTGCTCATGTCAGAGTATGGACTGTCCTTGCACTCTAACACATGCACACATTTAAGATGGATTAAGGCAGCATTTGAGAATAGTTTCTTCATTGTCCTGGGTTTCACTGTGAGACGGACATGCTTTACAAATGTCACTGAAAGAAGTATGTTGACAGATGTGGCAGAGCAATTTTACAGCATTTTATAAAAACACGACTCAGGTTATACAGCATTGCTTTATTCTTGCAAGTATTGTCCTGCCCACTTCTCCAAAGTCACAGTACAGTTAGCAGTGTCCCAAACTGGGAAGAGCAACTCTGGAGACAATTACAATTCAGTGGATCATCACAGTAATTTTAAATCTTTTATTTGAAAGAAATGCTACATAAAATGTTGCTTTAATGTGTAAAAATTGAGCTGCTAAGGTGTGGTTGAGCTGCTAATATGTCTGCTGGTGTGAAAAGCACAAGGGTATTAGAAACACTCACAGAAAAAGCCTCATGAAACTCAAACACATCAATGTCTGCCAGTGTTAGGCCGCTCTTCTCCAGAACCTTGGGCGTGGCGTAGGTTGGGCTAAAACAAGAAAAAAGAAAAAAAAATTGTTTCTACAGGATATCGTGGGTATCTTATCTATATATCCAAACTACCCTATTACCCTTTCTACCTTGACTTCTGCATTGTTATTTTTTGCCAGCGTAAAAAAATATATTTTTTTCCCCTTTTCTTTTGAAAAATTAATGCTTTCTTGTAGGACTGGTTATTAAGACTGATTCCCCAAATTTCATTTGATTAAATATAATATTGATTAAATTAGGCAATGGATTTTCTTAAGTCATACCATCTTAAAATGAAGCTGTAGCCTCACCAGTTTTCTCCAGAAGTAGGCACAGCTGTGCTGTATGCTGTGAAGGTGGCAGGTGTGCTGTTGTAAGGCACAGCTTTATAAGCTACAGATAAGAATAGTTACCGTGCCCCATGATGCCCCAAGGTCAGTGTGAAAACAACCCTGACAGGGGTAAATGGTCATTTTAGTACATTTTCGCCTCCTAATTTGCCAGTAAGAGCTGCTGGATCATGTTATCATATTAATAGCTGAATTTGTTAAAGGGTGAGTCAGCAAGACTTGCGCTGTCTCACAGACTGAAATGCACTTGTGATAATATTTCACCTGTTCTCCTCTTGGATATAATCTTTAAAAAAATGTCAAAAAGGGTACTTGATATTAAAGAACCAATTTCAGTTGTCTAAAAAAACCTTTCAATAGTTCTTCAATTCAAGTAAGAAAACCTGTTAGAATTGCTAGAATCTGTGCTGGAAAATAAAAACTAAAAAGAAGCCAATAAATAACTGTGTAAGGAGTAAACACTCTGAACAGGATGAAACAGCTAGAGCAGCTCGCAACCATACACAGCATGCATAGTTTAAAACATCAACACAGAAACAAAACCGCAGCAGAGACACTTCACCACCACAACTACAAGCTCAACACAAAAAATAAGAATAAAAAAAATACTAAAACACAAGGAAAGAGAGAAGAAAGCCATAAGCAGAGAAAAGGAAGCTGTCACTCACCCCAGCAGCAGCTGGTCTTTAGGGTCCTGAGATACATACACAAAATCTCTAAAATAAAAATAAACAAACATGAACACAAAACTTTCAATATGAAACACACAGAAAAGGCAGGCGTACTACACAGAGCTATGGTTTAGGGTAGCGTATAGCACTGAGTAGTGCATTATGAGGGGTCGTGTACCTGAGATTATTATCTTTAGGCTGATGCATTTTCTATTTGTTGCTTTTTTACGATCATTTAGATTCTGAAATGTTTGTCTACATTTTTCCATTTGAAAGCTTTAAATGTGAGTGTTTAATTGGAACACGTCACTAAATGTCATTTATTAAATAAATGAATAAATACAAAATACTACACATTTCCACCCATCCCCATTCACACATGGCATGTAATCTTTGATTCTTACTGTGTTACAGTACAGCATAGACAGTGGATATTTACCTGAGATATGCTTTAGGCTTGTAACCCATAGCAAGTGCTTTCTCTTCAGACATGATCAGAACTGCAGAAGCACCATCGGTCTGACAGAAACACAGAAAAATAGGTGTTTACAGTTTAGTACACCTTCATGGTAGATCACAAAATTTCAGCTGTTCTCAGTAAACCATGCTCTTAATGGTCACGGACTAGGAAGGTGGAGTTAGCAGCCGTGACAGTTCCATGTGGTTTGACGAAGGCAGGTTTCAGTCTGGCCATCTGCTCCATAGTGCTGGGTCGGATCCCGTTGTCTTTTGATACAATGTCCTTTCCTGCAACAATGTAGAAATACATAAATACCATATATGAACTACATTTCAGACCTCTCATTGATGTGAAATAATCACTCAGTAGTAGGAACAGTGCAGAAGTTTACAAACCTGTTACTACATTTGCATGCATTTTATTACAGCCATGCGTATTTATCAAAATATATTCTCTGTTGGACTTGAAGTTTAGTTCTTCACAGTGTGTCATATTGTACTGGGATTTGAATCCAACCTTTTCTTTTGCAACACCCCAAAGGTCTTTTCAATTTAAATTAATCAATCAATTTTACCCCAATTTTACGCCAATTATTTTGGCATGCCTCGGAATTATCTGTAAAACATTTTAATTCACTATCCACGCAGTAGTGGAATACAAACAGTACAGCATAGATTTTTATAAATAAATGTTTGTGAGGATAAATACATACTTTGTTGTATTACAGGGGTTCTTAACCTGGGGGTCGCAATGTACTTCTAGGGGGGTTGCGAATGTGACACTAATTAAGATGTTTTGTCAGCTAAATGTGCGATGAATCAGATTTAAGCGCTAAACTTTTTCACACTGTATCATTGTCTTGTCTTTTTAATACGTTTTTTTCACTGAATCAAACTGACTCACTCGCCGTTCTGCTCAACTCTTCGATCTGAATCTTGATTCAGGTTCATGCACATTGTGGCTCGGCACGTCATCCAGGCTGGATTAAAATGGAGCATTTTTTAGAAGGACGAATTGGAAGTGGGGACGCAAAACACACTAGATCAGGGGTCGCAACTCACGGCTCTTTCATCCTTATACCGCGGGTCCACGTGGCTTAGAAAAATACAGTATTTAGTATTTAACTGAAATGTATTTTGTTGAGTTAATTCTTTTTTAAATTTTCATTCTAAATTGGAAGATTATTGTGGTCTAAAATTTTAAAATACTTCATTATTTTCTGTCACTCAAAATAAGCACCACATTTTTGGAAGCCAGTTTACGGCCAAAACCCAACAGGTGTAAATCAACCTGATCTGGATCAGAATCCGAATCTGAAGCCGGAGCTAGATCTGACTGACATAGCTGACAAAGGCACGTGGGTGTCCAAAATCAAACACTTGACAGAGGATCTTGATGTTCAAGAATCTCTTGTTCAGAATCAAAAGTGGAGTGATATTGAGAACCTTCCAGGACAAACTTGTGTTTGAAACATGGAATGTCGTCCCTGAAACCTACATAAACATGAAGAAATATGCATTTGTCCTGTCGATCTTCAGATCCACATACAGTATATATGTGAGCTGATGTTCTCCATCATGAACTATGTTAAAAACAAACACTGCTCACAACTCACAGAGACAGCTTACAGTCCTGCAAAGCTGAAAGTGACTTCATACAGCCCTGATCTGCAGATGCTTGGCGCAGAGCTTCAGGAGCAGAAGTCCCATTAACCAGGGTTTCTTTTTTTAAGAATTCAAAATGTTCTAAAAGTGTTCATTAAATAAATATCCAATTTTATTGGATTTCAAACACACTATAGTTGTTAATACAACATGTAAAGGTAAGAAAAAGCAATATATACTGTGTTATCTTCATTTTAGATGTCAAAAATTATTTGCGGCTCCCAGTGTTTTATTTTCCGTGGAAACTGGGTCGAAATGGCTCTTTGGGTGTTAAAGATTGCTGACCCCTGCACTAGAGAAACATCAGAACAGAAAAAATAAAGAAAGTGAGAAAATATGATGAAAAGTACTTGGAATATTTTACGAGTTATTGATACCGTTTTGTCCCGGGGTATGGGGGTCGCAAAATTTACTGGAGCCAAAGAGGGGGTCGCACAGTCAAAAAGGTTAACAACCTCTGTTGTATTGTAATCAGTCTGAAGGTTTCTTTTTTTAAATATATAAAGGCCCAACATTGCCCCCTTCAGACGAACAAACTGCAAGGCTCACCAGGCACTTTGAAGCTGACAATGTCAGTAAGCAGACCCTCATCCTGAGCTTTCTTTGCCAGTGTGTGAGAGCGAAGGGCAAACTCATCCTGTTCCTGCCGAGAGACACCAAACGCAGCTGCCAAACGATCAGCAGAGTGCCCCATACTTTCTGCTGTGGAGAATTCAGCCACTGCAGGGAGCTTATAACGAGAGAGAGAGAGAGAGAGAAAGAGAGAGAGAGAGAGAGAGAGAGAGAGAGAGAGAGAGAGAGAGAGAGAGAGAGAGAGAGAGAGAGAGAGAGAGCGAGAGAGAGAGAAAGAGATTACAATATTGACCAGATTAAATAACAGAAGTCAAAAGTATCCAGACATCCTTTCTGTGCTCACTGGAGAGCACTGGGCATTTACCACAGGGCTGTAGGTTCACTACCTAGGCCCATTACCCTGCTTGGCTTGTTTCTCTCTCTGCTCCAGCATTACTTTAAATATTTTGGTTAACTGACCAAATATTGGCATCCATTTTAGGAAATACAGTGTTTCAAGTGTGAAGTGCATCATGGGTATTGCAATACCTCAGGTGCCAGGTGACCAAGTCGAATTGATCCCAGCAGAGACATCCTGGCTCCGAGCGTCTTTGCCTTGTTAAGAGCCAGCATCGTCTTCCTCATTTTACGGTTGTGGCGAATCGGCACATCTGACATGAACTCGACTCCGCCCGCAACAACCGCATCACACTGACCAGCTGCAATCAACCCCACAGCTACAAAACACAACAGCGCAAAAATTCATAACAGGCTGTGTTCATGTGTGTTTTTTTACATGGGCTTATGTTCATCAGGATAGCAAATGTACAAGGAAGAAAAATAAAAATTATAATATCAGTACCTGATGTCATAGCTTGGTTGGAGGAGATGCAGGCCATAGTGACAGTGTGAGCTGGAGTTTTATCTGAGAAACCGGCACCCAACGCAGCCTGCATGTACACACAGACGCAGATAAAATTAACCTTGTACAAAAGAACAGTATGAACTGTTTCTGAACACACAAATGGGATTCATTCAAAAATGACATCTGAGGCAAGGGTTTAATGATTGATGCATGCAGTTGCATGAAGCTAACAGGTGGAGTTAAGCTTTAGCAAAAAACTAAAGAAGCAAACATTGAAAACCCAGCAAGTCTTTGCTGAGCTGCAACATTTGGGGTACAAAATTTGATTGATGAACAGCCAGACAAACAAACACAGTTGAAGCCAAGGTAAGCTCACTAACCCAAAAACATGATCACAGCACATAGATCAGGTGTGAACTAACCTCTCTGGCCACATTGCTGGTCTTCACCTCCTGAATGACAGTTCCATAGATTATGTAATCAACTGCATCCTTAGGCAACCCCGTCTTGTGCAGCAGGCCTCTGCAGAAAACAGAAGAAATGATTATGAGATAAATTCAACTTAAATAAAAATATTTCCCATTCAGTTCATGCACTCTTAATGCCATTCAACTATTTTAGGGCAAGTCATACACAGAGTGATATTAAGCACCGCCCACACACACCTCCGTGCTTTAAGATGCTTGATGAGTATTTTGTTCAGATTGATGTTAATGTACAGTGCATGTGGAAAGTTCTCACAGTGCTTGTTACAGCCTTATTCCAAAATGGGTTCAATTCATTTTTTCTCTCAAAATTCTACACACAACTCAAGAGTACAAACCAAGCCACAGAGTCTAAGGAATTGTCTGTAGACAATTAGGACCTCAGAGACAGGATTGTATTGAGACACAAATCTGTGGAAGGGTACAAAAAGAATTCTGCTGCATTGGAGGTCTCAATGAGCACAGTGGCCTCCATTATCTGTAAATGGAAGTTTGGAACCACCAGGACTCTTCATAGAGCTGTCCACACGGCGAAACTGAGTGACTGTGGTAGAAGGGCCTTATTCAGGGAGGTGACCAAGAACCCAATGGTCACTCTGACAGAGTTCCAATGTTGCTCTGTGGAGAGCTCTGTGCAGCACTCCACCAGTCAGGCCTGTGTGGTAGAGTGGACAGACGCAAGTCACTCCTAAGTAAAAACCACAGGACAGCCCATCTGGAGTTTGCCAAAAAGCACCTAAAGGACTCTCAGACCAAAATCTTTTTGTTTCTCATGGTCTGAATGCCAAGCATTATGTCTGATGGAAACCAGGCACTGCTCATCACCTAGCCAATACCATTCCTACAGTGAAGCATGGTGGCATCCTGCTGTGGGGATGTTTATCTGCAGCAGGAACTGGGAGGCTAGTCAGGGTGAAGGGAAAAAATGACTGCAGTGATGTACATAGACATCCTTGATGCTATCCTGCTCCAGAGCGCTCTGGACCTCAGACTGGAATGAAAGTTTATCTTCCAACAGGACAACAACCCACAGCCAAGATAACAAAGGAGTGTCTGTCTTCAGGACAACCCTGTGAATGTCCTTGAGTGGCCCAGCCAGAGCCCAGACTTAAACCTGATTGAACATCTCTGGAGATATCTAAAAATGACTGCTCACTGATGCTCCCCATCCAATTAATGGAGCTTGAGAGATTCTGCAAAGAAGTATGGCAGAAATTTCCCCAAAAAATTGTCCCATGCTTGTAGCATCATACTCAAAAAGACTTGAGGCTGTAATTGCTGCAAAAGGTGCTTTAAGAAAGTATTGAGGAAAGGCTGTGAATACTTATGTACATGTTAAATTTTTTTGTGTTTAATGTTTTTATAAATTTGCAAATATTTCAAACAAGCCTCTCTTACTTTGTTGTGGGGTATTGCATGTAGAATTTTGAGGGTAAATATGAATTGAATACACTATGAAATAAGGCTGAAACATAAAATGTGCAAAAAGTGAAGTGCTGTGAATACTTTCAAGATACACTGCATAGCATTTAGAAATTGTTGTGGTCTATTGTGCACTTGCTTTTAACCAATGCGTGTGTGCATACTACATACTTTTGTCAATGTGGAGGATTAAATGTCATCTCCACTAGAGGGCAGATCAGGGCTAAATAGGATTAGACTTGATTGCATTTAACTTTCTCATTGTGCAGTGTAAGGTTCAGAGCCAATGAAATGCAGTTAACATCTAACAGAAAACAGTTATATGGATAGACAGAATATGTTATGTAGTTTGTTTTGATGTGCGTACCATGACTAAGTTACTCTGAACCAAAGTTATGAAGCTTAGAGTACCATCATGTAATGCTCAGAAACCACAACCTGCAGCATGTGAGCATCATATTTAAAGCATTAATTAAAAATGGATGTTCGATAGAATATTGTGAAACATAATATTGCAAATGTATCAACATTTTCTTACACCCCTGCTAAACATAATGAATTTAACACTGCTGAATATCATTGTCAGAACTCTTTACACAGTAGTGAAGGAGGCACTTACTGCAGAGCACCTCTGGCCAGATCATGAGGCATCAGATCAGCGTATCTGTAACAGAAAATTTCTAAATAATGCAGGAGTTCAGCTTTTAACTACAATGTTATCATTTAGCATGTCCTCATGTTTTGTATTTATCTACTAAACTGAGTTAGATGTAATTCCGGACAGAATACGGGTATGATCTGAATCTGAAATTGCAACAACTTTACACACACACACAGACAGACACACAGACAGACACACAGACAGACACACAGACAGACACACAGACAGACACAGACAGACACACAGACAGACACACAGACACACTTACGTGGTGCCAGACAGCAGGAAAGGTGTGCGGACACCTTCAACCAGAACAATATTCTTTACTCCAGGCCTGGTCAGAGTCTTCTTGCTTTTTGCTGCTGATGATGAAGATGATTGATGATTGATGATGATGATGATGATGAGGATAAGATTGATTTATATTAATTAATATTTTAAAAACTAGTTGCACAATACAGCTATACATTATTGGACTAAGAGATACTTTAATACACAGTAATTGTTCATTTATTGTTTATTCACTGAGAAATATCCGCTATTTTGTAGGCAAAACACCTAGGCCTGGCTTTTTACCAACTACTCAACTCATGCTCATTCATCAACTAACTGACTAACTTGCTCACCACCCAACTTACCCTATCATTAACTGACTGGCTACATAACTAATTGCTACTTCACCCACTTTTGCTTTGCAAAACATGTATTTCCACATTTTTCATGTTACCCACAAAAACTGTGTGACAGAGCAACACAGTGATTGTGAAGTGAAAGTGAAATGATGTATACAACCAGAGCAGAGCTACAATTAATTAGTTTAGATCCCCTCGCATGTGTGGCAAGAAGATTTGCAAAACTTGCAGAAATATACCCCAAAATATATGCAGCTGTAATTGCAGCAAAAAGTGGTATTGACTCAGGGGGTGGGGTATGTGCACACCACACTTTGAAAATCATGTATATATTTTGTTTCACTTTACAATGAACAATGTGTTGATCCGTCACATAAAATCCCAATAAAATCCATTTAAGCATTTTCTCATTACCAAACTATTTCACTCACTAATCTATTTACTAAAACAGTAGGTTGCTGAAATAGTGACCTGTGTACTAGCTAACTCATCGGCTCACTAACTAGTTCTCTAGCAATCATTAGCGAACTAATTCAGTCACTCATGACATCAGTGGGAAGAATTGCATTTACAGAAGTGTGTTCTGTGTTGAAGATTATGTTGTTATTAACACATAACATCAATATTCCCAGTGTCTCGGAATTTCGGAATTTACATATGATGGTATTGGGTGTGTTGAGGTTCAGTGATAATTTACAACTTCTAATTTTGTGAGACTGGATCTGACCTCTGATCTGCACAAACAGATGCAGGGTCTTCTTTTTCAAAGATTGAATTAATAATAATTGATTCATAATTTACAATCATACTAAATATCACAATTAATACAACAATTACCCTGCCTCATTCATTACATTGTTAAAAGTGATGTATCACACCTTGAGCCTGCAGTGAAGTGGATACACTGATAGAGCGTGTGGCTGCTGAGAGAAAGAGAGAGAGAGATTTAGAATCACTTTTAATATGAACTGGAGTTATTTTATGAAATGACAGTAATGAATGTATGTCAGACTTGTGGTAGTAGTGCTCAGTAAATCCTGTGACGAATAAATTCTACATAATATGGATAAAAATATTGGCTAACCTTCCATTGATTGGTTCTTACAAACTCAAGGGCATTAAAAGCATTTATCATTCTGTCTCTACTGCACAGCAAAGGCTTTCTACTAGATTCTTAAGCATTGATGTGAAGATTTGATTGCATTCAGCAACACAAGTGTTAGTGAGGTTAGGATGTTTCATGATCACCACCCCACCGCATGCACAAGGTATTGGATAGAATACCATAAGTCAAGAAAATATAGTTCCACAGCTCAATGCTGCCCTCTATCACATGCCTGGCATTAGAAATGGTGCCAGTGGTTATGTTAATTTGCTCCAAAAGGTTCTATTTTGTTGGCAACATTTTCCTACAGTTACTAGACAACCTGTGTGTGTGCATTTGCAATCTGTGTCAGCAATTGGTGTAAATGATTAGCTGAATGCATTTATTAGGACATGTGCCCACAAACATTTGGACATATAGTGTATACTGTTTGGGTACAAAACAAAATATTATTAACTATCACAAACATCTGGACTGTAATGAATCTAAACAATAATGCATATTAGAAGAACTGCTCTAGGTGCTCTGCTCTGACTCTACTTACCACTTTGGAAGGCCCCAATGTTCTTCAGGTTATTCCTGAAAGGTTTCAGCAACATTGCTGCCATCTTTCCTCTAAAAGATATTTAAAATAAATGACTAAAAAAAAAGAGAGAGAAAACAGTTATTTTTACCCAACAATCACACCAGAGATTGAACTGCTTTTAAATGATATGCAATAGATTATGTTTCACATACACTGATTTTCCTATTTTTCTACATATTTCAGAATCCCTGCATTTTTGTTTTTATTAAGGAAATCCACAAAATTCTAGATATTCTGGTGAGAGACTTAGACCATAGGATTTCTGGTGCCAGTTAAAAATGGCATCCGACATCAGAGGGTGCTCTCCACAGAATACAGAATAAGATTAGATTCTTTCTAACAGTGCATTTGAAAAGTAGGCCTACATTCTCACTTGCTGAGCAATACTCAGAAACAGCAATGCCTTTGCTTACTGCCATGTAGAAAACGGATGCAGTCACATTTTCTCATCGAAAACAGGTAAATTTACATAGATTTAAAATGCAAAAAATTATTCTGCATTCAAATTTTTAATTATGTATTTCTGCAAAGATCTGACCTAAAAATCCATCCACCAATAAAGTAGATAAAGAGAATCAAAATCAAACAAATAAGAACAAAAATATTAAATTTGGTCATTTTTTTATTCAGCCAATATTACATATCTGTTCTAATTCTCCTTGATCTCTCTGCAGCTTTGAAACAGTAGACTCTCTTTCTACACTCATTCTCTTAGCCAAGTAATAGATTCTCATGGGTTTTCGTACCACTTCTATGCTGATGACACTAATTCATCCTCTCTTTCCCATGTTCTGACACCCAGGTGTCATTTTGCATCTCAGCTTGGTCAAAACTTGATCTGTACCAAGCATTAAGTACAGCTTGGCTTGACCCACCATACCTCAAATCGCAAGGAAGACAAGCATCCAGACTCTTTTCTGTCTTGGCATCAATATGGTGGTATGAACTTCCCCTAGGAGTTACTTGCTGTCTTCAAATTCAGACTGAAGACTCATCTTAAAGGTTTAAATTTATACTTTGTTTTCGACAGCATCCAAGCTCGAGGAATCCACTGTTCATTACTATTAATGAGTTTTAGCTCATTCCTCATGCCAACTTAAACTCTGTTATGTTGGTGGGTTTCCTCCCACTAACTGCTTGCTTCAAGTAATTTTTTTTTATATATTTTTCTCACCTTGTCATTGTGGGGTATTGTGTGTAGAATATCAATTGAAAAAAATTAACTGAACCCATTTTGGAATAAGGCTGTAACATAAAATGTGCAAAAAAAACAAAACAAAACGAAGTGCTGTGAATATTTTCCGGATGGACCATATATTGTTGGTCATTCAGCCAGATCACAAGCCTTGAAAGTCCACCATTAACAAATTCAGCCATTCATATGATAACAGCATGATAATACTCCAGCTCATGCTGGGTGCTTAACCCCCTGAACACACAGCACGACTGTGCTGTTTTCACACTGAGCTTGGAGCTTCAAGATGCACAGTAGCTACAGTGCTTCACAACACAGCTGCCACATACAGCACAGCAGTGCCTCCTTCTGGAGAAAAGTGGTGAGGACGAAGGCCTCATTTTATCATAATGGCAGTGATGAGCAGTAAAAATCCATTTGACGTGTTTTTGTGATGGCAGCGTTTTACTGATCAAATTCTAACTAGTCAGTAGCATATTTAAGTGCTGTAATTGGAGCTATCGAAAAACTACCTAAATAAACCCGTTACTGTAACAAATCAATATTAATTCAAATCAAATCAGAAACCAAGTTGAATTGGGACCTTACAAATCTAACTGGTCTGGGAAATCAGTGATGATACACAGCCCTAAGTCAAATCTTATATTTTTTTCCTCATTTGTTCGATTTGGTTTGCCTCATCTATTATCTGATGCAGTTTTAGGTCAAATATTTGCAGAAATATAGAAGCTTTTTCTTCCATAGTTAGAAATTAGTCTCATTCTTAACCCTAACCATGAAAGATGTATCAGAGTTGGTGCAGTGTCGATTTCTCAAAAACTCTTGGAGGAGTAGTGGTCCAAAAAAAAAATCAGGCGTTATAATAATAAGTAGAAGAGTTTTACTGCAACCCAGCAATGTTTTATCACCAAAGAAAGGAGGACGCAATTTGGAGTACTCTACAGCTGTGTCCACAAACATTTGGCCAAAATGTGGGGTACATTACGTTTTGCTGAAAAGCTGGTTGGTCCGAATGTTCCTCCCTGCACAGACAGTACTGATTAGTTTTGGTCAGAAGTTTCCAGACCCATTTCAGTGCATTCATACGAGAGAGTTTAGCTGTTTTTTGATGATTTTTACCAGCAGTCCAGAAAACATCAGGTGGAATAATAATATAGATAATGAAGGGCTGCAAATGAACCTCCAGTGCTCAGGACTCCTTCCTGCTACAGTGACTTACAGGCAGTTCAGTGACCTTTCACCTACTTCTTCAGCCAAGGAGAGAGCAGGCTGGACAGAGCCGTTACTGTCTCCCCGTCCACGAAGACAGGATTAGACCCACACACACACACACACACACACACACACACAGCGCTCAGAAAGCTGCTGTTATAGAATATATTACAGCGATTTAACAGCAGAACACACTGACCGGGCAAATCCGCACTGCGCATGCGCACAACCGTCCGGAGTAAAGCAGGACCCGTGTGAAGGACGGCGGCTCCTGAGGCGACCCTGCTGCTGAATCCCTCTCTCCACTCCTCCCGAGACGAACCGAGACGCCAAACCGCACAAACCAGAAACACGGGCCGCCCAAAAGACCTCAAAAGAGAGGAGGTGGCCCTGAAATCCGCCTGAGTGCAATTCCCTGAGAAGGAGAACAGACTAGAGTGAAAACTGAAAGAATCCACTGAAACCCGCTCATTTCAGCACATTTACACTTCAGCTGTTTTATAACTCACCTTAACTCACTGTAACGCAGAGTCGTGAGCAATGAGACGTAAATGGGTCTTTCGGGCTCCGGGTTTCTCCTCCCTCTTGCGCGCGCGTGTGTGTGTGTGTGTGTGTGTATGCCTGCGCGCGCTTGCGTGTGTGTGTGTGTGTGTGTGTGTGTGGGTGTGTGTGCGCGCGCAAACGCGAGCCTGACGGTCAGAGGCGATGGCGTCTACGCTGCTCCGGTCTGCTGCGCGCAGATATGGACACTTTACTGGTAGGTGCAATGGAGGTGTGGAGGAATAGAGGATAGAGGAATTGCTGAAAACAGTATTAAAACCTAATGCGGTGTGTACGTAACGTCCTTATACGACCTCGCCAGCAGAATGAACTTTCCCCTACTTCTTCAGAGAGAGGGAGGGGAGGGGAGGGGAGGGGAGGGGACCGCAGCCACCCTAAGCCAACCTAAGCCACTGTAAATAACAATGTAAAAACCTGTTTGTATTGTTATGTATATATGTATGTATGTATGTATATATATATATATATATATATATGTATGTGTATCTGAATATATGTGTATATGTCAGTCATGCCAATAAAGCAAACTTAAATTGAAAAATTGAAATTGGGGGAGAGAGAGAGGGAGAGAGAGGAGAGAATGAGAGAGAAAGGGACCAGAATGACCAGCAGACTACTGTGTAACTCAAGTGCACCAAATCCTTTTGAGTGTGTGTGTGTGTGTGTGAGAGAGAGAGAGACTGGACATGGTATTGATGTCAACAAGAAAAGCGTGCTGTTTCTATAAGATGCGTCCAAATGAAGACTGTATTATACAGATGTCTGTGCTGTTGAGTTACTGAATCCTTTTGGCTATTTTTTTACTGTTTGAGTTACACTGAGTAAAATGTGTTGAATATAGTGTGTGTGTGTGTGTGTGTGTGTACACTATGGACAAAATTTTTATTGGTTCTTATGAAATCAAATTAATAAAATGAGTTTATGGCACAATTATTGGTTTTCACAAAGTTTGTTACCTGCGTTTTGTATGCTGGCACTTTGTATTTTTGATTGTGAAGAGTGGTCAGATGAACTGCATTGAATTGCAAAGTCATTCACTGGCATGAAAATGACCATCACAAAAATGACTGCTTTTAAGGCCTACAAAATGCTAACATCATTTCAGTGATGATCTCCTGAGTTCAGGAGAAAAGGTTAATGAGCACAAGGCAGCTGATATCATGAAATGTGTGCATTCTTAAAAATGTTTGACCACAACTGCACTGTCCAGGGAAGGCTTTCTGCTAGATTTTGGAGCAATGCTATGAGGATTTGAATTCATTTAGTGACAAGTGTTAGTGAGGTCAGGATGTTGGATCATCACCACCCCAAAAGTATTGGATGAAGCACCATCATTCCAGAGAACAGTTTCCCTACTCCACAACTCACTGCTGGGAGACTTTATACCCCTGTTGTCTAACACTAGGCATGCTGCCAGTAGAGTCATGTTTATCTGCTCCAGAGAGTACTAGAATTTTGGCATATAGTGTTATGTTGCACAGACATTTGATGAACCTACTATGCACTATATTAACAGATCTGTGCTGGTGCACTGTTTACTAAGTGAATTTGACCCAAATGGTGTCCCAAACCATGTTTACCATGTTACATGTTACCATGTTCTGGTGACATGCTGTGTCACTAAGTTGTTAGTGTTATTTTTTTTAATGTCACTTAAGTGTCATTTTTGTCACATGCACACACCATTACAGAGGTTGTGTATGGTAACATTACCTCACATGACTGTATCAGGTGAAGAAGGAACTGGGCCACAGGTCATGCCATGTCTAACCATCTATATTTGGGTTAGAGTTAATGGAGTTATGCTGCAGTACTTTTGATTGAAATTAGGCCTACACCATAGATGTTTTTATTTTATAGCAGTACAGAGTCTTATCTAGGACTAAATTGTCTTTTAATTAATTTCCCTGAGGGAACCCTCCCAAAGGGATCAATAAAAATCTGCATGTCTGTTTAATTTCTTGTCATTATTATAGGAATAAGTTTGATTTAGAAATGTTTTATTCCTAAAAGTACTTTGATAAATTAAATGTAAAAACCAAATAACATGCTAAAACACGGGTAACAGGTAAAAATAAGTGTGTCCTCTAGGCTAAGACCAGTATGTTTTATTCAAGGTCAATATTGATTATTAATAGAGACACCAGTAATGGAAACCACTGACCTCAAACCTGCAGTTTAAATTACATACTGATATTTTCCTATTGGCTGAGGAAACAGAAGGCAACTTTCAAACAGGGCTGAATCAAATTCTTTTCAGCATGCCTATATTTGGACAGTCCTGGTCTGATGTGATGGAATGGTATAGTTTAGTGATGTACATTTACAGTTTTCTCAGCCGATTCAGATTTCTCATTTATTAATGGAACCAATTTGTAAAATGACATATTGATTTGGGTTTAATTCACAGCATACTCAGATATAAACTTTAATAGACAATTCTCACACAAAGATCAAAATAACTAAAATAATAAATAAAACCACTGATTTTGCATTCGATCCAATTTCAGTAATGCCAAGGCTAATATACTGATACATACTGACAGACGGTGAGTGTGAACACAATTCTAACAGAAAGTTTGACAAGTAATAAATAAACCTTCAAAAATCAGCATTTATTTATTTGCTTCTTTTTAATAATCTCACTTAAGAAAACTAAGTTTTGTTCAATTTTATTTGCAACTGAAAATTCAGTAATTTTTTTCAATCCACAGCAGAAATACTACAAGTTGTTCACTTTTGATACAAATACCTTTACTTTTAATAAAGGGCCTCTAAATCCTATGGATAGTTTTAGTGGTTGTATAGTTCACGTTTGTATAGAAATAATAGTATGTTGCCATTTTTGAGCAAATCTGTGCTGCCTGTACTACTTTTCACTATTTCAATAATTTTCACTATTGCCCTGTGGGAGCAGAAGAATAAGGCAGAAGCAGAAAGTAGTTCCTACAGTACATCATTATTAATGTCAGCTATTCGTTTTCTTGTTTGAGTTTTCATTAAGAGATAGGATACACATGCTTAATACAATAATTATTTTCAATCCAATATTCTTAAAACCCAATGGATTGGAAGCATCAATAGGAGGTATTCATCTCTCCATCCTTTGTGTTGGGTATGTTGATCTCAGGTATTTGGTGATTTCCATCCATCCATCCATCCATCCATCTTCTTCCGCTTATCCGGGGCCGGGTCGCGGGGGCAGCAGTCTAAGTAGGGAAGCCCAGACTTCCCTCTCCCCCGACACCTCAGCCAGCTCCCCAGGAGGGACCCCGAGGCGTTCCCAGGCCAGCCGAGAGACATAGTCCCTCCAGCGTGTCCTGGGTCTACCCCGCGGTCTCCTCCCAGTAGGACGTGCCTGGAACACCCCCCAAGGGAGACGCCCAGGGGGCATCCGAAACAGATGCCCGAGCCACCTCAACTGGTTCCTCTCGATGTAGAGGAGCAGTGGCTCTACTCCGAGCTCCTCCCGGGTAGCCGAGGATCTCACCCTATCTCTAAGGGAGTGCCCGGCCACCCTGCGGAGGAAACTCATTTCGGCCGCTTGTATCCGCGATCTTGTCCTTTCGGTCATTACCCACAGTTCATGGCCATAGGTGAGGGTGGGAACGTAGATTGACCAGTAAATCGAGAGCTTCGTCTTTCGGCTCAGCTCCTTCTTCACCACAACGGACCGGTACACCGACCGCATGACTGCGGCGGCAGCACCAATCCGTCTGTCAATCTCACGCTCCCTCTCACCCCCACTCGTGAACAAGACCCCGAGATACTTGAACTCCTCCACTTGGGGCAGGACAACTCCACCAATCTGGAGAGGGCAAGCCACCCTTTTCCGGTCGAGAACCATGGCCTCAGATTTGGAGGTGCTGATTCGCATCCCAGCCACTTCACACTCAGCTACGAACCGCTCCAGTGCCTGCTGAAGGTCCTGGCCTGAAGAAGCCATCAGGACAACATCATCCGCAAAAAGCAGAGACGATATCCTGTGGTTCCCAAACTGGACCCCCTCCGGCCCCTGGCTGCACCTAGAAATTCTGTCCATAAAGGTTATGAACAGAACCGGTGACAAAGGGCAGCCCTGCCGGAGTCCAACATGAACCGGGAACAGGCCCGATTTACTGCCGGCAATGCGCACCAGGCTCCTGCTCCGGTCGTACAAGGACCTGACAGCCCTTAACAGAGGGCCCCGGACCCCATATTCCCGGAGCACCCCCCACAGAATACCCCTAGGGACACGGTCGAATGCCTTCTCCAAATCCACAAAACACATGTGGACTGGTTGGGCAAACTCCCATGAACCCTCGAGCACCCTCCGGAGGGTATAGAGCTGGTCCAGTGTTCCGCAGCCAGGACGAAAACCGCATTGTTCCTCCTGAATCCGAGGTTCGATTAACGGCCGAATTCGTCTCTCCAGTACCCTGGCGTAGACTTTCCCGGGGAGGCTGAGAAGAGTGATCCCCCTATAGTTGGAACACACTCTCCGGTCCCCCTTTTTAAACAGGGGAACCACCACCCCGGTTTGCCACTCCAGGGGCACTGTCCCCGTCCGCCACGCGATGCTGCAGAGGCGTGTCAGCCAGGACAGCCCAACAGCATCTAGAGACTTGAGATAGGTGCCAGGTGATGGGCGAGTCCTCCTCAGAGTCCTCAGCCTCACCTTCTACATTAGAAGACGTGATGGTGGGGTTAAGGAGATCCTCGAAGTATTCCTTCCACCGCCCAACGATATCCCCGGTCGAGGTCAGCAGCTCCCCGCCCGCACTGTAAACAGTGTCGGCAGGGTACTGCTTCCCCCTTCTGAGGCGCCGGAGGATTTGCCAGAATCGCTTCGGGGCCGACCGATAGTCCTTCTCCAGGGCCTCCCCAAAATCCTCCAAGCTCCTGGTTTTTGCCTCCTTGACCGCCCTAGCAGCAGCACGCTTAGCCTCTCGGTACCTGTCGGCTGCGTCGGAAGACCCAGAGGCCAACATGGCCCGATAGGTCGTCTTCTTCAGCTTGACGGCATCCCTTACTTCCGGTGTCCACCACCGGGTTCGGGGATTGCCGCCACGGCAGGCACCAGTGACCTTACGCCCGCAGCTCCGGACAGCCGCGTCAACAATGGAGGTTGAGAACCTGGTCCACTCAGACTCAATGTCCCCCGCCTCCCCAGGTAGCTGTGAGAAGCTCTCCCGGAGGTGGGAGTTGAAAGTTTCCCTGACAGGGGGCTCAGCCAGACGTTCCCAGCAGACCCGCAGGATACGTTTCGGCCTGCCAGGTCTCTCCCGCCTGCCCCTCCGCCAGCGGATCCAACTCACCACCAGGTAGTGATCGGTTGACAACTCTGCCCCTCTCTTCACCCGAGTGTCCAAGACATAGGGCCGGAGCTCAGATGAGACAATCACAAAGTCTATCATTGATCTCCGGCCTAGGGCGTCCTGGTGCCATGTGCACTTATGGACGCCCCTATGCTCGAACATGGTGTTCGTTATGGACAATCTGTAACTGGTGCAGAAGTCCAACAACAGAACTCCGCTCGGGTTCTGATCGTGGAGGCCGTTCCTCCCAATCACCCCTCTCCAGGTGTCACTGTCGTCGCCCACGTGGGCGTTGAAGTCCCCCAGCAGAACAACGGCGTCCCCAGTTGGGGCACTTTCCAGTACCCCGCCCAAGGACCCCAAGAAGGTCTGGTACTCTGCACTGCCATTCGGCCCGTAGGCACACACTACAGTCAGAGTCCTCACTCCTACCTGAAGGCGCAGAGAGGCGACCCTCTCGTTCACTGGGGTAAACTCCAACACGAGACGGCTGAGACGGGGAGCTATAAGCAAGCCCACACCAGCCCGGCGTCTCTCTCCCTGGGCAACTCCAGAGTAGTGGAGGGTCCAACCCTTCTCAAGGAGTTGGGTTCCAGAGCCCAAGCTGTGCGTGGAAGTGAGCCCGACTATCTCTAGCCGGTACCTCTCGACCTCCCGCACAAGCTCATTCTCCTTCCCCCCCAGCGAGGTGACGTTCCACATCCCAACAGCTAGCCACTGTGTCCAGGGATCGGGCAAAATCTTGGTGATTTCAAGATTTTGAAACCTCAGTCGTTGACTATAAGAAATGGCTGGTTATCAAACTTCATGAGGTTCCTAGCAATGATCTTGGTCTTTTCATTGGTGGAAAAAGATAATTGTAGGCTGATAGCTTGTGGTTGGATCTGTGCTTTCACTGTTTGTTTGTTTTTTTATTTGACTTTTGCTAAGTTCACGTTCACATTAAGTAGTGTTTAAAGGGGTTTTGTTCCTCCATGGTTTACTTTGTATTTACTAAGGTTGCTGTTATTTATTGTGAAGAACCTCCACACTGATGGTGTGTGTTTGTGTGTCACTGGTGTGTGCAGTACTAGCCGTGCTGTGAGCAAGGTACATTTAAATAGTGTGGAGTACAATTAAGACACACATGTGATTTGGCACCACACCAGTCTCTGCTGAAAACCAGCAGATTCTGTTCACCGGCTGATTAAACGTTGCATCTTCTGGTTGCAGTATGAATGAAAACATTTTACATCAATATTTGAGGTTTTTGACTCTGATTGTTGTCTTCTGTTTGGTCATCTAGCTAACTAAATACAAATCCTCCCATGTGAGCTAAGTAGCCATGTAAGATAGGTGATCATTCATACATGAACACAGACATTATGTTGAATTAAAGAGTGAAAAAAAGACTGTGGTCCAGGGTTTGTATTTTGAGTGTAAAATATGTGACTGAAGATGGCTCTGTTACCCTGTGCTAATGTTTTGTTTTTGTTTAGTGACTGAACATCGCAACTTCTCTTCATCAGCAGCTTTATTAGGTAATCATTACAACTAATATCACACATCATCATTTTTATATGATTGTTCATTGCTAATATATCTGTACATATGTTGATCTGTTTTTCAGCTCGCACTTATGTTAACTATGAGCTCAAAGATGATGTTGCGGTCATCAGGATCAATGACCCATCCTCCCGGGTCAGTTCCTACTCTGCACTGCTCTGTCATTTTCTCACACTGTGAACACACTTCTTTTCTCTGCTAACATAAAACAAAGTTAGCTCTATATAATATGCAAATAATTTTCAAAACATAGTATTCACTCCTGAGTCCATACAATGAAACTTATTTTTATGTCAAATTTGTGATGTCACAAAATGTATGATGTGAGCCAACACATTTGTATATAGGCATCTATTCCACCTACTGCAGTTTAGCTGCATCCATTTACCCTGAAGTTGTAAGAAATTATAATTAGGACAGTAATTTAACAGGAAATGTGGAGGTCAAGTTGTCATCTGGAAGAACAAGAAGATTCAGAGACAAGGGCTTTGTAGGATTGTTAGACCTCATTTGACTTTAAAAAAACCTCTTGAGTGTTAGTGACACTAACATTGTAACTGTAAAATGTGGGAATAAAAAATGTTAACATCCTACCTTGTAGAAATGTGGTTTTCTTGCTCCATCGTAGCTATGCAGTGTAAAAGAAGTTCTGGGGCCCCAAGATATTTGCATTTATTTTTAGACTTAATACTGAAATTGTGTTTTTATATACATTTCTAATTTGTTTTGTTTGTGTATGTCATTGTGGATTTGTTTGCTTGTGTGTATTTGTGAGTACAGATGAACACACTGTCGAAGCACATGGACAGTGAAATGAAGGAGGTGTTAAATGAGATTTGGGGGAATGGGGCAGTAAAGAGTGTTGTGGTCATCTCCAGCAAACCAGGCAGCTTTATTGCAGGAGCCGACCTCAAGTACAACACACACACACACAAACACACACACACACACACACACACACACATTTTGTTTCTTACTGCTGGCATTGCATTGTACTTCGGAAGACATAATTGTGTCAGTCTGGACATTTCAACTGTCAAAGAAACCAAACTTTTTTTTTTTTTTATATAAAATGTGTTCTCAGGTGTTGTTTCAAATGTGAAGTTGCATAGTAACAAACATTACAATAATTTGGCTCAAAGTGGCTCAACAGTTTAGAGCACAAACACTATGATATGAGGATCACATTTTTTAATCTTGGATCATGCTGCTTGCCATTGGCAGCAGAGGGAAAGTAAAATTGGCCTGCTCTCCCTCTTTGGGAAGCATCTTTATCAGAGCTGGGGACCCGGTGCTTTCCTCCAAGCGCATTGGCTGTCCAGCAAGGATGAAAATGGCAGCAGTTAGAAAAGAGGCAGTGGTTGACATGTGTATCAGAGGATGTGCTTGTCCTCACTGTCCTAGTGTCGGGAGCATCACATATGGTGGAGAGTGATAATGGGATTGGGGAATTGGCACTTCCAAATTTGCAGGGAGAAAATCAGGGGTAAAAATGTATTTAAAAAAATAAATAAATATACAGTTACATTTACAATTTATACCTTAATTATACCTTAATCTGCACATTTTATCAAAACATATTTTCCACATAAATTTGATCATTATTGTACATAAATACATACACACATTCTTTCTTTCTGAATGAGATTACCTTTTCTGTTTCCCATAGCATGATCAAGGCCTGTAAGACTGCAGAGGAGGTGACTGAACTTGCTCGGGAAGGACAGATGATGTTTGAGAAGATAGAGAAATCACCCATCCCCATTGTGGCTGCCATTAATGGACCTTGCTTGGGTGGAGGCCTGGAGGTGAGAGCAGAAAGAAAAAGAGGAAGGATGGATGAGCAGTTGTATTGATGAATGGATGGATGCTGTGGAAGGATTGGCATATGGGTTTGCGGGTGAATGAATGAGTAGAAATTCATTTTTCGTGGATGGATGTATGTATATGTGTGTGTTGTGGTTTTGTTGATGGATGAAAATGATGGGTGGCTGAATGAATGAATGAATGAATGAATGAATGAATGCATATTGTCCTCAGTGGATGACATGGGTGGATGGTTTGCTTTTGGGGGCTAATGAAAGAATGATTGGGTGGGTCACAAAGTGGAAGGTTTTATGGATGGATGAATGAGTGCACTGTTAAGCGGTTCAAATGATTTTGATGGAGGGATGGTTTGGTGCAATTAAGTATTGGCAATGCCCACAATGTCCTCAGAATATGTTTAATCTCTGTTTCAGTTTGCGATTGCATGTCAGTACCGTGTGGCCACTACAAGTAAGAAAACTGTCTTGGCCTGTCCTGAGGTGATGCTGGGGCTGCTGCCGGGGGCCGGTGGCACTCAGAGACTGCCAAAAATGGTTAGTTACTTTACACATGCTTCCTAATTTGTTCATCTATTTATAATCACTCCCTACAGACTCTTCAGATGCTGGATCTCAGAATCTAAATCTGGAAAAAGTGGGCTGTGCAATCCCTGTAAGAATGAGAATTACACTTTAGAAATTAAAAATAGCAGTACAACAGAATTTACCATCCACATTTAACCCATTTGTGGCAGTGACCACATGCCACACACACCAGAGATTAGTGTAGTGAGACAACACACCCAGAGCAGCTGGGAACATGTTGGGAGTTAGGTGCGTTGGTTATTAGGGAGCAGAGAGGTATTATCCTTTAATCCTTTTGCCTTTCATATATTATATGTGGGGCCATCTGGGAAATTTCTGTGTGAACTTTGCATGTTCTCCCTGTGTTCGTGTGGGTTTCCTCCGGGTACTCCGGTTTCCCCCACAGTCCAAAGACATGTGGTAGGTGAATTGATGGATATTATATGTATATTTTTTACACTTTGTTTTATTGTTTTAGTTTGGCTTATAGCTCATGAAAACCAGAAATTCAGAAACTCAAAAGAGAACATTAGAACATTTTAAATCAAATTTGAATGTATTACTTTTCACAGTATCAACATTAAAACAAAAAAGCTTGAAACATATTTGTTTAAATGTAATGAATATAAAATGACAGTTTAATTTTTTAGCTAAATGATCAAAAACCTTTTTCACAATATTAATTTTTTTAGATGTACTAATAAAACAATGGCTGCCTTTGAGCCTTTTTGAGACTTGAGATTTAGTTGTTTTATACTGACCTTCTTTGTTAATATTTCAACTTTATTTTTTTAGCCCATTATAATTTTCTGCATAGTTTTTCTTTCTGTGGTGTGTTTACATTTTGTGCATTCTGTAGAACTGAAAATAGAAGTTAGAAACCTCAAGAAGCATCCACCATATTCTGGTAGAGAGGTACTGGGACTGGATGGTAAAGGCTGTAAGAAACAAGTTTATAATGACAGGCTATCTGTGGAAATTTAAATGCCTGAAGTGCCTACATGACCTAGCATCAGTTGAACTGAGTTTTACTCTAGTGTTTTTATTTAGCTGCAAAATGTGAGCTTCGGGGAAACAAGTTCAAAGTTTATATGACACATACATTGTCCTTCACAGTACAACATAGTGCAACAGGAGATGAATGGTTTGACGGCTGTCTGGTCTCACACACTCACGCACACGTACCCACACACAGTTATGTTAATAATGCTATTATTTGTTGTTGTTGCTTGTTACAATTAAAATCATTAAGGCAACAAAAAACAAAAAATGTAATTGGACATTTTGCAATGTGGATGTGAGGAAATCAGCTATAAAAATCAAGGTTTGTAGAAATAAATTTTTTTGTTTGTTTGGATAATGTCTTGTGTTTAGCTTGGGCTTCCTGTTGCATTCGATATGGTTCTGACTGGAAGGAGTATTCGGCCAGACAAGGCAAAGAAGATGGGATTGATCCACCATCTGGTCGACCAGCTGGGTGAGCCACTTAGTCATTTATAGATGCTCTCTAAATTAGAGATGTAATTCAAACTTCAAAATCAGTGTGCAAAAATGATTTCTTATAGGCATCTACAGGACATTATTACTTCACCAACTATTAATTGTTGTTTCATGCTTGCGTCACATTAAATTATTAACAAACATTTAATGCTAACTTGGGTTTAGCATTGACATTTACCTGTTTCCTTGATTGTTAGTATTCTGGCTGCAAGATTCAGTTACGGATGTGTTAGAAGGACAGAAAAAATGTAAAGTGATGAAACTGGTCCTGACCAGCACACAGGGCTGTTCATGATGATGGTGTTACAAGATGAAATAATATTACAACTGTAATTTCTATCATTTCTTTGCACTGTAGGTTATCATAAGTTTTCTTTTATTTTCCTTTTTATTTTTATACCTGGTTTAGTCACTTACAGTTCCCACCCTCTTGCTCAGTTTCTCCTAATCACACACATTTCACAAAAGGACCATAGTCCTTTTAATTGGTAGTTTGCTGAGGAAAGGTTGTTGACTATTTACACTGTGTGCACAATTATTAGTCAATTGAGTATTTTGACTATCATTTTTATACATATTTTTTCAATTCCATACTGTGGAAACCCTAATGCTTATTGGATTTAAGCATATCAGGCGATATGTACTTGTGAAATGATGGAGCATGTGGCCTAAGGAGATCAACACCCTATAACAAGGTGTGCATAATTACTGGTCAGCTTCTTTTCTTTAGGAAAAACAGGCCTAAAAAGAAAAAACTGACTCTGAAAATTTTATTGTAAAAATCCTTCAGAGGGATGCAGTACTCTTGAAGTTGATATTACAGTGTGAACACAGAACCATCGAACATTTTGTTGCAAATAATCAACAGGGTCACAAGAATCGTTTTGAAAAAAATGTATTGCTTTTTAAATAATTTGAGACGAATCAAATGGGAAGAGACCAGAAATCCACTATCCTCCAGTGCTGTCATATTCCAGAACTGCAACCTACCTAAAGAACTGCAAAGTGTTCAGTGCTTAGAGACATGGCCAGGGTATGGAGTGCTTATACCTCTGCCTATCTCTGAACAAGACACACAAGTAGAAATGTCAAGACTTGGCTGAGAAGTTTGAAAACTGCAGTTTGAAGTCTGTATCTTTCAAAAAGGCCATTTATTCAGGACAATGCTCCATCACATGTATCAAAGTACTCCACTGCCTGGCTAAAGCCTTAAAGATAAAAAGATGTGTGGCTATGCTGGTCACTAATCTTTTTTTTACTTTCTTAAATATTCAGGTTTATGAGATTTATTAATATTTTGGATTGACATAGAGCACTCTTTTTGTATAATACTAAAATTAATACTCAAAAATACATGTCTAATAATTATGCACACAGTTTATCCTATTATAGGTTCCCTTACTCCTTGATCCTTCAGCTCATTTTACCATAGTATTTAATATTATTAAGGTGGGGCAAAACATAGTATATTTTAAATATTTGCAATTATCTTGGAAATATGAAATTAAGCAATATTGTCTATCAAATATTGTTCAATATGTACATTTTTATGCTAATTTTGATCATTATTAATGATCAAAGAGTGGATAACATGAAAGCATCATGAGTGAAATGGTATGCAATAAAAATGGCCTGTTTTTTTTCCTTCTCAAATTACATGCCATTTGTTTACTACTGTCTTTTACTGCATTTATTATAGGCTGTTTAGTGCACTATACAGTGCATCCGGAAAGTATTCACAGTGCTTCACTTTTTGTACATTTTATGTTACAGCCTTATTTCAAAATTGATTCAATAATTTTTTTTCCATCAAACTTCTACACACAACAAATTTATAAAAATAAACAAATTTACTTAAATATTCACAGCTTTTCTCAATACTTTGTTGAAGCACCTTTGGCAGCAATTACAGCCTCATGTCTTTGAGTATGATGCTACAAGTCTTTCCCATTCTTCTTTGCAGAACCTCTCACACTCCATCAATTGGATGGGGCGTGTCAGTACACAGCCATTTTTAGATATATGCAGAGATGTTGAATCCAGTTCAGATGTGCGCTCCTGCTGGGCCATTCAAGGACATTCACAGAGTGGTCCCAAAGCCACTCCTTTGTTATCTTGGCTGTGTGTTTAAGGTTGTTGTCTTCATGAAAAATAAATCTAGTCTGAGCGCTCTGGAGCAGGTGATCATCAGGTCTCTGTACATTGCTGCTAGTCTCCCAGTTCCTCCTACAGAAAAATAGGAGCGACTTCTGTCTGGCCACTGTACCATACTGATGGGTGGAGTGCTGCAGAAATGGTTGTCCTTGTTTAAGGTTCTCCTCTCTCCACAGAGCAATGTTGGAGCTCTGTCAGAGTGACCATTGGGTTCTTGGTCACCTCCCTGACTAAAGCCCTTCTACCATGATCACTCAGTTTGGCCGGGCAACCAGCTCTATGAAGAGTCCTGGTGGTTCCAAACATCTTCCATTTACGGATGATGGAGGCCACTGTGCTTATTGGGACCTTCAATGCAGTGGAACCTTTTCTGTACCCTTCCTGAGATCTCAATACAATCCTGTCTCTGAGGTCTACAGACAATTCTGTAGACTTCATGGCTTGGTTTGTCCTCTGATATGTACTGTCTACTATGGGACCTTAAATAAATAAGTGTGTGCCTTTCCAAATCATGTCAGTTGTTGCCCTTTGGCTTGCTCACTAGGGGATCTATCTCTCATCTTTGTTCATCTGTTGTTCACCTTTTTATTTATTTATTTCTGTGAAGCTGCTCTGTGACAACTTCAGTTATGAAGAGCGCTATACAAACAAATTTTAATTTGATTTGGTTTGATGTCGAATCAACTGAATTTACCACAGGGGTACTCCAATCAAACTGTAGAAACATCTGAAGGATGAGCAGTGGAAACAATAAATTTGCTAACTTTTCTCACTTTGTCACCGTGGGGTATTATGTATAGAAGTTTGAGGGAATAAATTATTTATTCCATTTTGGAATAAGGCTGTAGCATAAACAAATGTGCAAAAAGGGAACCACTTTGAATACTTTTCAGATGCAATGTATATGATATGTTTGTCATGTAAATATCTGTAAATGGCGATCCATAAACTATTTAAATCAAATGACAAATCGAACAGACAATGCATAGAAATTCTAAACAATCAAATTAAGCATCATCTAAACACTCAAAATCATCTAAACAGTTTGGAAAATATAAAGACTTGTCTAATAACATTAATATTTGAAAGAAATTATCTGCACATACACTCTATGGACAATATTATATATATTATTATATATTAATATTGTACCCCTCTAGCCCACACCAGGAATTAAGCATGGCACCAATAGGAATGGGGCACCCATTTTTCTTGTGAGCAAAAATATTGGAACACATAAACTTCAAATAGTTTAAAGTGAATAAGAAAATCCTTTGCTTGCACTAACTGCTTGTGACTCATTGACATCATTAAACCTTGCATTCTTCTTTTATGACGCTTTTCACTGCAGCATCCAGTGTTGTTTTGGGGGTTACTCCCCTTAGTCTCATTTTAAGCAAAATGCCTCTGCTGCCATCATGTGTGACATCATTAAGGACGATTAATCAGCGCGTCCCAGAAGATGCCACGCAGGCCCAAGTCGTCACATTACCTCCACTGTGTTTCACAGATATGCTTATGTGTTTGGGATCATGATCAGTTCCTTTCTTTTCCCAAACTTTAGTCTTTCCATCACATTGATAAAGGTTTATCTTCATCTCATCCGTCATGAAATTTCTGAGGCTTGTCTCTGTACTACTTGACAAATTACAATTCTTCCTATTCTTCTTGGTAATTAGTGGTTTGCGTCTTCTATTGAAGCCTCTGTACTTTTGTTCATGAAGTCTGAACAGAAATATAGCTGATGTCACCAACAGTGGTTTTAGGTCCTATCTTTACCTGTATACTTGTTTGACATCTGTTACTTAGTACACCCATGACAATGTTTTTAAGGACATTCCAAATGGTTGTACTGGCTATGGCCAGTATTTGTGCAGTGGCTCTGATTGATTTTCCATCTTCTCTCAGCTTCACAATTGCTTATTTTTCACTCAGACAGCTCTCTGCTTTTCATGTTGGTTACTCTAACTATAAATGCACAATTAGGCAAAACCTAAGTCTGACATTGAGCACTATTTATTGTTTGAATAATTAATGGACAGGATCCACCTGGGCAACAAAACACACCTGTCAGTCACATGTTCCAATACTTCTGCTCATAAGAAAAATGTGTGGATTCAGACAAAAGATATCTTGTGAATCAGATTCAAATTTAAATACCTGGAAATAAATGCTGAAATGGTTTTGCCTCATATTTATCTTTTAATGTCAAACCCAAATATGCCTTGTTGCTCCGCCCTGTCACTATGGACCATTGGAGCTAATATAATTTTTTCAATGCCAGTTCTCTCTTTGATGTGTGTCTGTGTGTAGGTCCTGGATTGAAGGACCCAGAGGAGAGTACTATAAAGTACCTTGAGGAGGTGGCTGTGAGTGTGGCTAAGGACATTGCTAAAAAGAAAATCACTCTGGAGAAGAAAAAAGGCTTAATGCAGAGTAATACACACACACACACACACACACACACACACAGATAATACCATCACTGAGATGCTCACTTATCTTTACTAAGAAATACATTCAATACCTGGATGTGATACTTAAACAGCACATCACTGTGTCTAGTCTTAAAGTGATGCTCATATTTATACTTGAAGGTTGAATAATTTAATTTTACTTCTCTTGTAACAATATTGTCATCACTTGATGATTGTATGTGTGTGTGTGTGTGTGTGTGTGTGTGTGTGTGTGTGTGTGTGTGAATTAGGGGTGCAGGACACAGTGTTGGGAATGTCCTTCGTGAGGAAACAGATCTACAATACAGTCCAGAAAAAAGTGATGAAACAAACCAAAGGCCTTTACCCTGCACCACTCAAGATCATAGAGGTACAGACACACATGCACACATACAGCCAAGGTCAGGTAAGCACACCTCTGTAAGAGTATATTCCCTGACCAAGAAGATTTTTAGACAGCAAATGGCTCATATCCAAGATGTCATGTCTCTTTATCGTTGTATAAAACCAAAATAAATCCGATGCCATCATGAGCTCCAGCAGAATGACCTGATCCACAGCCACTGTATCCAGCCTGATTCCTGTTCATTTCTTTGTTTTTACTGCTGCACGACTGTTTTAGAGGTACCATATATGGACATTATTCACAGGCTGCAGCAGTGATACTGGTTCTTAGAAGGTAACACGGCAGTTCAGAGTGCAGTGTGGAATTATTTCATTGTGGAAGTATGAAAGTGCCTTCATTCTTGACTTTTGTCAGTACAACTTGCTGCCTTTTTGGGTTTACATCTTCATTTAAACAGCATGTTTCAAACGGTGAACATTTAATGAAATTATAGCAAATATAGCACAACTACAAAGGTTATCCCTTAAAACACCCTGATGAAATATGAAATGGTTAAATGGCAGCATTAGAAAGCCACTGGGGGCCAAATAATAATAGAAATGAGACAGATTGGATTAGATGATGCTAACAAGAATAGTCACTTAAAAATGCAAAATATGTGTGTGTGCATGCTATGAGTCAGGTTTCAAAGGAATAATTTTGTGAACAATCTAATTAACATGATTGACCATTGACATTCAGTATATAGATGTGTATATCAAATCAAAATTTATTTGTATAGCGCTCTTCACAACTGATGCTGTCACAGAGCAGCTTTACAGAAATCAAAAAATAAACAAAAAGGTTATCTACACAGATACAGAGTATAAGAAATAGAAATAGACCCCCAGTGAGCAAGCCAATGGACGACAGGTGATTGTGTGTATATAAACACATACACACACAATCACACTCCCCTCCAAAAGTATTGGGACAGTGAGGCCAGTTATTTTTATTTATTTTTATTTTTATTTTTTTTACATTAAAAGATGATTACAAGACAAAAGATCACACATTTCAGCTTTTATGTCCAGGTATTTACATCTGCATCTGATACACAGTTCAGAAGATAGCTTCTTTTGTCTGAATCAAATCATTTGGTTGTTTTTCACCCATAGACAGCTCTCTGTTTTTCATGTTGGTTACTCCTCTAACTGTTAACCCAAATCTGACTGAGTGTAGACATTGAGCATAATTTATTGTTGAATAATCAATGGAATAGGACACACCTTGGCAACAAAACAGACCTGTCCGTCACATGTTCCAATATGTTTGCTCACAAGAAAAATTTGTGGGTCCAGACAAAATCTCACACACACACACACACACACACACACAAACACTGAGAGCAAGAGTAACATATATCAGTCCAGGATGTCGGTCTATATGGGTTGTAAGTCTAGTGTTTCTTAGCAACATTAACTTAGCATCTTCAGTTCTCCAATAAATATCCTTGGCTTGATTGACTGAATGTCAATGGTGAATCATGTTAATTAGATTTATTAAAATTATTCTTTAATAAAATTAATTTATTAAAATTATACTTTATATATATTATATACATTTTATACTTTTTTTTAACTCGATAATAGTACGTAGTAAGTAGTAAAGAATCCCAAATGCAATGATGTACTAATGGTGCACTAGTGGTGCTAAGTAAGAGTGTGTGTGTGTGTGTGTGTGTGTGTGTGTGTGTGTGTGTGTGTGTGTGTGTGTGTGTGTGTGTGTGTGTGTGTGTGTGTTTGTGTTAGAGTGTGCAGGCTGGCTTGGAAAAGGGTTCTGCTGAAGGATACCAGGTGGAGGCTCTGGTCAGTATCACCACATGATTTATTTATGGTTTTACCTGCCCACTCAGTGTACGTAGATGTAAGCATCAGTAAAGCTATTTTAAAGCTCTTTAACATTACTATTTAAAATGGCTATTAAAAGTTCAGTAAAATTGAATGATTTAATGATTAATGTAAACTGAGTCCAGAGGTTGTAGGCAATCTACAGATACTTCTAAAAAGATTTACATTTACATTTACATTAATGGCATTTAGCAGATGCCCTTATCCAGAACAACTTATAAAAGATCCTTAAACCTTTTGTCTGCCCTTTTGTCTATGTTTGGATTAAAGTGCATTTTGGGGCAGGAGGTTGAATTGCTCTCAAAGAATCACAAATTTATAATTATGAATGAATTACTTTTCATTTAAAATTCACAATACTGCATAGCTGTCGTTGTACACTTTAAATGAACAGTAAAACCCTAAGGCCTATTTCCATTGTGGTCTTCTACTTATAAAATAGACAAAAATAGACAACACCAATTCACCACACAATACAGTACAAACAATATAATAAACACACACCAAGATGACAAACCACAATGTAGCTTGCCTGATCATATATATTGTTAGTAATCCCCAAACAATTATTCATTTTGCTGGATATCTATATTTTTACTATAATTGTATTTTCTCATTATTATAATAAAATGGTACTTTAGTTAATATGTTAATGGAATGTTATTTTTTGATGGAGACTAGCTGTGTTAACATGTTGTCCTTGTTTATTTTTTTTATTTTCAGAACTTTGGGAAACTGGCAATGACCTCAGAGTCTAAAGCCCTGATTGGTCTGTATCAGGGTCAGGTGGCATGCAAGAAGAATAATTTTGGCAATCCGGAGAGAGAAGTAAAGTGGGTTTACGGAACTGATTCACATGATTTTTTACAATGAAAGCAGTGCCATTGTTTGGGTTGTTTGAGTGTTTGAAATGGTTCAGTGTAAAAAAATGTACTAACTCTTTCTTTATGGTGTTAATAATGGGTTACCAGTTATCCATGACTGCAACACATATATAGCCATTTTACTTCACATACCTGTGAATCTTATTATTAATGTTTTATTTTTCAAATTTCTCCACAACTGAATCATGTCCATTTGCCTCTCACTTAATACCCCATCACATGACCCTACCAGTGCTGGGAGGGTGATGGCTAGAATATGCTTCTTCTCAGTAACATGAAGCATCATTTTGAACTGCCACAAAGGCAGTCTTCACTGGAAATCAGCACACTTGGAGGAACGGACTAACTGTCATTATAACTCCCTTCTATTATCAGTTACATGCCAGATCTAACACAGGTAGTGATTGATATTTAATTAATTCAGCATTCAATTCATATAGCACCACATTACACATTTGTTTCATACATCAAAATAGAGTGTGCACTTGTGTCAGGAGGATGGAATTTATTTCTCAGCATAGAGAGAATAACTGTCCTTACCTTTGATTGTTCAGGAAATTGGCCATCCTAGGGGCAGGACTGATGGGAGCAGGTATTGCCCAGGTAACGGTGGATAAAGGCATATCCACTATCCTTAAGGACACAGCAACAGAGGGAGTAGCCAGAGGCTATAACCAAATCTACAAGGGGTAAGATTGTCAGACACACATACATGCACACAGTACATAGCATAGCAGAGAAATCAATAGTGAAATCCCCTTCAAGAGGAAAAAATCTACATGTACAGTATAATACTTCATCCACCAGAGGGAGACTGATGGCTATATCTGAAAGAAAGCTGTCAGGGAGCCACCGGGAGGAAGCAATGCCTTTTTGCTACCCTTAGTCAAACTAATGGTCACTCAGCAGATTTTAAACCAGACATTAGAAGCTTAAAAGTTAGAATGGAATTCACAGGAGTGGGAAAACACTATTTCTTCCAAAGGGAAGGGTATTAAGAGGTAGTTTGTCCCTTTGTTCTATAGTAGCAGCCTCTGCTCTTATGGAAAGGCTTTACTGTAGATGTTAGAACATTGCTGTGAGGAGGGTTTGATTGCAGTATGTCCCAAAAAAGCATTAGTGAGGTCAGGTACTGATGTTGGATGATTTAGTTCTGACACCCCAGCTCATCCCAAACATATTGACTGGAGCTCCATAGCTGCAGACAACCTAGTTCCAAAGTTCCACAGGTTACAAAAATGTTTTTTTAAACAAACTATTAATGTTAAGATTTATTATTACTCAGTTATACTCTTTTAGCTGACCATTGGCATTGGTTATGGTGACTAAAATCCTGCAGAGCAGTCTGTTCTGTTGGTCGAGGCGAAGAAACATAATTCATTAGATAAGGCGGTGAACCTCCTGTCACTCTCTCATGCTCACTTGCTCTTTCTCTCAGCTTGAATGAAAAAGTGAAAAAGAAGAGCATGACCTCATTTGAAAGGGACACAAACATGTCCATCCTGTCAGGGCAGGTGGACTACAGTGGTTTCCAGAATGCAGATATGGTCATTGAGGCAGTATTTGAGGACCTGTCAGTCAAACACAAAGTACTGAAAGAAGTAGAAGCTGTGAGTATTTTTTGTGTACCCATGCTCGTAAACTTTTTAAAGGGCTAATCTGAGTGTATGGATTTGTGATGTGAACAACTGTGTGTTTATTGTGGTCAGGTGACTTCTCCTCACTGTATCTTTGCCACCAACACATCAGCTCTACCCATCAAAGAAATTGCAGCTGGAAGCAAGCGACCTGAGAAGGTGGGTGTGTGTGTGTGTGTGTGTGTGCCTGCGTTTTGGTGCACTGAAATATATTTGTGAGTTCAGGAATAAATGTATTTAAGTTATGAAATGTGGGAATGCACGACTCTGTGTAACATGTGTGTTTGTGTATGTAGGTCATTGGGATGCATTATTTCTCGCCAGTTGATAAGATGCAGTTGCTGGAGATCATAACCACAGAAAAAACCTCTAAAGACACCACAGCTACAGCCGTGGCTCTGGGGCTCAAGCAGGGCAAACTCGTCATAGTGGTGGGGGTAAGAACTGAAAGAATGCACTGAAAACACATTTCACCCCAAGTTTATAATATTTAGTTGATGGTGTTTTAGGAACCTTTTTAACTCTTATTAACAAATTGCAGATTTACCACAAATTAGCTGGTTAGGTGATACAGGCATATAAACATGTTTTTGGATCATGATTTGTCAGAAAGCTAACTGAATTGGGACAAAAGGTCTACTGGTATTGTTGTAATTGCCAAACTCAATCTATACCTGCAAAAAAATGGTTTAGCATATTCTGAAATTGAAGCATATTCATTTTTGTGTGGCTCTGGATTAGGAAGAGACACAAAACGTGCATAATTTACAAAAATATCTTAAGGTATCAAAGGTTTGGGATTTAAAATATGTAATTAAAGTAATTAAAATATGTATGCATTAGAGATGGAAAGATCAATCAGCTACAGTGTATCCAGTAAGTATTCACATTGCTTCATTTTTTTTGTACATTTTATGTTACAGCCTTAATTCCAAATGGATTACATTTTTTCCCTCAAATTCTACATACAATACCCCGGGCTGACAAAGTATATATATATAAGTATTCATAGCCTTTGATCTCAATACTTCAGTACTTTGATCAAGCACCTTTGGCAGAAATTATAGCCTCAAGTCTTTTTGAATATTATGCTACATGCTTGCACACCTGTTTTGGGAAGTGTCTCCCATTCTTTGCAGAAACTTTCAATTGGATGGGAAGCATCAGCGCACACCAGTTTGTAGGCATCTCTAGAGATGTTCAATCAATTTCAAGTTTGGGCTCAGGCTTTATTTTTAATAAATTTGCAAAAAGTTTGAACAAACTTTTCTCACTTTGTCATTATGGGGTATTGATGGAAACAATTAATTGAATAGATTTTGGAATAAGGCTGTAACATAACACTGTGAATACTTTCTAGGTGCACTGTATGCCTCTCGTCTGGCTGCAGATTGTTAAAGCCAGTGTAGAAATGCCCTGTGTGCAGGAAATTGCCAGTTTTTTCATGTATCAGACTCAAAACGAATGTGTGTGATGAGCAGACTAAAGACTTTACACTACTAACTGGATAACCTTCATAGAGTATGTCGCTCAGCCCATTGCAGTGAGTACAGTACAGCAAGCAGAGACAGCTCATAAGGTTTAACTACACAGTGCAGTTCTCTTTGGAAATTTCCACAGCTTTGTATTTACAGTTGTTTTGAAAAAGAAAGTACATTTAATGTTGCAAGTCAGAGCAGGAACATTACAGAAGATCTATGATGATGCATTACCAAGTTTCCCACCTTCGATTGGCTGATTGCCTTTCAACATGACCTATGGACAGTTTGTGCCTAAAAATCTGATCAGTCCATTTCTGGTAAGTATAAAAACAACTATCCACGAATGCTCCATGTGTAACCAGGAAATGTGTAAAGACAGGAAAAGAAATGCTGAATATGTTCACTGATGATTTTTCATTTATATAACTAAACTAAAATCAGTTATGAAATATAATTATTACTATTGTTTTAAGGATTATACCCACCCTTGGGTATAGTTTATAACTAATGAGGTTATAGAGAAGGGAGTTTGAATTAGATACTAGGCAGAATAATCGTGAATGTAGCTATTGTAAAGGTCGTTAGGGATCATTTGATCTGTTTCTCTTTTTTTCTTTAGGATGGACCAGGATTCTACACTACACGTTGTTTGGCTCCTACACTTTCAGAAGCAGTCAGAGTACTGCAGGTAAGTGAGAACTTCTTACAGTTACCCAGATTCTTTTGTATGTTTACCAAAGGTGCAGGAACCCTATTATTATTATTATTATTATTATTATTATTATTATTATTATTCTTCTTCTTCTTCTTCTTCTTCTTCTTCTTCTTCTTCTTCTTCTTCTTCTTCTTCTTCTGTCAAAGTGTGGTGGTACTTCATTGCTAGGTATTGCTATAACAAGTAAAAACTTGCTAGCCACCAAAAGCTGTCCACTCAACATGAAAGTTGGCATGGTGCTACTAAATTATGTCCTGGAATAATATCTATAATAAGTCTGATGTTATATTGAAAAAAACATTGCTGCCATAAGCCAGTCAGATGTGCACATGTAATATCTACGTGTACACACACTACACATAATGTGGCTTCTGTTCCAGGAATGGGTCATGTACTGACATATTGGGCCGGATTGGACTTGGACCTTGGATAATTGCTTCTTGAGGCTATTTTTCTTCTTCTATTTGTCCCTTAATATAGAATGCACAGATCAAACTGTAAGTTGTATAGACATGAAACTTTGTCATCAGATAGTAGTCCCTCACACTATTTAGGTGCTCCAGCACAGTTCGATTGCCCTTATGTGCATGGGTATGTTTGTTAAAGGAGGAGGCCAAACAATCCAGCACATGTGGTAAATGTTTTTGTCTAAACATGCGTCTGAAACCCAATTTTCCACAGGAAGGGGTGGGGCCGAAGAAACTGGACTCCTTGACTACTGCTTTTGGATTTCCCGTGGGTGTGTCAACCCTGATAGATGAGGTGGGCGTGGATGTGGCAGCTCACGTAGCAGAAGATCTTGGCAAGGCCTTTGGCACACGGTTTGGGGGTGGGAACGAGGATGTGCTGAACACCATGGCGCAGAAAGGCTTCAAGGGTACAAGGCTGTCATAATCAAGACCTTAGCTAAGATAATGCAACACAAACACATACAGTCTAATGCACAATGTGGAACATATTCTGTACCTATGTTACATTTTCTGTAGTGTTTGTATGTAATGTAGACATTAAAACTAACTTTATTATAATTCTTTGTAAATGGACTTTGGAGTTTTATATATGTAAATTAGTGTATTAACTGTAGACTCCTCTAAGAGATGGATAACCTAATTTTTCATTGAAATCATCAGCTCATTTTCGTGTAAGCTTACATTGATTCAGGTCATGCTTTTATTATTATTATTATTATTATTATTATTATTAATATTATTATTATTATTATTATTCTGTTTTCCTTCTCTAGGTCGTAAGTCTGGTAAGGGATGCTTTGAATATGGGGCAAAGAAGAAAGATAAGCAGGTGAACTCTGGAGCAGAGGAGATTTTTAAAGCCTTCAAACTGACAGCGCCCCCTGCGGTGTAAGAGCCATAACACTCCAAAAAATACACAGCACTAAACAAACAAGTAATGCACAGCACACTGAGCACTGCCGCTTTCACTCCTGCCGCTTTGACTTTTTTTAGTTGCAAGTATATTTACACAACCACCTCCACCCTCACTATGGTTGTTATTGTCAGAAATTTCTGACTTTTTTATGTATTTCCTAATGTCCATGCCAACGTAAAGGAAGGACAGATGTATCTGGGGAGTGACGGATACATTGTTTGAAATGAAAACATTAGTTTTCACATGTAAAGTGAGTGTAAATTTACCACTTTACCAGTAAAGGAGCAGACTGTAGTAAATAACATGACTTCATGTAATCATAGATCTAATATTCATTCCTTACAATAGGTTTTCAGTGGCTCATTTCTGTGTCCTTCATGTCCTTCATGCTGTGTATTCAGTATTCATTTCCATATTTCATGCTTTTGCTTTTGAATCTTGGTTCCTTCTTTGAATAGGCTTCTTCCTCTTGATCTAAGGAAGTTATTCTTTGCCACTGTTTGCCCCTGGCTTGCTCACTTGGGGCTGGGACACAGACATCGATAAAGCTGCTTTTTGAGCTCTACATAATTAAATATGAATTCATGTTTGGTACCAGTAGATCACCAACACTGTGATCTGAAAAAGTAAACTAAAAAAGTCTCTTCATTTTTGGCATGTTCTTCCAGCCAGTTAGCTCCAACACAAACTTAGTGGCTGTTATTAATTTGCAACGAGTGGACAGGAGAATTTGAGTTATAGTGGAAAAAAAGGCATTAAATGTAAATGTAAAGCACTACTGATCTTTTTCCCTAAAGTCCTTGAGCACTCTTTGTTTTCTCTGCTTTATCAAACCTTGGCTGGGGCTCCTGAGTGATGCAACTGTCAGAAGAACATGGATGCAACATGGATGACATTTTGTGCAAACCAAGCATGAAACTAGAAGCTGCCCTTTCATACACAGTAGAATCATAGAACAATGGAAACAGATCCCAGTGTTTGTGTAAAAGAATTTTGGAATTGCATATCACAGCTGTTCAGTGAAAACCATGTATCTCCATTTTTATCCCTTTTTATTTTTCTCCATGGCTTGAACCTTGTAGCTGCTCTAAAAATACTGTTAATTACTTTTGTTTTACATTAACTGCCATTCAGTTGCAAAGTTAAGAACATTTTTGCATTCTTCTGTAAAGTTTTGGAGAGAAATCAAATCAAATGTTTACTATTGCTTTTGATTCCTAACTGCAACAGTATACAACTGACAGAAGGTAAAGTTACAAGTAGTTCACTTTTCACACTGATTGCTGATACTCATACATGGAGTTATTTTAAAGGCAAGCTATTTGGGTGAATTGAAAAAGACCTGGAGAGAAAAATAGGAAAATTCCCTCTAAAAGAGGAACAAGGCTCACAAGGGTGGATCCCTCTTCCTCTGGTCAAACTACTCAGACATAGTTGATACGGGGACACTGGACCACTATATGTCTTCTGTAATGCTCTGGTGTCATGATAGTTTGATGGTGGACATAATGGTAACAGTAGCAGCTAATTAGGGTCTGTGAGAATTTCTATATAGCTGGTGATGGCAGGTGGGCAACTAGTCCAGATTGAGTCCTGAACATTATATGGAAGGTTAATCCAGAGCTGAGGGGCTTTGTAAGAAAAGGCTCTTCCCCCTTCTGAAGTCTTATGAATTCTGGGAACTAGTAGGAAGCTGGCACCCTGTGATCTGAATGAATAGTTTGATGATCTTAAATGTTCTTGATGTTGAAAGAGTTGCATTTGTTTAGTAGCTGACAATATTGGTTCTGTACCAATTAACATGAGGCTTGTGTGCTTACCTCCTCACATGCTTGCAAAAATCATGTTAAATAGACTTCCTTATTTCACTGAATGACCTCTGACAATTCATTACATTCACTAAGGTGTAAACATTTTATCTGAACATTTTTGCGGTCTCTGTGTGTGCAGGTCTGGGGATGAGGATGTTCAGTATCGGCTGGTGTCCCGGTTTGTGAATGAGGCTGTTCTGTGTCTTCAGGAGGGTATTCTCGCCGATCCTGTACAGGGAGATATTGGCGCTGTGTTCGGCTTGGGTTTCCCTCCCTGCCTTGGAGGTAATACACACACACACACACACACACACACACACACACACACACTAATTCATGCTAAAGAAATAAAATGAAGTATTGCCCTCATTTCAGAGGCATGTTATAGTGATGGCTAATTTTTTGGTTGGTTAATTTTAGTTTGAGTTTCTTCAAAAACAATGATGCCCATTCACCACTTCCACCAATTTTCTTTCATTTGTTTTTGAAAGACATGCCTGTTTATAAACCGCTCTTATAATGATGGATCCAATTGTCCTAGTAAATGGAACAAATCCAAAATAAGAAAACATTGGTAAATGCCAGGAAGTTCTTTTAAAACTATAAAAGTGGGTTTTAAGTAGAAACTCATTCTTAAAAGCAGTTGATGAATAAGGAACTTTTTTCTTCTATAAACTGTATTGTAGCAATGTGACAGTTATAGCAACCCTCATTTGGAGAATTTTCTTTGTACAGCTGCTTAGAGTAACGGTTCACAGTCAGTGGAAATCACTTTTCGTAAGAAAAGTGGAAATTGACTTGTGTTGTCATGTTTCAGAAGTTGGTTTGTCACTGAAATGTATATTTTGTGATCTGTGTTGTAGGTCCATTCCGCTTTCTGGACTCGTTCGGAGCAGATAAACTAGTTCAGAAGATGAATCGTTATGAGGATGCTTATGGAATCATGTTCACCCCCTGTCAGCTCCTTTTGGACTATGCCAAGGATCCCAGCAAGAAGTTCCACAATTGAATCTAGATCAGAGGTCATAACTCATTTAATCTGCCATTTGACCTCAGGTTTTAGGGCTCCCATAACCTGTGTGTCCAGCATTAACCACAACGGGGATCCTGTATTTTTTCACAGCATAAACCATAATGAGACATTGGTGCTACCTATAAACATGCTCATCTTATGCTGAACACTTTTCTTTCTTGCTAATCTTTTTTAGATTAGTTATTATGCCTTATTATTGTACAGTCATGTTGACATGTTAACATGGATAAGTGCTAATGTTGTTTAAGGATTTGGTGATTTAATCAAAATCCCACATGATTTGTGGAACTGTAAACTAAGTGCAGCTATATTCTGATCAGGTTCTATGTGCAATACCTTCAGACCGTCCTTTGAAGAGATTAGAGATTACGTTTAGCACTTTCTGCATTAAGTTTGTTTGTGAACTTCAGTGTTCCAGTAATTTTCTGGCTGCTTTTCTATATTGTTATTTTAAATAAATCAAACTGGACCTGGATGTCTTGTTTTTTGGAGAGAAAGTACATGGGATATTTAAGCATTTTTAAAGACAGAAGGAAACTTTTGAATTAAAATGGAGAAGAATTGTATTGATTACTGAAGTGTCAATACAAAATTGACTACTAGTGAGGCACCCCTCACTATTGATCTCATTTTTATACTCTTTTGTGTAAATAACTTTCAGTGATTAAAATTACATCTGGATGTAGCCTATGAATAAAGTGTGTGCGAAAAGTATATATATATATATATATATAAAAAAACTCAAACTATCAATGCAGTATTCAGTCAAGGGAACATTTGTTCTAGACAAGCAACAAAACAAAACTCAGGTCATTTACTTACAGTGCATCTGGAAATTATTCACAGCACTTCACTTTTTGCACATTTTATGTTACAGCCTTATTCAAAAATGGATTAAATTACACACAAATTCCCACAATGATAGAGTGAGAAGTTTGTTTGAAATCTTTGCAAATTTCTATAAAACCCCCCAGAAAAATATAACATACCCAAGTATTCACAATCTTTGCTCAATATTTGGTGAAGGATAGAATAGGATAGAACTTTATTGATCCGTTGGGAGGGATCCCTCAGTGAAATGAATGAAGCACCTTTCATAGCAATTACAGCCTAAAGTCTTTTTGAATATGATGCTACAAGCTTGGCACCTGTTTTTGGGATGTTTCCTCCATTCTCAGAAACTCTCAAGCTCCATCAATTTGATGGGGAGCATCGGAGCACAGCCATTTTTAGATATCCGCAGAGATGTTCAATCAGGTTCAAATCTGGGTTCTGGGGCTGGTCCACTCAAGAACAGTCACAGAAGAGTTTTTAATAAATTTGCAAAGATTTCAAACAAACTTCTCTCACTTTTTCATCATGCTGTCTTGTGTATAGAATTTTGACAGAAAAAAAATGTATTGAATCCATTTTGGAATAAGGCTATAACAACAAAGTGCTGTGAATACTTAACGGATGCACTATCAGACATTAAGGGCACAGTCTAGCAAAAAGAGAACAATTCTAAAAGTTTAGGCTGTCTGGTAGGTGACCAGGGTTTTTAGTTCCACAGCTGTTGAAAATGTATTAGCATATTTTTGTGATATTAAGTTATTTGCTTGGATTTTTATTTCAACAGCTGGCTACTATATTAAGATTTTAGAAAGATTTAAACACATTCATTTCAACATGAAGAAAAGAACACCTGGAGGATATTTCACAAAGCAGGATTTCTCTGTCAAATAAGCACAAAGCTAAGGACTGCCAATAGGAATGTTCCACTGTTCTCCTATTAGGCTTGACCTTGGGCCTAAGATACCCGGCTAAAATCCATTGTGAAATACCTACAGAGGCAGTTGCATGACCCTTTATTCACACCAGTTAGCCATAACATTAAAACTACCCAACCATTATTTAAATTTCGACTTCATTCATTCTGAGTTGGGACCTCCGTGAACATCTGTGAGCTTTGGGGAGCCCAAGACACTGTCACTGCTTCACAGGTCTTCCTGTATTGAAAGCCTGTTAAACCTGACATTCATATGGGTTTGTATCTAGAGAGTACCTGGATATATAGTTTGACTGCATTCTATTTACAGTTGTCATTAAAATACATACCCAATGTGACCAGATTGTCCAACTGAACTTCGCTTTACCAAAACATACAGTTTCTCTTTAAATTGGTCCTGCTCTGGGAGACTTTAACAGTAATGGGGGTGATTCTCCTACACAGTGGAATGATAGATGGTTCTTCTTGCATTCTCATACCAATTAGAAATGTGAAAAACTATCCAAACTGCAGGTAAAAACTCTAATACTGCTCTCATCTAGGCTTACAGGTAAATATGTGAGGCAGATGGCACAAGAGGAGAAAACCTGAGATCCACAGTAAACAATGTAAACAAGCTTTGAAGATGCTCGTGTCCAATAGACACCACAGTTTGGGTCATGTGATAGAGACTGCTTACACTTGCCATTACCGTGTGTTTTGTTGATTAAGATTTTACTTGACTACATGAAATGCTGAGTGTAAACACCTCCAAGATGCATTGTCAGTGGTTTGCAATCAGAATGCTCAATCCATATTGGGAGATGATCAGAGAATGGATTTTATCCACCTTTAATTAAATGTAAACATCATGTATCTTCTGTCATAAAATTGTCAGGAAAGGAAAAATGTCAAAAAAAACTTTAATACTACAAATCATTTCTGTGGATCTTTGCTTTTCTCTCCCTCCCACTGCGATGCATGTGCACATCTATACTCCCACTGTGCTGGTGCTTATTTACTGTTATGTGCTCTCAGTAAGTTTCCTTACTGTACAAATACAGTGCCTTGAACTTAAATTCATACCCCATGAACTTTTCCACATTGTTTTTTGTGTTTTTCAAATTAAAATCTGGAAAGTGTGGCATGCATTAGTATTCAGCCCCCCTGAGTCTGACCCCCCTCAGAATGACGACCTTTCATTGCAGTTACAGCTGCAAGTGTTTTGGGGTATGTCTAGAGGACATCTAGAGGCTGACATTTTGCCCATTCGTATTTGCAAAATAGCTCAACCACATTCAGACTGGATGGAGAGGGTCTGTGAACAAACATTTTCAAGTTTTCATTCCATTTTCAGATGATGGATTAAACAGTGCTATGTGAGATATTTTTCTACAACCCTGCTTTACACTTTATCCCTGACCTGTATGTTGTACTCCTTGGTTTTCATGCTGTTGTTTGATCATTAATCAAAGATCTTCACAGAACAGCTGTTCTGTGACAGTTATACTGAGGACAAATTACACACAGATAGACTCTATTCAATAATTAAGTGATTTCTGAAGGCAGCTGGTCACACTGTATTCACTGTATAAATGAGGGGTATCAGAGAGCAGTGGGCTGAATACAAATGCATGGAATACTTTTCAGATGTTTATTAAAACATTTTATAACATTTTTAAACTCATTTTAGACTCATTTTCTTATCTCTTGACAAAAACTTGCTACTTTGTGGTCTAGATCACAAAATATATTTGTTTTGGGGTTAAATGTGAAACTGTGGAAAAGTTCAAAGGGTATGAATACTTTTTCAAGTCACTGTAGATCCTTTGCACTTTCTCATAGAGCCATTATGTAAAGGCATGTGAGAACCATCAATTGCTTCACCACATGGTAGAACCCCAGCTTTTACTCTAAATTCATTGGCTCCCGGAGCAGGAAAATTAACGTGAGAAGTCATTATGGACATTATGTATGTGGTGTTTTTTTTTACATGGCAATGTAAAATTGATTCTCACTTTGTCACACTAGGGACTCATTTTAATGACAAGTGTAAACAGATTTCATTCAAAGATACTGTCCAGATATGAAATGCATGTTAATGCCAAATGTAAAACTGTGTCAGATTCTTGTTTGACTATTTTTCTTGTTTCCAACACATCAGCTTCAAGAACGACTGTTCACTTTCTGCTTACTATAAATATCCCACTCCTTAACAGGTCTCATTTTAACCAGATAGACATTCCCCAACCCCCCCATCACCTGTCAGTGGTTTTAATATTATGGCTGATGGGTGTATACACAACTGGACCCTAGACCACATTCATCCACTTGGTGAGTAAGAGGTGAACTGAGTGAGCACTATATATTTCTTTATTTGTTTCTTTAACTAATCCATATGGATTAAAATCATACAGGAGGTGAAATTTCAGTATAAATGAAATCAACACTACAGCCATAAAACATGTTTCTAAGTACAAGTGTGTCTACAGCAGAGGATGTGCAAAACATACTCTTAACATCGCTTCCACAACACTGAGAAAACAGCAAAGTGGGCTTGCTGAAACCCCTCATTATGGAGACACTCCTGACACATCACTTGCACTCACACACACAGAGCACAACTCTCACACATTAAAAGCTATGGTTAGTAAGCATTTAATTACTGTCGCTTAATTACAGTGTGAGAGCATGACGCATGACTTCCCTCTTCACTTTTTCCCTTTTATCACAGGCTAAGCAACCCCTAAGGTTAGGTCTCACAGTAGATGTGTGTATGTGTGTGTGTGTGTGTGTGTGTGTGTGTGTGTGTGTGTGTGTGTGTGTGTGTTGGGTATGTGTATATGACTGATAAAGAACCAAATAAAACGCTCACTGGAAAAGCAGGAGGGAGAAAAGAGGGTGTGAATACAGTTGGTATTGTGGTTTGAGATCTGAATTTTTGATCATCTTAATTTTGTTTGTTATAAAGCTTCTGCATGAACCAGTATCCAGAAACATGGCTCATGTCTATGTGGTGTCATATACATACTGAAAGTACACTATACTTCGCACTTAAAGTAAATAGTGCAATATAAGTGCAGAAAGAATAGACTGTATCCAACATGGCATATAGTACACGGTATATAGTGTCCAATTCAACTGTTTTTTTGGTTCCAGGTACTTCCCCGCAATCATATAAAGAGTGTCTGTGATTAATAGTTTTTGCTAGCTACATTACCGTCAAGCTAGCTGGGTTAGGTCAGCACTATTTATTATTTTTAAGTCAGCTGCTTTTTATAGACAGATACTTTTACCTGATAACAGGCACACGGGTAATATATATATATATATATATATATGTGTCAAAATGTTTATTGAAAGGCTTAAACAGTCAGACAGTGAGAGTCTTTAGGAATAGTGATGGCAGCTTTATAATAGGTCAAAGCAACGTAAACATGTACACAACAGCACTGGATGTTTTTTGCATTGTGAACCAATCGGCGCTCTGTAAGGTTACGTATCCCATTTTAGTCTATACTGAGAGAGTACCAGGAATGTTCCAAATTCCAGCAAGCAGGTACCAAATTTGCCAAATGGAAAAAAACAAAAACCTAAAGTTGAGCTGAGAAGATTAGTATAGCTACCATGTAGTGAAAAAGCACCATGACACAGATAAATCTGGTTCATCAGCCAAAGGATGGGACTATCACCACAATAAGTGATTGGGTTGGGGCCATCACTAGGGATTGAATTTGTATTCTACTGTTAACAGAACTTGGATGACTGAGCTACAGCCAAATGATATAAAATAAGGTCTCATGGCCACAGGTCAGATATGTTTTTCATCTACAATAAAATGTGAAAGTGGCTTAGATATGATTTGAAAAAATGAGACGTGTGAGCACAAATGTAGGCAACTTGGACTTGAGTCATCGACTGACTCATGCCTCAACTTGGACTGAAAACACTTTCCCCAGAGAAAAACATGAACACTGATTAAATAAGAACTTGAAACCTCAGTGCAGTAAGCAAATAAAACATTTCCTTTGCAACCGTACATGACACTGCCCTGTAAGTACTGTGATCAATTTACCGTTGTTGTTCTGACTTTTGAGGCACAAAGCTCTCAGTTTCTCTTATGTTCTTCCATCCTATTTAACAGAGATTTCTGCAATACATATAAAATACTCTGCCGAAACGTAAACTTGGATATCACCCCACAGTGGCAGGAATGTTAAAAAGGGTCTTGAGACAGACATCATGAAAAGTAATCAGTGGCCTTTACTCTAAATCTGGAGCTCATAGTGGCATCTGTTTTGATACAGCTTTAAAAAATGATGTTTCTCTTATGGAAAAAAACCTTCAGGTATTGATCAGTAAACACTGGTTTAACAGTGTTATATGCTAGCATACTTTCTGTTCAAGCCTCCTTTATTTGACACATTACAGAACGTTCTTGTTACATGAAGATGTGTTGAACCTGACAGGTTTTTAGAAGGAGATTAATTTTATACAGTGGAAAGTTTGCAGTTTATTACAACACAAACATTTTTGATGTGACTCGATTCAGACTTTCATTAAGCAATTTGTGAACCCTGTTGTCTACAATCAGATCTGATTCACATTAAGGCAAACAAAACTTTGTGCTACTTCTAAACTCAGGTCTAATGCTGAGGCAGCTATAGTGCTAAAACTGCATCTTATAAAAACTATAAATACTAAACACCCAATTCTAATAGGCACTGACCAGATCTGTAATTGTTAACTGAAAACCAGTCAACGTAGGCCCCATGCATACATAACCAGATGTAAAGCAGCTATTTCTCAGCTTCTACATGAACAGTGTTCAGGCCACTGAAAACACCAAGGAGGATGTGTTTCATTCATACAATGGCATCAACACACAACAGACTAATTAAGGTATATTTAAATAAATAGAGTTAACATGGGTTCTGAGTCTGTGTGTGAGGTGGGGTCATTCAGAACTGCTGTTTAAATAAGACACAAACGCCTAGGCTTTGGAGCACAGCTACAGGGCAAATGGTATGCTAGCTTCTTTGATAAATTTGATATCAAATTGTGTGGTAGTACCTCCTGCTGGGTTGGCACACTCACAAGAGTATTTTGGGGCCATTTTTCATTCTTGTGTGGAAAGAATACAGTATATGGAAAAAGTATGGGATACCTGCACATTCAGTGTTTCCTCTAAAAATCAAAGATATTAAAACGAGTTAATCCTGCGTGGGTTGGAGTAGCTGTTCAGGGAAGGCTTTTTGCTATTTTTTTTCTTTTGGAGAACTGCTTTAAGGATTTGATTGCATTCAGAGACAACAGTTAGGGTGAGGATGTTCAACACCCTACCTCATCCCCAACTCCATAACTAATTCCAAAAGTATTCCACAGTTCCACTGCTCCACAGCTCAATGCTGGGTTTTTTATACCTCTCTATGCCACACATGGCCATCTGCTCCAGAGAGTCCTACTGGACAGCTGTGTTTGTGAATTTGAACATCAGTGTCAGCAATGGGTGTAACTTAAAAGTTACTAAACACATTTAGCAGAAGGAGTGTCCACAAACATTTGGACATAATGTGTATCTTCAGAAATGTTGCTAGAGATGGAGGGAAAACCCTGCATTTTCACAAACATCCAGATAAATGTGGACAGGGCCATAGAGTGTACAGATGCAAGAGATTTATAACAAAAAAAACCCAAAACAAAACAAACAAAAACACACCTTCAAGACTAAGTCAATGGGAGGAAGGACAATGTCGGCTCTTATACAGCAGAATTATCACTTTTGTGAGATCCAGAAATAAAACATACAAATTCAAATAGTGCTCAACATTGGATTAGTCACTATTCTGTCAGTCATTTGTTTATTGAGGAGGTGCAGTTTTGAGATGGTCCCCAGTGTCAACAAAGTTTAGTCCCTGTAGACACTCTGTACTCAACTTAGTAAAAGTGATTTTTAAATATATAAAATCTCATTTTAAAATGCAAAGACACTCATGCACCACTCGCAGACAAACATGTGGGTATTCAGTAGTTCAATGGGACTTTGTCCCTCAGCAGCTGATCTCTGAGCTTTCTAAACATGTAAGAAATCAGGGGACTATAATTAATTAACATGGGGTTTCACAGACTAGTTGACTGAAATGTCCACTCGTCAGTGCAGTGGGCAGCTAAACCTGATTTTAACAAAAAAATAAAAAATAAAATAAAAAAACGTTGTGATGGAAGCAGTAGTCGGAAGCAACTTACGATTAATGTGGAAGTTCTTTATAACACCTTAAACAAATTCCTCTGTAAACTGAAAGTAGTGTAAAGTTTTACTAGTGCTGGATTCATTTTACCCGGGGAAGCATTGTAATTTACGTCATTATGAGTGAGCTCTGTGATTTAATTCAGTATGAGTTTTACAGCCTGACTGCAAAACCGTGATTTTAATCCACTATGAATCACAGTTTCAGTGTGAAAGTTTAGTTTTTACAGTGTGAGAGTAATAACTGTGGAGAAACCTTAATCCAGTATGAATCTGAAGGGTGAATAGTTTTTGCACCCTGAAAGTAATTGTGATGCAAATCCAGTATGAATCAGCGATGTGTGGTATTTACAGTTCAATAATAATAGCTGTTTATCAGTACATTACAAATAGTGACGTGAAAATGGAATAAAAAATGCTAAGAGACACAGCCATGGGGAAGTGCCACTGAGCTCACATCCAGACTGTGACATTTGAATCTAGGCCTTCTGTGGGAATTTTCAGAAATGACAAATTATCCTGAACCAAATTGCCAGTTAAATCCCACACATCACAATGCAGAACCTATCCTGGTAGAAGAAATCCAGCTGCAATAGTGCATGAATAAATAAATGCTGAAAGCATAACACAAATATATATGCCCCTTAAAATAACCCCCTTGTTAAAATTTTTCATTGATGACAGCTATTAAAACTGCCTGTTATCAGACACTCTCTATTTTCACACACACACACACACACACACACACAAACAATTGTGCTACTTCTGTCCGTCAGTACTGTACCTCCTGAATTCTGCATTTGTGTACCATTCACAGTATTTGTGTGGGCATGGGTTCATATCTTGGGTCTCCAGCCCTTGATGAACTGCAGGATCTTTTTGACCTGCAGTTTGGTGAGGTTGAAGTCTTCAGACAGTATCTCCTCAGAGAGCTGTGTGAAGATGGAGCCGTCGATTCTTTCTCTGCTAAACAGACTAATCACATCATCTGACAGACCAATGAACCGCAGGCTGGCCGACACTTCCTCCACTGAGAGCCAGCAGAGGTCCACAGGTGGTCGCCATGATGATGCAACACCACCCTCTGCCCCCCTTGCCATTGCAGAAGACCCAGAGGCAGGACTTAGGGTTGTGGCATCCTCCTCAGAGCTCTGCGCTGGTCTGGCCGATGGAACTGGACTTGCCTCTAAGCCTTCCTGACTGGATGTAGGCTCCTGAGGGGAGGAGCCAGCGAGGTCCGATGTCAGAATAGGTGAGTTCCGTCCAGTGGCAAGCCAGTCGGAGGAGCCGTGGGTATGTCCAGGATTAGCGAAAGGGTTCAGCGCGCCGAATGGAGCAAAGCGGTTCTGGGCCACTGGACGGGGCCGGGGACAGGTCGAGTAGTTTTTCTGTGCAGAGTCAGTGCTGAGGAGAGGTGTGTTTAAAATGTTTGAGGTGAAGGCCCCACCTCCTCGGGGGTGGGACCAGCAGGCCTGTGCTGGCTGACCAGGATCGGGTGAGGCAGAGGGGTCGGAGGTCACACAGTCTGCCCATGTGCAGGGGTAACAATACAAGGAGTATGAGTCCGGAGATGGGGAGCTATTATCACTACGAGGAGCTGAACTGAGAGAGAAAGAAAATAATGTATCAAAACTTGATGCATTAATGTGCTGTGAGTTTATGCCAGCTGTAAATATGAGTATATTTCATGCAGAAATCTTTGCATTCTAAGCAGCCATTGTTTACAGGTTTTCACTGTTTGCATGATGTTAAATTTTGCTGTGGAGAACTTGATGTGCAGTTACGGAAGGAAATAAACAGCTTGAAATACAAGAATACAGTCGGCAGTTTGACCAATGGTTGTGTAGATGCAGGTACATATAGAGCAGTTATTCTGAAGAGTGTAAAAGAAGATGAAAATGAACTTTATAAAGCTTTAGCAAGTGCGAACCCATCAGTGGGATTGGTCGCAGCTGTTACAATCCAACCGGCAGAATGTTCACCATAGACTGTTCAGTTGTCTTTCTACAACACAGCTGAAATGCTCTTTCCCTCATTATACAGTGTGGAAATGTTTTGCTGGTCACAACTCTGATAACATAACTTCAGTATAAAATTTATGATGTCAAATTCAGAATGTGGTGATTTACAGTAAACAAACACAGCTGCACTCGCAAGGTTGAAGTTACTTGCCAGTTTCTATTACTAACTTAATTTTCCTTTCCATCTTAAATAGTGCAGAAGGTACATTCATGCACTTTTACTACACTGATCACAGCCTGAGTGTGTGTGTGTGTGTGTGTGTGTGTTTGTGTGTGTGTGTGTGTGTGACCATACTTCTCCTGCAGGCCTGAGGAGTAATAAGAGAGGTTTGGACTGCGGGTGTTTGTAGGCGGTGCTTTAGGGAAACGAGGTGGGACAGGTGGGCTGGGGGTGGGGCCTCCTCCTTTAGCACAGCGAGGTGGTACAGGGGGTGCGTTCAAAAAGCGACACTCCTCCTTCACCTGGAGGGGGAAGCAGGAACGGAGAATGAAAGAAAATTGTTTACAAGGTGAATCCAAAGACAAGCGCTGCAGATATTTTCTCCAGACAATTAAGATTAAGCTCCAACATTTTTAAGCACTTTGGCCTTCTGATTACAGACAGAATTTAAGAACCCATTAAGGCCTTTACACACTGAGAGCAATTATTCATGCACTCTATTAGGATATCAATTAATTAATTTAAACCTGTGCATATTTGAGATTATGTTGCATACCAAAGATTTTTTTCAAGCATTACAACAACATTTGGGCCCCCTTTTTAAAATTTATTCAGAGCTGATCCCTCCAACTATTCATCACAGTCATTCACTCACTGTCTCTCACTTCAACATACCTGCTCATAACTCAATATTACATTAACACCCTTTGTCAGTTGTCTTGTCTTAATGTAAGATGATATTCTGTCTGTATTGTAGCTACCTCTTTTTCCCCATACTGTTATTTTTCCCTGTATATGTGCATAAAAACAATAAAAAATATATTTTTTAAAAAATAATAATAAAAAAAACTCTAACTGATGTCATCTTGCCCATGTCCGTTACGTCAGTTTTTTATTTAATAATCAAAAATACTTAATCTGTGAGTATTTCCTTCATTTATTTTAAATTCACAAAAATATGCTCCTTCATTACAAAAAATATCCCATCTTTAATTTACAAACATTGTCAGTGACCGATTGATTTTGATTGATTACATGTAATTTCTTACTTGACACATTTTTTTTACATTTTATTAAAATCAGTAGTTAAATCTTTCAGAAGCCATCTAATATAGTGAACTGATTCACATTTTATTCCCACTTATAAGGTTTGTGTTGTTTTATATATTACAAATATCTTTATATCCCTTACAGTTACACAGGCAGTTGTAACTCCTCATCCTCAACATAACACAACTATGATCAATTGAAAACTACCAGCTTTAAAAGCTCTGTGTCCATGTATGGACTGTGAAGTAAAGGTTACATATGTTTACAGATCAGTCATTTAATTCATACTCATCTACTCAAGACCCAGATCTGAATAACTGGACCATCAGCATGACCATTACAAATGGAATCAACTGTAGAATCAACATCACCCAAAGCAAAAAAAAACAAAAAAAACAAAAGAAAAACATATGCTGACAATCTCAGACTCATATCAGCAACATCTAAAGACACAGCAGTCAAAGCAACTATGACCAACAATTGTTTTGGTTTGTTTGGTGCTCCTACCATAGTTACCATCATATTTATAGACATAAATACTGTCCTACTGTCATTGGAAATCTTAGCCTGAGTGACCACCTTTTCCCATTTGCTTGCAACAAGCATGCAACAAACCTTCTTATTAAGAGTTTTTATATGTGTGCCTCTGACAAAGGTTTCGGTTTGTGGAACAGACCTCTTATGTCGTCACAGTGACATGCTCTGCTAATCTACATATTTATCCAAACATTCTCCACCAGCAGAGGACCTTCACAGAAAGCGACCTTCCTGTCTACATACACCAGGGACTGTGTGTGTGTAGGAGAGAGTGAGAGAGTGAGTGAGTGAGAGAGAGAGAGAGAGAGAGAGAGAGAGAGAGAGAGAGNCATTTTGGCCATGGCTGCCCAGACGTTTGCATACCACTGTAAAATTCTGTTTTCCTTGCTGATGTAGAGTATTGTAGAATAAAAATGTGTGTTAAGCTTATCCAGAGTGTCGCATGAAATCAGGGTATCGTGGCGCTTTTCCAGGGGCCTGTAGTGAGTCGTAATGGTGAAGGCTGCCAGATGTGGACACATCTGTCTCAGCGAATCTTTCCCAGTGGCTGTTGGTGTTGGTGGGCTGTGGTGTGTGTTGTCTCTATTCATTTGCTGTGTGTAATGGATCCTAATATAGAGACATGCTCCGCTTCCAACTCTCTATTAACACGTAGCTCCACCTATTAACTCCTACATATGAATAATTTAGCATGCGCATATTAATGAAGTCTTGCAGGGTTTGCAGGGGAGACTTGTGGAAAATGCCCATGTGACTGTCTGGCACTGTGGGCACTGATGAACTGGCACCCTAGTGTGTGTGTGTGTGTGCGTGTGTGTGTGTGTGTGTGTGTGTGTGTGTGTGTGTGTGTGTGTGTGTGTGTGTGTTTGTGTGTGTGTGTGTTCATGCTCTATTCCGGTAAGCGTGTGGTCATTATTAAGCCTGTAAAAGCTGTATCAATAATTTAGGCTTTACTCTGGGACTGCAGTGTTTTATGACCCTTTACAGACCTTAATGCACAGTTCCAGTCCATACATGACCCAGAATGTGTGTGTGTGTGTGTGTGTGTGTGTGTTCCCCTTGAGCCTGTTTTGGTCTTTTAAGTAAAAGACAGGCTTAAGAGAAGGGGAATATACACATACAGACAAAAAGTATTCAGCCCACTTAAAATTCATCACATTCCTGAAAAATGCTGTCTGGGTAAGTAGTAAGTCTTTATTTTGTGGAAGTTTATATGGATGGAAGACATCATCTAAAGAAGAACACCATACCATATGTGAATACGTGTGAACATGCCTAGACAAGGACATCCTATAAAACGTATGGTCAGTGTCTGAGACTGGAGGGAAGGTGCACCAGTCAACCATATCAAGAGCTCTGGAAACAGCTGATCTGAATAGAAGAGTGGCTAGTAAGGGCCAAGAGATGCAGAACAAGTAGCCACTATTTTGACAATGCAAACTAAGTTACATTTAGCACTCAGTGAGTTTTATCTTCAAGTTATTGACTTTGCTTCCTGTTTTCAGACCCATTAAAGAGCCAATTGGGTGAGCAGCTCTGCAGGCATTGTATGATGCATTTGGCCTGGGATTCCAAATAAGGAAAAACTGTAGTCATATGGGTCTGAGTCTGCTAGCCAGTGCAAAAACAGCTAATTAACATTTTCAAGAATTTTAAATGTTCTATCCTACATTTAATAGAGAAATAAGAGGTTCACAACAGTACTTGGGTTTTTCTTCAAGGGTGATGATTCTCCTGGATGAAGATGAATTGAAAATGAGCCGTGTTTAATTTTAGTCACACAAAATCATTAGGCCTCCTCTGAAGGCCTACAGGGTCTGGAGGGTTTCCCATAGATATTATGTTATGTTACTAACATGAAACATGAGTTTGTTGAGTATGTTGCCAAGGATGTGCTGCTAAGGATACAAAAAGACAAAGCCTTTAAGTTGACTAGTCTAACTCTAAGCTACATGGTGATGAGACAAGACCTCAGGTAAAAGACAAGACCACACAAGCGTCCAGCATTAATTGCATCCATTGTGAAAAAAGCATTACAGAAATGTTCTGGCCATCATTGATGTTGCCTGTGGTTGCAGAACCACCATGTTTGATTTCACTGTGTATCCTGAAAAAAAATATGCTGTTAGTCCATTTGTCTGTCAGTGCTGTAAAATGTGTAAAATTAATGAGCCTCTTGGGGAAAATGAGTAAACACTTTCTTGGGAGCCCTGATGACTTCTTCACTACAACTGAATCACTCTCTATGAAATTCTTGATGATTGGATAAATGGTTGAATGGGGAGCTGTCTTAAGAGCAATGTCCTTGCCTGTGAAACCCTTTTGATGCAATGCAATGATGACTGCACCTGTTTCCTTGGAGGTAACGTGGTTAACAGAATAAAACTTAAAAGCACCAATACACTTTTAAAGCAACAAGTCTGCTCTTCTAATCAGCATGACAGAGTGATATCAGCTGTCTTGTCCTCATTAACATTTTCTCCTGAGCTAATGAGATCACTGAAATTATGTTAGCAGCCCATTTTGTAGGGCTGAAATCCAATCATTTTTGCGATATGATCATGGCAGTGAATGACTTTGCAATTCATCTGATCACTCTTCACAATCTGGAGATTGTCAATTTAGAACTTTTGTCCTCACAACATAAATTACTTTCTTTTTGTTATTACAGCGAGAGTAAAGGACCCTTCCATTGGGTACCAGTACTGGTACGACTATCAGTTCAAACATCAATGGTATCTAACCATTAGCTCATATGCGAAGTTGGTCTCCTTTAATTATCTGACATGAAATCTGCAATATTTTCATTTTTCTGTTGTGTTTTCCTTACCTGAGGTTAACCAGAATCCAATCATTAACAGGAATTTTGATATTGGTCAGAATGTATTGCTTATACCTTTCCTGGTTTGCCAAGCTGTTATTTTCTCTATATACAAGAAAAAGAGTTAAAGCATAAGCAAAAAGTTGCTGAATCTACTCACAGCTTCTGATTTGGGTGGGACTGGGGGTGGAGTTGCTACACGGCTTGCTTCCATCTCCACCGTGGCCACTTGAGAGGAACCTGCTGTCCCATCCAATGATGAGGTGGAGTGGAATGAAATAAGGTTGTGCTCTACCTTCACTGTGCTTTCTGAAATCTCTCCATAACTTCCTCCACTCTGATTGGTCCAAAGCTCCTCATAGGGGATCTCCTGTGTCTCTGTGGACCAATCAGGAGTGACATACTCACGTTCTTCCCCCTCCCCCTCAATTGGCGAGGTCTGTGCATTGCTCAGTGAGTCCCTGCAGCCCTGTGATAGTGTGTGCGTGATGCCCCCACCACCATAAACGCACAGGGAAAGTCTTTGCAGTGACTGTCCCAAGTCATTGCGTCCATAGCCCTGGACGCACACCCGTATTCTCCTTGGACTTAGGCACTCTTCCATAAAGTCTGTCTTGACTTCCCTCACAGCTCGTGAGTAATCATCTGGATCAAACATTTCTTGGCAGCGAATAGCGCTCTGCAGAACCACCTGCTGGTAGACAGGGTCAGTGCGCAGCAGGCCATCTGGCAGGGAGAACCGCGGCATGTCGGCCAGTAGCAGAAAGTGAGATGGCACCACTTCCTCTTTGCGCAGGACGCAACACAACACCACCGTCTTGCTGATAATGCCCAGCAGCTTGTAGCGCTGGCCTTCTCGGACACAGTGCTGGTCATAAGGGTTCCTTGGCGGTCGGGATGGCACAGCTACATTGACGGGCAACCTGACGCGCTCCACAATGCTGCGAACTGTGTGCTCACCAGACTGCATCCGTAGCTCCTGGGGTGATCGTGTGCAGAAGCGGCCACGGCAACCAAACGGCAAGCTCACACTCTCGTTAGTCCGGTGGTTCATGCAGATCAGGCAGGGCACCTGCAATGAGAAAAACTCATTTAAAACTGGGCAATGAGGCCAAACATAAAATTGGAATGAAAACCTATATCTTACTATATTTTTACATTATTATTTTATTTTACTCCATTTGAAACAGTGTGAAAATGCACAAGTAAAATTGATCTTGTCATATAGCATACATTACGTGCACAGGATATGGATCCTGTTGTACAATCCCTGATGAAGTTACAGACATTTGCATGCCACAAAACATCTGTTTCTGCATGGATGACTCCCTCTCCTCCATCACTCAGCTTCATGACAGCAAGTACAGGAATTTGGTAGGTAGTGTTCTGCAATTGTGTTCAGGTGTAGCTGTAGCTTCACCTACAGCTGGTAGCATCACGTGATAAGGGGAGGGCTAGCTAGGAGGTACAATTTTGAAATTGGCAAAAGGATAGCACTTCATTTTTGCACATTTTGTATTGTTACAGACGTATTTCAAAATGGATTCATTTTTCCCCTGAAAATTCTTTTGTTTGTTTGAAAAAGTTGGTTTGAAATTGGCTGTGTGTTTAGGGTCTTGTCCTGTTGGAAGATAATCGTTCTCCCCAGTCTGAGCTCCAGAGCACTCCAGGAACAGGTTATCGTCAAGCATGTCTCTGTAGATCACTGCAGTCATCTTTTCCTCGACACTGACTAGGCTCCCAGTTCCTGCTGCACAGCATGATGCTGCCACCACCATGCTTCCCTGTACTAATGGTATTGGCTAGATGATGAGCAGTGCCTGGTTTCTTCCTTTTACTGAGGAGTGGCTTCTGTCTGGCCACTCTACCATAAATGCCTGATTGGTGGAGTGCTGCAGGTTGTCGTACTGTAAGGTTCTTCTCTTCCACAGAGCAATGTTGGAGCTCTGTCAGAGGGACCATTGGGTTCTTGGTCACCTCCCTGACTAAGGCCTTTCTACCACATTCACTCATTTGGCTGGGCAGCCAGCTCTATGAAGAGTCCTGGTGGTTCTGAACTTCTTCCATTTACAGATGATGGAGGCCACTGTGCTCATCGGGACCTTTAATGCAGCAGAAATGTGTCTGTACCCTTCCACAGATCTGTGTCTCAATACAGTCCTGTCTTACGGTCTACAGATAATTCCTCAGAGTTCAATCAATCAATCAAAATTAATTGTAAAGCGCTTTTTTAAATTATGTCACAGAGCAGCTTCACAGAAATCAAAAATAAGAAAGTGACATGAAACAAAACATTAAGACATAAACCCCCGGTGAGCAAGCCAAAGAGCGAGAGTGGCCAGGGAACAACAACTTCCCTTTTGACATTGGGAGGAATCAGGCTCAAAATGGGAGGCCTAAGAAGGGGAGACCCAGCCTCTTCTGGTGAACATAGTTAGGGGACACTGGACCACCACCTGTCTTCCGTAATACTCAGGTGTATTGATGTAATGATAGTTTGATGGGGGACATTTTAGTAACAGTAATTAGGGTCTGTCTAAATTTCAACATAGTCACAACAGGTGGGCAACTAGTCCAGGGCAGGGTGGGAAAGTAGTCCAGGTCCAGTAACTGTAGATACACTATATGGGTGAAAGTATTGGGACAATTAAATTAATTAATTAAAATAGTTTGTCCTGCTTTTGTTCGAGGAACTGTCTCTACTAAATTTATATGAGTATTTGATTGTATGCAGAGACATCAGTGAGTATTGGATGAGCACCACCCAACCTCATCCCCAACTAATCCCAAAAGAATTGGCAACATCAGAGAACATTGCAATCAAATCCTCACAGTAATGCTCTAAATCTAACAGAAAACATTCTCTGAGCAGTAGAGACAGGTACGTCTAAAGAAACAATGAGTGAGCAGGTGCCTCAACATTTGTAGTTTTCACAGGAAAATAATTAAGCAAGGCACCTTAGCGCGAGTGGGGCGACCCAGGGCCCCACCTGCCTTTCCCAGTCGACGCAGTAAAGCAGCCAGGCGTGACTTCTCACGGGGGGACTGGACGCAGAGCAGCTCAGCCTGGCCCATCAGGGTCAGCTCATCACCCGCCTGCAGGGAGAAGTTATACACCTCGCTGTCCTCACTAAACTCCCCCGATACCACCTACACAAAGAGAGAGATAGACAGACAGTCATCTAAACTTGGTTTGATGTCAAATGTTCTGTTTTGAAGAAGCTTACTGAGTCAGTCTTTTTCACATTGGTTGTGAATGAAATCAGACTTCTAAAAAGTTTCATGTAGATTTTGGTGTAGATAGTATTTTATTTTCTGTTCATGGCAGTTGTAAAAAAAAAACATAGGTGTTATATCTGGCACTGTTTCACTATTAGCAACATTACATATAAATCTAAAGCCAGCATGTTACGGTACAGAATTTTAACATGTTGGTGGTGGTTTCGGACAGTAAATTAAGTGGCTATATTTGTGTTGTAGTCAGAAAGAAGAAATCTGAGTTACATTTCTCTAGAAAGAACCATTTCCCACCAAAGCCCCACTCTGAATGTCTGTGTACTTCTGTCTTTAGGACTGAATTACCTCCTTTAACAAAAACATGCAATACATTTTTCAGCAGCAATGTCTTTCTGCACGCAGACTAATACAGTAAATAGCACCTAACAGGAACATGGTTTGGCAGTTTATTTAGTCACACTCAATTAAAATACATCTAAAACCAATTTATGGGTAATGAAGTTTCTGATACTGGTAAACAGAAAGCACATTACACAAGCCAGAAACACAGAAATGACCATTATTACACAGACACTGAGAGGAGCACAAGAAGACACCACACATTCATGCTCTCTCTCACTTGTAAAGTTGATCTAAATGGGCTTCGCTGAGGTTCATTAACTATTCTGTGAAACTGTCAGACTGAACACAAACATGACCTGACACAGAGGCAGTGGACATGTGAAGCATGTGTGTGTGTGTGTGTGTATTTATTTTGTGAAAAGACATGTGGTGAGAGAGACATGCTATAGAATGTAACTTCTACTTATGATTCTGTCCTTGTCTCTTCATTCAGCAAAAGCTCACACAAGTACACACACACACACACACACACACACACACACACACACACACACACACACACACAGCATGTATAAAACAGAAAAGCACTGACCAATCACATAGACTAAGACCACCACGTCCAATAGAAAGTGTCAGTTAGAGGGGTACAAAGGCTCATAGTAGTGAGATGTTGAGAAGTGGAACTGGGTTCTCTGAAGTAATAGCAACCCATCCAACATTTTTAGGATGAATTGGAGACAGAAGTGATCATCCAACATCAGTACCTGAGCTCACTAATGCTCTTGTGGCTGAATGCAATAAAATCTTCCTCACAGCAATGTTCCAACATCTAGTGTAAAGCCTTTCAAGAATAGCAGAAGCTGATGCTGCAGCAAAGAGAGACAAATTCCCTACTAATACCCTTTATTTCAGAAGAAACACGTCTACACTATCTGTTTTGGACAGATGGTGTAGATTAGGGGCATTACAAATCGCAAAATTCCTATTATAATTGTAGCATTAATGCACTCTGATGCATGTTCAGTACTGAGATGCTTGTATTGACTGTCACTGAACTACTCATCACCACCCTTGATATCTCAGCGGTCGCTTTTTGTTTGTTTGCATTTTCCTTTTATTAAAATAATCCACATGAGGATCAACTACAAAACTCTTAAACAGTCACATGTATCACACATCACACATTATTCATTTCATCATAATGTTCCACAAAAAACACATATAAAGGCATATTGGCACAGCTTATTAGTGTAAGTAGATGAAACAGGGGTAGGGCCTATACTATGCTTGTCCACCTTAAATATTTTGCTGCTCGTGATTTCTGAGGCTTATTTTGTTACTGAGAATCAAAAACTCAATCAGACCTGAAAAGATGTCAGGCCTGATGAGGCCTGATGAGGTCTGATTTCTCATCTGTCTCGATCTCACAGTCTGCATCATACGATCATCATATGTTTACCTATACATTTTTATGATGTCATGATCAAAGATTCCTGGCTTCTGTCCATTTAGGTTAACAGAAGACCAGTGATTGAATGAGAAGTAGCTAGTTGTGCACTGTAGAGCCTGCCAATGGCCAGTCTTTCATATACCCGACATTTCCTGACCTCTGTCAGTGAGAACTGGTTAATTGTAGAGCCTCCTGATGGAAACTTGGCAGTCCTTATAATACTATTTTTATATGTTTGTCTGTATATTTTTGAGTTGCCATGACCTACGTTTGTTAGAAAATGCAAGCCTTGAGACTATATGAAACGCAGCTTGTAAATCATGCATGTGCTTATTGGTGGCCTGGCTCAAAACTGGAACTCATTATCATGCTGTCATTATCACACTGAAACAAGATACACCTGTGCTTTCAGTGTTATGACAAAGGCTGTGAATACCTATGAACATAGGTGCAAAAATTTCAAACTTTGCATTTGTGTGGCATTGTGTGTAGAATTTCAAGGGAAAAAATATTTAATCCATTATGGAATAAGATTGTAACATAAACATGTGCAGAAAGTGAAGTGCTGTGATATACTATATGGACAAAAGTATTGAGACACATGCTCATTCATTGTTTCATCTGAAATCAAGATTAATAAAAAAAAGAGTTTCTCCTCATGAAGAACTGGATGAAGCAACATCAGAGAACACTGCAATCAAATCCTCATGAGCAGGTGCCTCAACACTTGTAGTTTCCACAAGTTTCCTGAGTTCTGTCCATATAGGTTTGAAAAGATGAGATCTATGATTGGATGAAAGGTATCTAATTGTGCACTTTATGGATGATATGGTTGAAAAAATACACTGCCTGGCCAAAAAAGGACACACTCTTTAATACTTTATTGCAACGTCTTCAGCTTTGATTACGGCACACATTCACTGTGGCATAATTTCCACACGCTTCTGCAATGTAACAACATGTCATGTATCCGTTGTGTGCATCTATGGTCTCGTCCTTCTTTTGTTTATCACCTCTTGTGTTTCCGACCACATGTGATGTGCCGTTCCCGGCTTGTTTATCATCAAGTCCAGGTGTTTATTATCATGTCTTGTTATTTAAGTCCTGCTGTTTGAGTCTGTCCTTGTCAGTATTCTTGTCAGGTATTCGTGTCTATAGTCATTGTGGTTAGTGTCTGTGTTTGTGTAAGTGTGACTTCTATTGAAATCATCAACCCTGCACATACTTCTGCTTCCTCCTACTTTTGTCAAGTACAACATGTATTTCTGTCCAGAGTTGCATAAATTTTTCCCCAAGATCTCGCCATTGTCATATTGGAATATGCGGAGCCTTCAGGGATGAAAAAATCAATTGATGGAATGACCTGGTCATTCGGTATATTCAAATAGTAAGCTGACCTCCTTCTTTGGGCACAAAACATTGCCCTAGACCTGACCAACTACAGTTCAGAGCATTGTCCCCACAGGCTTGAATGGTAGGTACTAGACATGATGGGTGCATCACTTCAGCTGCCTCTCTTCTTACCCCGATGAACCCACTACTCTGGAACAGGGTAAATCTGGTCACATCAGATCACATGACCTTCTTCCATTGCTCCAGAGTCCAATCTTCATGCTCTCTAGCAATTTTGCTGGTTTTCTTTAAACACATCCCCGAGTTCTACTTTTGTTTTTGTACGATTGAGTTTGAATGTTTAGGTGATCACTGGTCATGATCATTCAAGATTCTTTTCAGATAATTCAAATAATTTGACTCTTCTGAAACAGATTAACATCTTATGTATCTTTCCACATGGTTATTTAACAAATGAGAAGCTCTTCACTGCATCTGTTAGGGATAAATAACTTGTTGCCAGATGAAACAATCAACCCACGCAGTGATTATCCAATGGGAGGCTCTTACCTATTTGCGTAGTTAAATCCAGGTGGTGACCTTTTTTGGCAAAGCAGTCCATGCACAAGTTGGTAAACATTCCAGCCACATAACTGAGAAAGGGTGAAGCTATTTGATCAATGTTTTTGTGACTTAAAGAGTTAAAAGAATGGGCATAAGTTTTATAGCCTTGGCACTAACCCTTCTGAACTATGTCCACCATACCACCTCAGACTCATATGCTGAACAGGACTGTAAAGCTTTGTTCAAACTAACATAGCCATTCAAAAGTTATAGCAGTTACAGTATACTCCAACCCAAATATACTGCATAAAGGGGCCATATTGTATGCAAATGTCAACATTTTGATCGGTATTAAGATTCAGACACGTGAGGAGTGCTCAAGAATGCAAATTAAGAACAGATTAGTGGGCAGAGCACAGTGGTTCTATTAATCTTTTTTGTTGTAATAACCCAAGGAGTCCTACTAAAAGAAATTATTGATGAAAATTTAAAATGCTGCATTATAGCGCCACCATCAGGCCAACGAGTCATTTCACCCCTGTTGTATCTTGTTGCCAAGTTGGGTGTTTCTAGGCCTTACATTTTTTGCTGCACGTTGTGTTTTATGTATGATAAATAATAAGGAGAAAAATCATGCTTGGACCCAAATGAAGATAGCTCTAAGGCACAGCTTCCACATAAAAGCATCCACTAAAAGAATCCTCTAGGCTCCACGGACTTTCATTTTTAGAAAGTGCACTCTAGACCAACCAGAATCAGTTCAGAATCTGGTTTTTAATCACATTAAATGTTATTACTGAAGATGAAGGGATTAAAAATTAACATTTATTTATACATCATTTTTGACTCCTCCTACTGACCTTCATGCTGAATGTAATTGGCTCCATGACAAACACTCTATCAGGGAAAGTTCCAGCAATTTCCTCCACGCTTGCAAAATACTGCACAGGCTCTCGCACATCTCGGTCCTGATCCAACAGCTTAAACTTCCCTGCAGACAGAGAGAGAGAGAGAGAGAGAGAGAGAGAGAGAGAGAGAGAGAGAGAGAGAGAGAGGCAGTAAGAGAGAGTGTTCCTTAAGTTTCAAAATCAGAAGTCAACGATGGAAGATTTCTATTGTTTTGTTCTATTAAATTTTGACAGTGTAAAGAACAGCATCAACATTCACATTATGCTGAGTGAAAAAAATACAAAAATGCATTTTTTTTACACAACAGCGATGCTATAAATTGCCTATTAATATGGCATATATATGACATAGTAAGCTGTGTGTTGCACTGAAAATGTTTAATTAAAAGTAAGAGAGAGAGAGAGAGAGAGAGAGAGCTGTAGACATTCTTCACTAGCTCTATAGAAACCTCTCTCCCACACAGCTCCTCTTAAACCAAGAGACCCAGTGGCATTTATGTCTCTTAGCAACAATGCTTTGTCCATGCCCTGTGAACACACACACACACACACACACACACACACACACACACACACACTCATATATAAACACTGGGTAGAATGTAAACTGCAGGACATTCTTGTAGCCACTCTTTTTCTGCTTCCCCAAAATGTTTTTTTTCCCTACAAGATGAAAAAGTTGCATTTGACAATCACTTCCACACAAAAACAGTTTTCAATAAACATGTTAAACAAACAACCTAGAGAAGACTTTTCTGAGCTGAAGAGAGATCTAATTATGAATAGGATGCATTTATACCATCTATTTACAAATACTTTCTATTGTGAAATTAGTGTTTGTGTTTATGAAATGAAAGCAGATATTGAACAAAAACATACCACAAAAGGTCTAAACCAACCATCAATGGAACGACCCCTTAACCACTTACAGGAGGCCTTACTCACAACACCAAAGCCATCAATCAGCAAGAGCCAAGAATACTTTCACACACAGACACATGCAAAAGAATTTAGGCACTGGGTCAAAGCATGTGTGTGTGTGTGTGTGTGTGTGTGTGTGTGTGTGTGTGTGTGTGTGTGCACATGTGAACAGAATTAAATGTATATGTATGAATGCAAGTGATTACAATATTAAAATGAAAGGATATGTTCTTTGGAGAAAACTGTACAACTGAAAGAAGACTTAACTACCCTGCTGGACTGCCTCTAGCCTGGATACAAGATTAGATGGAGGTATTGGATGGAGGCATATATTCTCTGTATACGGGCTCTGTATGTAATCCTGCAGCACATTTACCAAAAGATCTTACAGCTGGACCTGTAGATCTATGTACACTTGTAGGTTGCCAAAGCTGGTGTCCCAGCAGATCCCATAAATGCTTGACTGGCATTAAATCTGGCAACCAGGGATGCTGCCAAGTGTTGCAATCTGGTGAAAACAATCCTGGGAAACTGCTTCTGCATGTAAGCATTATCCTTCTGAAAAATGCCAGTTGGAAGCCCTGCCATCAAAGGCAACACATGTGGCTGCAGAATGTCCTGCTGATATTTCTGAGCTGTCATTATCCTCATGTCACTAATCTTGTATGTGAAGATTTCCACATCACGACATCCGCCAAAACACTCACCACAAGACCACCATACTCAAACCCAACATCTCTAAAGATGTTCCAGTTAAAGACGGTTCCCGTGTGTAGCAGGGGTTGACAACATCACTGAGGTTGGCGGCTCGGTCAGAACAGCCTAAATGATGGGCAATTAATGAAAACAACCATCCTGCTTCTCTTAGTCCAATGATGTGCCTCGTTCCAAAGTCTGTCAAATGAGCAACATGTCTTTGAATGCATTACAAAGGTATGTCTAGAGGTCAGTGATCTCTCACAAAGAGGTACACTATCCAAAAGTAGACTCTAAGAGCCATTTCATAGGACAGCAGGGAAAGCACTTTTTATGCCTCCTTGTTCCAAGACCCAGTATCTTATCAGACCACACACACATTTGCCTGAGACATAACTACTGCATGACAATTTGCAAGGCAATTCAATCCAGGTGCATTATTGCAATATTTGTCTAGATGTTTGTCTGTCTATTTACCTATTTTTACACTCTACTGATATGTTGGCATTTATGAGCTGGTACAGAAGTTAACCAATTTCTTCCCTTTCAGTAATGAATGTAAAAGCTGCTAGTTGAGGATAAAAAGCTTCCCTTTGCATAGATTATTTCTGCCTCATTAACATTAATGAGCTATAAGTCAGGGTCCACATGTGTGTCGTCCATTTAAGAGCTTCCTCCAAAGTTTCTGTCTCAACTGGGCCTCATCTGGTGATCAACCCAGAAAAATGCTGTATATTTTAATAGTAAATATCTAACTGTGTATCTATGCAATACTTATAGCTTCATCATAGAGCTCCTTTTATCATGTGTCTATAATTTGCATATTAAACATTTGATATTTATATGTTGTCTAGCCTTAATTAACACTAACAATTCTATAATTAACCCATGTTATGTACATATTGCTGCTGTTCAGTGAAAAACAGAAATGCTCTAAAATTACTTTAAATGTGTGTGTGTGTGTGTGTGTGTGTGTGTGTGTGTGTGTGTGTGTGTGTGTGTGTGTGTGTGTGTGTGTGTGTGTGTGTGTGTGATCAGCAGTGCTCTGGAGCAGCTGTATTTTTTTCTCCCTCTATTCAAGTTCTGTTTCTCTTTCTCACTTGGCTTTGTATCTCTCACTCCATTTCCTCTCTTTCTTTTGTTTCAGTGTTTCAATGCCCTTTAATTACAAAAATCTGTTTCTATAACAACTTATTACACCCCTCACTCAGCTGGTTCCTGGCATTTTGGTGGATCTGCACTTTCCTGGGTATTTTCAAATATTACCTTCAAATATCCTGCAGTTCTATTATTCTCATCATCAATGTCTATGTCCTAATTTCTTTTTTGGGGTTCCGATGTCCTTCTATGGGCTTTCAAAATCCTTCTCTTCAGCTTCTGGTCTGATCTTACTTTTGCTCACATTTCTTTTTTGTTTTAGGAATCCATTAACAGACAAACAGAATATAAATGGTTTCAGTTTAGTTAGTGCTGTGTGTAAAAAATTGATTGAATGTGTTTCTGTGAGCTTTGCAGGCCACTGCGTTGTTGAAGATGGTGCTTCTTGTGGAGATAACTTTGGGGAATCAGGAATGGAAAAGAAAACATACACAGCCACAGTGGTAATACAATCCACACAATCTCCCAGTTCAGAGATTATCAGCCAGTAAAGGCACACACTTAACTAAAACAAACATACTGTCACTTTCTCTCACTCTCTCTCTCCGATCTGGAGCAAACAGCAAGCAGCGAAGTGGACCAAGGTTGTTGTGACTGTTAGTTGCTAAACAAAAAAAACATACCTTAATCATATAGCAAAAGTTTGTGGACAGTTCAGTCACACTTACTGTCAAAGGGTATACAAAATCAGTCACAAAGTTAAACGGGTCATAATAAGACAACTCTAGGGTTAAACATAGAATTCCATGTTTAAAGGACCTATCCTCTGTTTTATCCTCACTCCTCAGCGCTCCAAACTGCCCCAACTCAACAGCTGTACTTCAGGAGATTCATCAAATGGGTTGAATACATAAAAAGCATACAAAAATATTTTACACAATTATATGTTTCTAGCATTTTGTCATTAGTTTAGAAGAACGTTAGTTATCTGCACAGAGCCTTGACCTCATTCAAAATCCTTACAGGCAAGCTTGTTCACTCTGCGACTATCTTTGCAATGCTGCCAGGCAGTTATTTCCAGTGACACAAGACCAGGCTCTGATCTGTATGAATGGGGAGACACCAAAATACTTGAAACTGAAGATTACCAGTCTATCAAATTACCAATCTGACAAAATCCTGATGAATAGTTTGTACTGATATGCTCAACAGTGCAAAAAAAACAAACATCCTTCCGCACTACTCTCCTAATATTGTCAATATTGCTCTGCTCTTGGCACAGCAGGATGGCACTTTATCTGTAAATAGACACCAAGTTGAGAATTATGAGAACCCTCAATTATATTTTCTCCTCATCTTTGCCTCAACCACACCAAAGCTCTCTGGGATAAACAGGAATAACAACTGAGAGCAAATGCCTTTGTTCGAACACCAGTGCCTGATTTCACAAATGCTCTTCTGAGTTAAAGAACACAGATCTCAGAGACACCCTCCAAAGTCTTGTGCAAAGCCTTCAGAGATGAGTGAATGCTGTTATATTCGCAGTGTTTTTGGAATGGACTGTGCAACAAGCTCATATAGAAAAGATCATGGTCAAGGTGCCATATAGTGCACATTGATTTTATTCAGAAATGGTAAGTGAGAAAGTGCTGCCATGCACTCTTATCCCATGTGCCAAAGATAAGGAATGTCATTCACTTATAATCAGACCTGGATGCATCACAGAACAGTTTGTAAGTGTGTGTACGTGTGACCTGATTTACAAAATGCCAGTGCCTGTGTTAAAGGCTTTAGTAAAATGCCATATAGGGCTGCACAATATATAATTTTAGCATTGATTCCACAATGTGTGCATGTGCAATAGTTACACTGCAGGATGTGCAATATCTTATAAGACAAATTAACATCATACACATCATAATGTAACTTGATTGATATGAAAAATGTACTGTTCTTGTTTTCTATCTATCAAAGGGTTAATTAGATATTTCACACTAACATCATTTTTTAAAAAATGGTTCTTTTTAAAAGTGTAAGTGGGTGAAGTTGATGTTTCTATAACATGTGGATGGTAGCTGTACAACCATACTAACTAGCAGTGTAGCATGTTTACGTGTGATCTACAGGTGCTGTGTTCAACAATTTATGTTCAACACAAATTGCTGACACATACATGTACACTTATACACCCATGTTTTGGTCAGTATAGTAGCTGTTAGCAGATGGAAAGTGCAAGACTTTAAACTGAAAAATGTTTGTCTCCAGGGAAGCAAATATTGGGTTACTACCTTGTCATTTTATCAATCTCCTACTTTAATTATGCTCTAATAACCCACCTACATTCATCTAACAACTTCTCTTTATTGCTACCTTCATTTCCATAACTGCTTTTTTAATTTGTCAAAAGTACAGGAACTCTTGGCCAAACCAGGTCAGTTTGAGCCAGATCACTCTGAGTGACATAAAAGTTAATGGAGTCTACATTTTTGCAATTTGCTCATCACGATCATCACTGGCCACCACCATCATTAGAATCCTCATCATCCTCTTCTTTATTAGCTTCCTCCCTCATAATCAATCCTACAGCCCTTACAAAGTGCTGCTTACCCCATAGTCTTTGTAATCTGCTTATCAGATTGTCCAGCTAATCAACACAATCATCCTTATCATCATCATCATCATCATCATCATCATCATCATCATCATTATCATCATCTTCTTCTTCTTCCTCACTGCCACTGTCTGACAAAAGCATGGAGAGCCACCCGGATCCACGCAGATGATCTCATCTCTTTCACTGCGTCTCGCTCGCTTCATCCCTGGCGTCTTGTTGCCGCCGGAAACCCTTGTAGGTGATCTCATTGGTCACATGACCTCATGTTGTCAGAGCAAGTATATTGGGTAGCTGAGTTCCCAGGAGAGGAACTCTGGTGCGTTTAGTGGCCAGTATTCTGGAGAGCGGATTTTCAGAATGGGTTTCTCCTCAACTCCCTTGAGAATGACGTCAGGATGAAGTCATGCTAAGGCTGACTTTATGAATGAGATAACGCCTGCTGTACGATCCACTGAGTAAGATATACTAACACAAACACACACAGTCCCATAAACACATGTCCAATTACAATCCATGTTTTTTTCAGTTTTGAGATTAATACATATTACAGATTAAATGGGTGTGTGTAAAATTATATAGCATAATTATCTGGGGCAGTTGACTCCTTAGTCCTTAGTAAAATCATTCTTAAATAAATTATTACATAAATTCTGATGTTTAGACTTAAAAAGGTTCAGATTTGCCAGAAGTGTTTTTAGTTACATTTCTACCAATATTAAAGGTATCACATGGGTAATGTGTCTAAAATTTCCAAAAGTCCTACACTGATTTTTGTTTTTTAGACTAACTTGGCTCCACTTACTGGAAATCAGATTCTGATTAACTGATTCCTATGTAACTTCAAATTATGCTGCTAGTTAATTGGACTTGTTCTGCCCTTAAGTCCCAGCCAATGGGAGACCTTGTTTATCTGCATCAATATACCACTGATACCACTGAAAAAAAACCCCAATTTGACAATATTCAAACCAAACAAATTTTACCCTTATGTTGCCACCAACATACAATAATCATATAGGCATGGAAGTACCCTACATAGATGAAAAACAAGTATGCATCAATTTAATGAAAATTGCAAAAATCACAGATTGGTATTTTCTAGGTGATTCCCAGAAATCATGAATACTTTTCTGTGGGCTTAGAATTCCCAGAGGGCTCCTCATTTCCCACTGCTGATTTGATTATAAGAAACACTATATGTCTCGGGACACCCCTTCTGATGAATGCAGCCAGCTAACAAACATGAACCTACTGGCACCCATTAGATGTTGTTCTATCTATGCCTGTCAAGAGAATGCTATACATATTTTTGAACGATATACTGTCATAGCAATAACAGTGATAAAAAATATTACTTTCACAATAATAATAATAATAAAATTATTATTATTATCATTATTGTTATTATACATTTGTGATTAAACACTTTCAAAGAGTAATGAACCTTTGTTAATTTAATATTCCAACACTGGAATTCATTTAATGAATACATTTTCAATTATGTTCTTCATATAGTACATATAAACATTCTACCTATAGTTCTGCTGGGAGTGTTTTCGGTGCTGTTAGCTGAACTACAGTTTTCTAGACAGCTTTACCCTTAAATGCTCAGTAGCATGTTTCAACAAGTCTGGGAAATGTTCCCACACCAGAGCTGGAATGCTAAAATATACCTCTTTTAAAATGGTTCTGTATTATTTTACACATTTTGTGTTTTTGTTTATATTATTGAAAAATGGCATAAATGGTTTATTCATTGTCTTGCTGAACTGTGTAACAGCACAAAACTATATTTTTGTAGTTTGGTCAAGTGTAAATGGTTCTATTGTGTTTCGCAATGTGCCCTTTTTCCATCACTGTTTCTTTTTTATGTTCATGTGTTGTTTCAGGAGGACAAAAAGGAACATTTTTGCTATATTACATGATGATCCAGGACCTCCATAGCAGCCAGTTCACTGTATGTAGCATATAGCCTTTATTACACATTGATTACATTATCGACTTAAATGGACATGGCCTTGATCATTTTGACCACAATACTGCCCATTTTGTTTAATTGCATGTATCTGAGCCAGCTGCGCTGTTCCGTTTTCTCATCTGCTCTCTGCCTGAGGCAAGCTCAAGTCTGTGAGCAGACAGCGACATCTATCATGAAGGAAATGGGTGTAGGCTCCTCCAACACACAAAGCAGACACCCCCACCCCCTGCCACCACAGTTCAGAAATCAACTGAATCATGGACAGGTGCATAGACTACTGCCACTGTAGTCTTTCACACTGTTTATTCAAAAGATACAAGGACATCTTTAGCCAGTGTAGGTGTTGTCCATTTTAGAGCAAAAATGTTTCTTGCGCGTGGCTACATTTCGCTGGGTGCTCTGATACAAAATTTGCAAAAAGAATTCCATCCAGAACATTTGGAAGAGTGAGTCAAAATACACTAGTTTCCAGCTCTAGTGTGGGAACTTTTTCTGAATGTGTGAGGAGAACACAGTAACATGAGTAAGTAAACCAGTGTTCTGTCGAGTTGTGTTTTCCTGTGTTTTTCCTGATAACTCTGTTTTCTTCACATGCAGGTATACAATCTGAACATAGTTATGCTGAATTACCTTATAACCCTCATATTATGATTTAGGTTCCAAACATCCTACCTATACTTCTGCTGAGAGCATTCTGATATGGTGCTGTTAGCCCATCAAAATAGCCTATCTACAGATTTCTTTAGGTAGATTTACCTTTGAATACACACTACAGTTCCACAATTCCACAAGGGTATTTAATGATTCTATTTGAATCATCTTAATCAGTACAAATTTAATTGCTCATTATAAGGGTATGATTCCATTATTATTCTATGATCTATTTCCTTATTCTTGAATAAATTATCTTAAAATGACAATAATATCATTTATCGCAATTATTTCAGGACAATTTATAGCCCCCAAAAATAGATAATGTGACAGGTCTAGTAGCATACAATAACAAATTCATTGTCTATAGCCAAACATACCAAAATGAACAAGCAAGAACAAGATTTGAAGTGCGCTAAAATAACAATCAATACATGTACATTGTCATGCCCTCTAACAGTGAGCCTCTCCTTCGCTTTCCGTCTCTCTCTGCCTCCCTTCTTCACATGCTTCTGGTTTTGGTTCCTAGTAGTTAGCAGTCCGTTATTATTACTCAGGATTAAGTGATAGAAATTGTGGTTCCTTGAAACCTTTTCTGTAAGCAGCACAAAATAACAAATATCTTGTTGTGGAGTTCCCATTTGACAAGTACTATGGCACCAAGGTTATATGTGGCAGAAATATACACATACACTAATAATAGTCTGTTTTTGTGGTGTAAAATGTAAGTAGACTGTATAAAATAGCATATAATTGAGTTCTCTCTAAAACAGGAGTTCCCCAAGGCTCTACTCCAGGGCCTTTTTAGTGTAAGTGTCTGTCACATGCAAACTTCAACAGCAATAAGGTTCATACATTGACAGATTTGTACACTGACCGTGATAATGCTTCTGGAAGTAAACTCTATGGCAGGACTGAAGACAGCAGGGCTACTTGTTACCATAGATGTTTAGTGTGTATATCTCACCCTGGTACTGCAGCGGGATATCAATCTTGGGTCCGATGACATAGTGCCCCTCCTCCAGAGAGTGGGCAGTCACTGTGGTCCACTGCCTACATGAGTGTAACAGGACTACATCCTCCTCAGACAATCCCTCCACATTCTCACCTAGACAGAAACACAGATGTGTTACACTTACCGTACAGTAGTTTGCTAATTAAAGGAAAAGAGTGACTATATAAAATGAATGTGACTCATCACTGATTGCAGATGCACTCAGTCACCTGACATGATTGACAACTGATGTGTGTCTGTTAGTTTACAAGGTGTCAGACTCCACCCCCATGTGAGCGCTGCCCTTATTTTTCCATCTCTTCTGTTATTCTAAACCTGCACAGATCAGCATCCCTAAGTAGTGCCCTTGTTGTCCTTATTCATTAATCAGTGATATTGGCTAAGGGAATATCAGTTCAAACCTTACAATTAGAACGTCGTGCAACACCAAAACGTAAAAGACAAAGTGTCACGTTCACAGCAATTGGCCACTTCTTTGCTTTGTAAAGTAAACAATATGAGAAATCATCTTTTTAATGATTATGATTGTATGTTGTATTTATATTGTGCTGTTTGCTCATGAACATCAACTCATATCCCTCACGATATGGTTACTGATGGGTAAACTGACAATGTTTTATTGTGCTCTGTAGCACCTGACTCTGGTGGGAAATGGTCTGTGACTCCGCCTTCATCCCTCCTACTGATTAGTGTTCCCAGGTGTTCCTCTTTCATGCCCTACAGTAATCCCTTTAGATTTATCTGTGTATTTAAAGTCTTGGGTTTATCATTCTTTTCTTTAGTGTTCTTTGTGCAAAACAACGTTAAGTTTACTGTGTCCTTCTCAAGATATCTTCACTTTTTGTTTTCTGGAGATAGTTTTGCTGTGTACTCAAATGTTTAATGTAATTATGAGTGTTTCCATTTGTTTTCATGCACAATAAAGCCAATTCATCATCTGTCACCAATCTCATCTGTAGATACTCTACCAAAAACTCTTATCCTGTCCCTGAAACATGTTTGTCCTTCTACTTAGCTTTTTGGTACATTTTTTTATGGAAACAGAATACTTTTATTGTGCATTTAGTTGAGACTGGTGACGGTCCAAATCCAGTTTTTGTTAGCAAAATTAGTTGAGCATCATCTATTCTAAACTAAAGCTGTAACCATCAGATATGAAACCTGTCCTGGCTGATGGGCTGCATCTTTTTCTTTAACTGAGTTGGGATGTTAAGGTCATGTATATTTTAACTGAACAGATACTGGTCTATTTTTCATATCTATATAAAAAACACTCAGAGAACCAGTTTAACACAAAAATAAATGATCTGTATTCAGTATCCTTTTGAAGAGGTAGTGGTGAAATACAGTTTCCAGTTACCATCTGCTAGGTAAGATTTATTATTTATTTATTATCTTTATTATTATTACTACATATAATCTTTAACCATTAATGTCTGTTTATTAACTACTTTAAAATGAAAAACATATACACCACAAATAAGCCTTTACTGTTATTCACAGATAAACTAACTCTGTGGCACACAACACACACATACAGAGACACACACCTCCCTGGGCTCTTGGACAGTTAATAATGCTAATGTCTACAGAATGAGATTTGTGTCTCTAGTCTCACTATCATGCAACCACACAGAGGAAACCACAACAGTCATCGCAACAGAGACACTGCTGTCAGGGAACACCATGGAATTTTAGCCAAGAGTGCAATCTCATGCTCGCTCTCAGACACACACACAAACACACACACACACACAAACACAAATCATTGCACAAGAAAACATTTGGTACAAAACATTATTCTCTAACTTTAAACAAAATTACTGATGCACAGAGAGAGGACAGAGGGAGAAAGAGGGAGGCAAAAAATGTGGGAGAGAAAGCAAGAGAGGGAGGGAGAGAGAGAGAGAGAGAGAGAGAGAGAGAGAGAGAGGAAGACATAAAGACAAACAGTGGTACAGAGAGTAAGACTGACTGTCTCCTTTGCCCTCACTGAGAGAATGAGATGGAACGAAACAGAGTGTGGGAGAGAGTGAGACACTGAGACACTTTCACTCAGTGAAACACTGAGACAGACTGAGAGAAAGGAAAGAGTAAATGAGAGAGAGGGACAGACAAAGACAGGGAAATGGAGAGATAAAAAGAGAAGGAGAGAGTGAGAAAGAGGAAGATGAAATGAGACAGACAGTAAGAGAAAGAGGGACAGAGAGAGAGCCAGACTGAGAAAAAGGAAGACAGAGAGAGTAAGGGAGAGAGTGAGAGAGATACTGAGAGAAAGAGGATGTGATGAAAGAGGAGTGTATTGATCACCTACTAAAAGAATCCTTTATTGATGGGAGTCTTAAAACAGAGGCTTTTACAGAGGAAATGAGACACACACACACACACACACACACACACACAGGTTTTGCTAAGTCTCTCTTGTCTATAATTACTACTGTCTGCTGATACATTGAGATCCCACATACACACACAGTTCACATTCAAGTCTATGGTATATGTGACAAAAATAAATAATAAAGCTAAGTGTGTTTGTAAGAGTAAAACCTGATTATAAAGAAAAAAGCAATAGAGGGAGAATAAAACAGAGAAAGAGAAAGTAATGGAGCGATGGAGAGAAAATTGTGATTTTAGTAGGGACTGGACGAGGTCAGGGGGGTAATTTAAGGGTCAGTCACAGCTACGGGGTCAACGAGGCAGCAGAGCGTGAGAGAGAGAAAGCTTCAGGACTGAAAGAAAGAAAGAAAGAATATAAAAAAGAAAATGAATTGGAGTTAAAAAAAAAGAAAGGAGCAACACATTCAATGAGAGTGAGAGAGTGAGTGAAAAGTGGGTTTATGAGACAGGGAGACAGATGAATGGGTGAAAGAGTGGTTGAGAGTTAATTTACAAACTGAATAAAGCACTATACTGAAGTCACTGATTCAAATACACAGCATGTCCACATAAATACAATCTATTACTAATACAGCTTTATGAGAGTGTAATACAAAATGTGTGTGAAAATGTGCTCCATATACTAGTGCATCTCAAAAATAAGAATTTTGACAAAAAGTTAATTGATTAAATGATTATTTATAAGATGCAATACACTTAAAATAATGATTCAGGATAAATACTTCTATAATAATATGTAATGCTTTTTCACAGTATTAGGTAAATTACTTTAGCAAGTTCTTAATGTATTTAGTAATATATACACTTAATTTGTTAATTTGCTAAGTAGTTCACAGTTAGCTTGTAATGCTTTTGAGTTTGCGGTAAAGTGATTGTAGGTTTGTGGTTAGTTCATGAGTTTGCGGTAAAGTGATTGTAGGTTTGTGGTTAGGTCGTGAGTTTGCGGTAAAGTGATTGTAGATTTGCAGTTAGGTTGTGAGTTTGCAGTAAAGTGATTGTAGGTTTGTGGTTAGGTTGTGAGTTTGCGGTAAAGTGACCGTAGATTTGCAGTTAGGTTGTGAGTTTGTGGTAAAGTGATTGTAGGTTTGCGGTTAGGTTGTGAGTTTGCAGTAAAGTGATTGTAGATTTGCGGTTAGGTTGTGAGTTTGCAGTAAAGTGATTGTAGGTTTGCGGTTAGTTCATGAGTTTGCGGTAAAGTGATTGTAGGTTTGCGGTTAGGTTGTGATTTTGCGGTAAAATGATTGTAGATTTGAGGTTAGGTCGTGAGTTTGCAGTAAAGTGATTGTAGATTTGCGGTTAGGTTGTGAGTTTGCAGTAAAGTGATTGTAGGTTTACGGTTAGGTTGTGAGTTTGCGGTAAAGTGACCATAGATTTGCAGTTAGGTTGTGAGTTTGCAGTAAAGTGATTGTAGATTTGCGGTTACGTTGTGAGTTTGCGGTAAAGTGATTGTAGGTTTGCAGTTAGGTGGTGAGTTTGCGGTAAAGTGACCGTAGCTTTGTGGTTAGGTTCTGAGTTTGCGGTAAAGTGACCGTAGCTTTGTGGTTAGGTTCTGAGTTTGCGGTAAAGTGACCGTAGCTTTGCGGTTAGGTTCTGAGTTTGCGGTAAAGTGATTGTAGGTTTGGGATAAGCTCGTCAGTTTGTGGGTTAAAAGATGAGAAGAAGAGGAAAAAAAGAGTGAAAGACACGGGGGAGGGGGTCCCTCAAGTGTTCCCATGGTCAAACCATTGATCTCTCTTGCTCTCTCTTACACACACACAAACACACTCTGGTGAGTGTTCGTCCACTGTCGCTGACCATTCCTTCACTCTCTCCTCTCTTTCCCACACTGGCCGAAGGTTTACTACCGGTGAATCAGGGGGTTTTTCCTCAGCGTAATCTCCACACAAAGCTCTCGGCCGTGTCCGCTGGAATGCGTGACTGCCGGTGTGTTTCCAGGCCGGCCGTTCTTCCGCCTCGTTGTGGGCAGCTCAGCAACCGAATAAAAGTTGGAGCCGTGCTTCGGTCGAGCCTCTTAGTATGCAGAGCACTCAGCGAGCGATTACAGCATTACCATATGAAAGGCACGGCATCACTGCTCACACACAACAGCCACTTTGTCACCTTTCGCCAAGAGCAAAGTAACTCCTTACACCAACCTCAGCTCAGCAGAGAACCCCCAACACACTCCAGATCATATCACAAAATCATACACACCAAATGACCCAGTATCAACCTCTATTACACCAGCTCAAACCATTATCCAACACTCGCATTCTACAATATTCAGCTGAATTCCTCAGATCAACTTTCAGAATCTTAACTGAGAAAGTTGCAGTAGTTTGTGTGGGATACAAGCATTTTAGATTACAATTAGACAACACACTTAAATATTACACAAGAAAGTCATACATAACAAACATGCTCATTTAAAGAGCACTTAAAACTGATCCAAATGTGTTACTTTCAGTCTTCTTATTAGAAACTCTTTTAGCAGAAAACAACCACTGAACATGAACACATTTGGAAACGAGTGGAAACCTGCTGCACTCAACACCACTCTGAAAAGAAAGCTGGAACAATATTAGTCCTCCAATTATCAAATACGGACATCTGTAAAAGCCGGTTTACATTCTACACACTACAAAGGGTTCTTTGAGTGATACTACAGAACCACTTTGGTTCCATAAACAACCATGTTCTTCTAATGTGTTGCTCAAAGGACCCATTGTTTACTTTTAAGTGTAGTTTGACAGACAACATCATGTCTAAATCTGGATGAAAAACCATGTCCAGTAGTGGTTCATCATTAGCATTGCAATTTAGTCCAAGACCAGGCTGTTAAACAAACCGGCCATTGGGTAGATACAGGTGACCTGATATATGTTTTTGTTTTTGTGCAAAGACATCCACACTTGGTCCACTCCAGGACAGTTTCCATAGATGGAGATTAAGCCTAGTGTTGGACTAGACGGCTGTGCTAATGGTGAATCAGCATTACGATGCCAGTGCTGGAAATTCCTTTTAGAGTAGGTTAAGGCTTTATCTAGGTCTGGGAAACTGGCCATCAGAAGTTTGCATGCTGCTGTTAGTGTTAAGTATCTTATGTGTCTCCAGAAAAACAATGAATTGAAGCTTGTTCAGCAGCACAAAGAAACCCACAAAAGTTGATGGCTGAGTTCAAACAGAACCAAAATACTAAGTTATTTACAGAACCAGATCTAGATCTGTCCCACTACATAGTAACAACATAAGACATAAGACAACCATCAGCAGATTTAGTTGCTCCAAACTGATTAAATAAATGAAACTCTTGGTAGAACTCACGACACTTTGTGAAAACCTCTTTTCTGCAATGATGGGATAATCCTCATAGTATGGCTTAAACTATCCTGCTTACTCCTCCTTATTTGTAGGGAAGGTATGTGTGAGTATATAAAAGAGGCTGGTGTGAGTATATGACAGAGTTAGGTGTGAGTATATATATTTTTTTTAAAATCCATAATTTCCCTGATGGAACCCTCCCAAGAGATCAATAAAGTTCTATCAAATCTAATCTAATCTAAAGGAGGCTGATGTGAGTATATGACGGAGTTAGGTGTGAGTATATGAAGGAGATAAGTGAGAGTATAAAAGGGTGTTAAGTGTGAGTACATAAGGAACTAGGTAAGAGTATATGAGGGAGTTAGGTGTGAGTATAAGGAGTTATGTGTGAGTATGTGAGGAGTTATGTGTGAGTAAATGATGGTGTATGTGAGTATATAATGGTGTGAGAATGTGAGGAGTTAGGTGTGAGTATGTGATGTGTGAGTGAGGAGTAAGGTGTGAGTAAGTAAGGAGTAAGGTGTGAGTATGTGATTGTGTGAGTAAATGAGCTTAGAAGATGAAGTTAGTTGGTAAAGTTGTGTCTATGAGAAAAGAAGCTACAGGTTGAGTGTGAGTGAGGTATGCTGGTGTGGATGGATGGATGGACGGATGGATGGAGAAGTTACCTTGGCTCAGTCTGATCAGCGCGGGCAGACGGAACTTGGCCACCACGGCGTCCAGAGGCAGAGCCACCGAGCTCCACGAAAGACCCGCCAGCAGCTCCATCCTGCAGCGCTCCTCATCACGGGCACAGAGACAGAACGAGGGAGGAGAAGAGACTGAGAGCAACGGAGGACCCGCCGGACAGCGCCATACTACAGAATGTGGAGAGAGAGAGAGAGAGTGGGGGGGAAGAGAGAGAGAGAGAGAGGGAGGGGTGAGGGAGGAGGCGAGACTAGTTTCCTCGCGTTTTTTTTCTTTTTATTCCCACCCACCGAGAGAGAGAGAGAGAGAGAGAGAGAGAGAGAGAGAGGAGAAAAAGGAAGATAAACTTGCTGCCCAGCGGTTGATTTCTGGATACTTATTGAGGGGCCACATCTTATTTACCTCTTTCTCTCTCTCTCTCTCTCTCTCTCTCTCTCTCTCTCATTATGACTGAAACGCTCCTCCCCCTTTCCCTGTCTGTACTCCGACTAGCCCCGCCTCCTGCGCTGTGATTGGTCAGTAGTTCCTCCTCATGGCCGGTTCTGGAAGCGCGTGCGGCTCCAGTAATCCCACACTAGACACATTAAAACCTGTCCCACACTAGATCAGAGCTTTACACCTGCGAACCGCAGTCACAGCTGCGCAGTCACAGCCTCAGTGCCTCAGGAAGGAGGAGCACCTACAGAGGGGCCAAGTTCTGGGCCCCTGATCAACATGACTTACTGTGCAGTTAGGCAGCTGAAAATGATTCCAAAAGTCATAACGTTATCCATGATCTTTACTGTTTTAATGTTCACACTTTACAAAATAACAAAAAAGCAAATGGGCTGTGGCTGTAACTTTGGGCTCCCAGCATGGTCAGTACCCAGAACCTACCTTCCAAACAGATTGTAAACACTTTGTGTAGTCAGTCAAAAGTCTTTCAGTTCTTGTTTGAGGGAATTTCACCCATCCTTCCTTAAAAAAGTCTTCCAGTTCTGTGAGATTCATGGGCTGTTTTGCATGCACTTCTCTTTTGAGGTCTTCTGCAAATGTCTGATGCTTCATTTTACAGTAATAATGCAGGAGAGCTTTTCTTCTGATGTCACTGAATATTAAAACAACATGCCAAAACTCCAGAGCCTGCTACATCTTCCTGAAGGTCTTTTGTAGTAAAGCAGGAGTTCTGATTTGTCTTTCTAGCAATCTTACCTGCAGCTGTTTTGGAAAATGTTCTTGGTTTTACAGACCTTATCTTGACCTCCACTGTTTCTGTTAATTACATTTCAAACAGAGTAAACAGCAACCTGACAATGCATTGCTATCTTCTAATAGACTTCTGCTTTGTGAGCCTTGACCATTTTCATTTTTAGGTTGCTAGGCCACTGCCTAGAAGAACCCATGGCTGCTGTTTTTTGAGACAAGGTTAGAGGAGTATTGTATTTATTATATTTATTAAGCTCTAAAATTTGCATCACCTTGCCTTTTCTAATGATGACTGAACAAGCCATAACCCTATGAAGCTAACTAATCCTGAGACCTCGGTCAAAGTTATCTGACTGCTCATATCTCCAGGGTTCCAAGCTACTCCTTTCCTTTTTTCACTCTAAAGTTGTAGAAAACCAAAATAATACACTGGTGTTGTAAAATGTTGACAACTGTGTTTCATTTTTAACTTCATGCTGTTTGGAGATCTTCAACTTCAAACATTCACAGTAACAGTAGTTCTGACCAGGGGTGACTGGCCATTTTCATGCCACTGTACGTTTACACCTCTCTTGCTGAACGGGTGTGAAAAGACCCTTTCATCAACTGGTAGAGAGCATGTTCAGCATGATGCTCACTTTATGTCTTACAGTGCATCCGGAAACTGTTCACAGCCCTTCACTTTTTGCATATTTTATGTTACAGCCTTATTTCAAAATGGATTCAATTCATTTTCCCCTCAAAATTTTACCCACAATACCCCACAATGACAAAGTGAGAAAAGTGTTTGAAAATATAAACAAGACATAAACATAACACACACACTAGTATTTACAGCCTTTGCTCAATACTTTGTTTGAAGTATCTTTGGCAGCAATTACATGAAGTCTTTTTGAGTATGATGCTATAAGCTTGGCACCTGTTTTTAGTCAATTTCTCCCATTCTTCTTTGTCTCTCAAGATCTAACAACTGGATGCTGAGCATCAGGACACAGTCATTTTTAGATATCTCCAGAGATGTTCAATCGGGTTCAAGTATGGGCTCTGGTTGGGCCACTCAAGGACATTCATGGACTTGTCCTGAAGCCACTCTGGCTGTGTGCTTAGGGTTGTTGTCCTGTTGAAAAACAAACCTTCATCTTTGTATGAGGTCCAGAGTGCTCTGGAGCAGGTTATCATCAAGGTTATCTCTGTACATCACTGCAGTCATCTTTCCTTTGACCCTGACTAGTCTCCCATTTCCCACTTCAGAAAACACAGCCACCACCATGCTCCGCTGTAGGAATGGTATTGGCTAGGAGATGAGCAGTGCCTTGTTTCCTCCAGACATGATGGTTGACATTATGGCCAAATAGTTCAATCTTTTTGTTTCTCATGGTCAGAGAGTCCTTTAGGTGTCCAGATTGGCTGTCATGTGCCCTTTACTGAGGAATGGCTTCCATCTGACTACTCTACCACATGCTATTGGTGGACTGCTGCAGAAATGGTTGTCTTTCTTGAAGGTTCTCTTTTTTTCATAGCTGGAGCTCTGTCAGAGTGACCACTGGGTTCTTGGTCACCTCTCTGACAAAGGCGTTCCTACTATGATCACTCAGTTTGGCCGGGCTGCCAGTTCTATGAAGAGTCCTGGTGGTTCCAAAGTTCTTCCCTTTAGGGATGAAGGAGGCCACTGTGCTCATTGGGACCTTCAATGAGCAAAATGTTAAACAAACATTTCTCACTTTGTCATTGTGGAGCACTGTGTGTAGAATTTTGAAAAAAAAAAATGTAATCCATTTTGGAATAAGGGTATAACATAAAATCTGCAAAAAGTGAAGCGCCGTGAACACTTTTTTGGATACACTGTAAGAATCTTTTGTGCTAAGATGCTCAACAGCATTCTAAAAAAAATAAAAGCAAAGGGTTCCACATAGAACCAAAACATACACAACCATTTGCATACTTAATGGTTCTCCCAATGTTTGTGTAGATAAGGTAAGGGTAAGAAGGGCTGTTCAATATACATGTGTCCAAGAATATCCACACCCTTCTTTATGAATTGCAGTTCAGCAGAGGGGGATAAACTGCCTATTGATTTCTGAGGAAACACTGGATAGCCATTAAATACCCGTGAATTAAAACTATATGATTCAACACAAGTACTGCTTCATTTGAATCCACTGTGTTTAGGGTACTGAGCCTTAACAACTACGATCAATTATGGATTATGCAGCATTTTCATAAACTAACCAGTAACTGTATTTGCTTAAAGAGCCTATAAAAGACTCTTTCTTGCCTTTTCTGAAGCAGGTTTCATGTGCTGTGTACACTGTAATGTTTAATTTTAATGTAAACTTTTCAATGACCAGTCCATGTAGTTCACATTTCAAATTATTGAGACTTTTCTTCACGTGTATACTTCAACATTACAGATTAAATGTCCAAATGTTTGTGGACACCCTTTCTAATGAACTCCTTGAGCTACCTTGAAGAAAATCTTTTTAACACATAAACCCATTGGAAATGTGTTCACTGGAATGATGCCACCTCATCCAATACTTTTGGGATAAGAGTATGAGGTGGTGATTATCCAACATCCAACCTTGTCACTGCATGCCATCAAATCCTCACAGCAGTTCTGTAAAATCCTAAAAAAAATCCCTCCCTACAGAGTAGAAACAAGTTCATCCAACAAAAGCAGAATAGATTCTTTAAATAATTCCCTTGATTTCAAAAGAAACAATGAATAAGTAGGTGTCCCAATCCCTTTGCCCATATTGTGAACTGCAGTTAGGGTCACATTTCCCTACTGTATGCTGTTTTGGAGTTAAATGTTTCAGCTCAGACTACTGCCAGTCAGAACAGTGCTTTATGTGCACTATTAAAGGCACAGAAACAAAAACTTATAAAAATGAGTTGAAGTAGTCATGTAAACTTATATGTTTGGTTAAACAAAAGTGGACATGGACAAATCATAGCTTATCAACCGTCTAAAAACAAAAGTTCTTCCAGTTAGAGCTGAGAATAAGTGGGTTCTTTAAATAGTTCCAAAATTACAGTATAGTCACACTGACAGGGAAGGCTTGGACCTTTCATTTCCTCATTTGGCCACAGGGAGGCAATAACAGACATGCTTTTAAAACCAATTCACATTTCTGCAGGTGAGGATGTTCATGGTCTTGCCACAGACCAGTTTAACCCCAGAAAACTATATATTATTAATAACTACATATTATCCATTATTAATCTAAGTTTTTTTTATTTATAGTTGTGAAAAAAAGGACAGTCCATCTTCATTTAAACAAATAATCCAAGTTACAATTCATAGTTTGTCAAACATTTTGTATTATTTAAAGTGATATATTTCAATAATTTTGATACAAATATGTAATTTAGTCAAACTTGAATTTAAAAATTGTAACAATGTGAGATTCATGAGCTGTAAGCCATCCTGATCAAATATTTTACATGTAATGAATAGTCTTTTTGTATGAAATTCTGAACACAGATGAACTTTTCCTCCGTATTCATTTAAGATCATTTAATAAGAGCATTAGTGAAGTCAGGATGTTGGATGATCACCACCCCCACCTCATCCCCAACTCCCCAAATATTGGGTGCAGCACCATCATTCTAAAGAACACCGCTCTACTGCTTCATGGCTTAATGCTTTATACCCATGTAGCTCACGCAAGGCATTAGTCGTGGTGCCAAAAGCTTCATGTTTATCTGCTCCATAGAGTCCTACTGAATTAGTGGTACTTTTCTACAGGGACTCAACAAGCTGTATGTGTGCCTTTGCACATGGTGTCAGCAATAATGCAGCTTAAAGTGTTCATTAGAAAGGATGTCTACACCATGTCTTCCTTTAGTAAAAACACAACTATTTTAAATGATTTTGTATACAGCTAATGTTTTATATTATGGATTTATCTGCTCATTGTCTCCATTGATTGAACAATTTTTTTAAATTCTGAAAACAACTATTTGGGTTCATTTTATGTCAATGCCAGCATTAAATACATGTACATGGTATGATAACCAATTATATTTACTGGCATATCTAAAACCAGTATACAACCTTACTATGAATGATCCAGTATCTACTATAAACGCATGCATCCGAGTTCACATCTAGAGTGATGCTTTAAAAAGGCCACTTCTGAACTAATCACCCAAAACCAGTGGTTCAGACTTCTCTTATATTGTCTGCCATCCATCTGTAGACTCTTGGTTCAAATTATCCAGCTACATGAAAATTTTGATTTGCAAATACCCACAGCTATTCTACCAACCCACACAGCAGTTTGTTTCCACGCTGCATTAACACGCGGTTCATGCATGGATTGTATGCAAATACACTTTAGCCTTTGAAGGAGCTGAAGGAGATGTGAGCATCTAGTTTAGCACAGGTTGTGATTACATCTGATATTTCATGTGTTTAAGTAAAACCTTAACATGACACAATCACTGAAAATACATGGAAATGCAAAGTGTAAAACAGCCAAAGAGCATCAGAAACTGCAAACGTATTACTTCCACTAGCCCAGAATGAAGAAACAAACATGTAACTTATACAAGCTTATTTTTAATGGATCTGCAAAACTGTCTGAATTTCCAAAGAGAACTACAACCCCACCCCCCCAGAACTGAGCATGAGCAGTGCAGTCTTGTTCACTGCACACAAAAGTCTCCAGACCAAAAGAAAAATGGCATGCAGGACCAGGGAGAGAAAGGGAGAAGGGAGAGATGGAGAGACTGGGAAAGGTGTGGCTAAATAAACAAATAAACCCACAAAAAGTAAATAAAAACAAAATAAATTGCAAAATGCAAAACAAACATGAAAAATTATAAACATAAATGCCATTCATTTCGGTTCAAACATCTGTCCTGGCGAGTTAGGGAGTTCCTCTGTGAGTTCATACATAAAAGGGGCGGTCAGGTGGAATAGTTAACAAGGTGATTTTTGGGAGTGTGTGCACACGGGTATGTGTGTGTGTGTGTGTCCGTATGTGTTAGGTGTCAGGGGTTCAGGGTGAACAGGAGTTTAAGCCTTTTGGCTCCACATTAAGGCACCGGACGAAAGAAACCAAAAAAAAAAAAAGTAAAAGAAAGAACCCCAATTAGACAAACAAAGCTCCATACACACTAACCATAGAGCTACACACAAAATATCCCAACCATCAACCCAGAAAACTGTACATAAAAAAAAGAAAAAAGTTCATGCCTGTTTGGGTTAGTCAGCAAGTTTCACCTTCACACTGATGCACAAGAGTCTACAAAAGGTCCAGTAGGTCCTTTCCAACTCCCTTTCATTCAGATTTCATCTTTTTTCAATCTTTATTTAAAATGTAGTGGTGAAGAGGCTCTTTACCTCTTTTCCTTTCTTATTTTAAACCATTAAAATAAATGACAAGAAACGTGACATGATTTCTCTTTTTTATCTATACATTTTTTTCACCTTCAGAAATAAAAATGATATTGTCAGCAAGCAGATGTGAGTGGAAGAACAATAGTTGAGTTAGAGAAGGGGAAAGAGGGAGGTGACAGAGTGAGAGAAAAAGAGATATGGTGAGATTGAAGAAGTGTATGGGAGGAGTTAGACACAAAGGAGGAAAATGAGTGTGTGAGAAAGAACAAGAAATTCTGTTTATGTGTGAGGCGTGTGTACGCATTTGTGAGTGCGAGTGAGTGAGAGATATAGATAGAGAGAGACAGAGTGTGAGAGAGAGAGAGAGAGAGAGAGAGAGAGAGAGAGAGAGAGAGAGACACTGTTCAACTGCAACACTTGGTCTTCCATCCTGTGACTCCGCCTCCAGTGCTAATGTCGACATTTTCACTGTTGGGCTCTTTTACAGGTGTCTGAAAAACACACACACAGGATTAAAGGATTGTGTTAGTCTGTATGCAGTCTTCAGCTTCAGTAAACAGGTATAAAATAGACAATACTGCATAAAAGCCTGAAGTGGCTGTCAGACAATGTGTCCGTCACCATTGATGTTAAGCAATAAATCCACTAGAGGGAAGTTCAGAGTCAAACGTATCAGGCAAATGAACAGAGTATGGAGAGAAGGCTCTCTACTAATCTGTATCTAACCTTGAGGATACAAGCTGTGAGATTTTTTTTGCACGGACACAAATGTGATCTTTTAAAATTAGTTCTGAGTAGCTTTCATTAAGGGCCCTAGGTTTAATAAAGATACATAAAAGGACGAAATAAATTAAGTAAACAAATGGCTAAATAAATAAACAAGCAAACACAAAGAAAAAGCTCAGCATGATGCGGAGCTGTTGCAAACCTTTTCATATTAGGGCAGTAGTTCTGAAACTTTTTAGATGACATGAACATACTGAAATGATTATTTTCATTATTAATTAATTAGATGATCATTTTATCCAATAATCAATTGATTGGTTGGCCATCAATGAGCCATCAGGGATTCAGTCCATGAGCACAGATTTCTGTGGGACACTATTTGGGTGTAGAAGCCAAAGTCTCATGACTCCCATAAGAGAGTGCACAAGGGAGCAGGGAGTTGTTTGGAATTTAGCCTTAATTTGATGTTCACGGAGTATGTGGGATTTGAAGCTGTGCATGCAGGTCAGTTAAGAGTGCACATATGTTCGACAGATAAAATGAACCATCGTGACTGAACATATCTGCCCCCTCTTCGCTTTGATCTTTGCCTAGTTAAATGACTCTTCCTTACCTTGTGCATCACAATTACTACATTACATTATTGTTACATTACCTTGTGCATCATGATTACTACATTACTACATTTCATTACTACATCATACATGACCTAGTGTATGATTATTATATTATTGCTACAATGTCTTGGATACAAAATTACATTATTGCCACATTACCCTGTGTATCCCAATTACTATATTACAATATTACAGCTACATTAGTGTGTGCATTATGATTACTATATTATTGATACACTGCCTTGTGTATCATTACTTTGAGTATTATTACACTACAATATTGCTACTCTGCCTTGTGGATATCATAATTACTGCATTACATTATGCTTGCTACATTTCCTTGTATATCAAGATTATTACACTAGATAACTATTGTCACGGGTATTGCTATGTCTATGGGTATCACAATTGCTACATTTCATTATTACTGATACATTTCCTTGTGTATCATGATTACTACCTTACTTATTTGACACATTTCTTCGTATATATTACTTCATTACACCATTATTGCTACATTACATCTTTCTATCATTATTACTATGTTACATTACTGCTAAACTGCTTTGTGCATCATTACAACATTACATTATTATTGGCACATTACGTTGTGCATCATTACCAGTGTGTTCCATTCTGAAGGCAGATGTATACTATATGGGCAGCACTTCCAGGCAACATGTGCATGCTCCTAAGATAAGGACAATCCCATTCAGATGGCAGAGGCCTTATTCTTGCTGAACTCTGAAGGTATCGGGACGTGTATCCTTGTCACTGGTTCCAGTCATGCAATTCACCCACTCAGAGAGCAAATTTTAAAAACATGGGAGGACGGAGTCAGTGGTGGAGACAAGAAATGTAAACAGCTTTGTCTTTTTTTTACCAGTTATCTTCAGTATATGTGGCCTCTTACATTAATCGACCTACATTAAAGACCTGAGAGTCTGCTGAAGCTATTGTTAACTTGGCACGCTAACGAAGTTTGCAGCAAAAATTGCTGTGGCCACTTCAGGTCCATCCCGTCTCACTGGGAATTCACTGGTACACACTAAAGTAAACTAGGTGGCTAACCTGAGTGAAAGTGCATTGTGAATAAAGAGCTCATGTGGGCAATGCTCTAGAGGTGGTGACATATGTTGATGAAGGGTATCCAAATGTGCTGCCTGATAAGGTATCTTGTCTGTTAGGATACTGCCTTATGAGAGAGTTGTTTGTGAAGGTAATGACTGCCTGGGCAGATGCCTTCAGAATGGAATATTTTTCTTTTGAAAAATATTCAATTTAACACACAACCAAACTTCCATCTACTCTTTGTACCACACATCAACTAACAAACCTGCCAGGTGTTTAAACCACATTTTTATCCTGATTTTTCAATTGTTTTTTTAAAGTAGCTTTATGTAGTACATTTGTACATTATAGTAACAGCTTTAAAATTGAGATATTCCAGTGACCTGTAACAAAGAAAATAGCATTTCTATCACTGGCACCCTTGGTTCAACATTGCAAACTGCCCTATGTAACTAGTAAAGCAGACTGGATAACGCTCATTAGAGCTGCCAGTGAGGGTCCCCAGATTTGAAAGACACGTGTAAACATTCACATGCTCGTACCTTTCTGAGGATGTCTTCTGCTAACGTGAGGAACGCCTTCTCAATGTTAATGTTGGCTTTTGCACTTGTCTCAAAGAAACGGATTCCGTGTTCTCTGGCAATCTGTACAAGCAGAGACAATCAAAATCAAGCTGGGTGATTGGGGTTGGCATTACAGATTTCAAAACATGTAACTCTCAGCATATGGGGACATGTTTATAAAGCAGTCAGAACACACACACACACACACACACACACACACACACACACACACACACACACACACACACACACACACACACACACACACACACACACACACACACACGGTATAAAGTGGCCTGTATTGCACAACAGGCAAGAGCTTGAAGTAAACATGCTTCAAATAGATCACAACACAGCATCAAGCTTGGCTTCCAGCCATCTCACACACCTATACACACACTGTTTGGTACTTCACCTGTTCTCCCTTAGCTTTTGGTACAACCCGTTTGTCCTCCATATCACACTTGTTGCCTAGCAGCATTCTCTCCACATCCTCGTTGGCATGCTGCAGACACATACACAGTACACCCCATCATAGCACTGACATCTTTATAAACACTTTGTACATAAAATGCATCCATTTTCCCTCAGAATTCTACACACAAAACCCCACGATGAAAAAGTGAGAAACATAGAACTGTATTAGACCTGGACAGCACTGTATTGAGACACAGATCTGGGAAGGGTACAGAAAAACAATTCTGCTGCATTGAAGGTGTCACTGAGCACAGGGGCCTCATCATCCGTAAATGAATGAAGTTTGTGACCACCAGGACTCTTCATAGACCTGTCTGCCTGGCCAAACTGAGTGACTGTGGTGAAAGGGCCTTAGTCACGGACGTGACCAAGAACCCAATGGTCCAATGTTGCTTTGTGGAAACAGGAGAACCTCACGGAACAAACAAACCTGCAGCACTCCACAAATCAGACCTGTGTGGTTCAGTGGCCAGACTGAAACCACTCCTACAGGAGTTTTGCCAAAAGGACTCAGACCATGAGAAACAAAACTTTTTGGTTTGAAAATCAGCATTATGTCTGGAGAAAACCAGGCACTGATCATCACCTAATCAATACCATTTGTACAGTGAAGCATGGTGGTGGCAGCAAACAAATGGCTTTGGGATAATACTGTGAATGTCCTTGAGTGGCACAGCCAGAGCCCAGACTTGAACCTGCTTGATCATCTTGGGAGATATCTAAAAATGGCTGCACCGATTTTCCCCCACCCAATCTGATTAAGCTTGAGAGGTTCTGCAAAGAAGAATGGGAGAAATTTCCCAAAAAGCAAGTGTGCCAACCATGTAGCATCATACTCAAAATTACTTCATGTAATTGCTACCAAAGGTGCTTCAACAAAGTATTGAGGCTGTGAATACTCATGTACATTTTAATACATTAAAAAACAATTTCAAAACAAAATAAGTAGCCTCCCACATTACATGCCCTGCTCTCGACACTAGGGGGAGAAATCGTCCACATGTTTCCTCCGAGTCATGTGACGATAGCCTACCACCCCTTTTTTCGAACTGCCGCCATTAGTATCGTTGCCAGACAGCCATCGCGCTTGGAGGAGAACGCCAGATCCCCAGATCTGATACAATGGATGGCAGACGCCCGTGTTGACCAGCAGCACACTTGTCAGATGTGGGAGGAGCACCATCTATCCACCCCCCCCCGAGGGAGAGCAAGCCAATTTCTCTCCCTCTGGACCCTGGCATTTTAATTTTTATATAAATGTGCAAAAATTCCAAAAAAAAAAAAAAAAACTGTACAAAAAACCCTGAAGGCTGTAAAAAAGATAAAGACAGAAGGTTTTAAACCTAAAATCAAGCTTGTGTGTTTGATAAAATTATTAATACTCGCCAAATCCAAAAGCTGTCAACAGTTTAAATGAAGATGCTGTAAAAATGTGTTTGTTAAGAAGCAGGAGTAAAGAGCATGTGATTTTCAGTTGAGTCAGGGTGGGAGAGCACACTCAGAGTGAAACTAATGTGGAAGCCACACAGAATTGTGCACAGTGACTAAAATAAAGAGTGCAAAGACTTTACAAAAACTGTCCCTGATACACCATTAACTCACTTTTGCTCATCTCTTAATTGGCATGAAAACCACTCAATGAATTCGTCTCGACATCTGTACGCATCATATTTATACTGTTCACAGCTCGGCTGCTCTATTTTTATAGCATAATGACTTTTGCACAAGTTTTAAAATAATTAAATAATATTTTGCTATGCACACTCAAAAAATGGCTTTTTCAGAAAAGGCAACAGTTCTATATGGAAACATTATAACCCAAGAAAATTTGCTTAGTTCTTTGGTGGTTCTTTTCTATGATGAAAAATATTATTATAAATATTTTGTTCTTTTCTCAACACAACAGTTGACTAACTTTAAAATGTGCTCCTTTTGAGACAGTACAATTTCATTGTAAATGATAGCTTTGATAGAGACTGACCTCATCAATGTTTCGGAGCCACTTGCTGATGTTTTCAAAGCTCTTGGCATTGCTGATGTCATACACAAGCATGATGCCCATGGCTCCTCTGTAGTAGGAGGTGGTGATAGTGTGGAACCTCTCCTGTCCCGCCGTGTCCCTAAGCAAACAGAAAACGTGCATTCTTCAAAAAGGTGTTACTGTAAAATTTCTTGTTTTTGTTTACCAGTTTACAGGTATCCTTACAAAATGAGTGTGTGTGTCTGTTAGTGAGAGAAATTTCAACCCCACTATGAACTAAAGCACCAGCCAAAATGTACAGCTTCATTAATGAATTAAAGTACAGCATCAACTCTACATGATCCTACATACAAATATCTTGTGCTACTAAACTGAACAAAACTCCTAACATACACACAGTCATTACTCACCATATCTGTAGTTTTATCTTCTTTCCTTGCAATTCAACTGTTTTGATCTTAAAATCAATTCCTAGAGAGAAACAAGAGAAACTGCAGTTAAAACACAAAGACAAACTTTCCTAACTTTTAAGTATTAACCAATAAGAACCCAGATCCACTACTGAATATTGATAATTTCTTTAAATATTTGAAGGTTAAAATCCTTGTGTTACATATCGATCACACCAACAATTTCACTTGCATTTCAAAAATTGCATGGCTAAATGTGTTGGAACAGACATTTAGAACCAAATAAATGTACTTTTAAAATGAACGTGTTTTGGCTCAAGTACTTATCAACCATTTTGAAAATCTGGTCAATTTTACACATTCACAAACTCCTGTGATATTCAGTATGCGTCACTTAGGGACTTCATGGGTAAAGATAAAGACCCAACACAGTAAGGAACTTTTCACATCTTTCACATGACACCATGGATGTTAAATTGTTTAAACTACAGTCACAAAATTCTGTACAATTCAATACACTTTAGTTCATTTTGTGTTTAAATGCTAGCTTTTCTTTAAGCCAGCTGAATATTTCAGGGTCACTGCTTCACACTTCTGCACATTCTAAAAGCACAACCACACATACTTAAACAAACAAACAAACAAACCCAACTGAAATAGTCTCAAATATGCAGAAAATTCATAGGTTTTCATGTTTGTTTCATGTAGAGAATTTGTACAATGTATCAAAACAATGCAAAAAAACACCATGAACTATAAAATTAAGTGTTGGTGTTTCCAATGACAAGATGAGCATCTAAAGTACTCAACTACCTGGTCCATTCTGATATGCCAACCCTCCACATACCCCACACACACACACACACACACACACACACAGGTCAGCCTCAACACTGACAATTTCAGATCTACAGCAAGACAAAACCATTCATATCATAAATTACAACAAAGCAGAACACGCCTTTTCAAATGACTGGTTTTCCATTAGTAAATAATAAATCAGCCACTGAAATACCATACACCACTACCAAAGACTGTTTACTGGTTGGTTATATGTCTGTCTGTCAGAAGTGTAAGCAGTAAACTGTATTGTGTGGTGCCTTGGCCGAACCCCTGCCGACGGGCAGTATGGAAACTGCCTGGCAGAGCATGTGGCACAGACTGGCACTCGCTGGCACAGCCTTCAAGAGGCCCATCTCAATCTGTCCTACTGTTGAAGATTTAACAACTCTCACACACTGTTCAGGAAGGGAGGTGGAGGGGGTCAGGGAGCAAGGGAGAGCTTGTGAAATCACTGAGAAAAATGAAGGAGGATGTCTTAGAAATCGATCACTCTGATGGTTAAGCAAAAGTCCATACCTTTAAGACCAATTACGTCTGTACTACAGAGTACTGATTCTACAGTGGGCAGAACGCAAAGCTGGTAACACTTTTAACCTGAATAAACACCTGGTCATGGACTAAATATATCTAAGCTGAACATGAACCATATTTGATAACATGAAAGCAGTCCCTGCTGCTAATGTTAACAACATGCCTGCTGCCAATGTACCATGCAAGTGAACTGAGGGATAGTTGGAAACATGTAATCATAACTGTGTGGAACGCAGCTGTACTACTACAGACATCTTTCACACTCTTTGTCCAAGCAACAAACAAACATTTGTAGCCTGTATGCTAACGAAAAGAAACCACTTTACCCTGGCAGCGCACATGTATCATGTGCACAGTGGAAAAAAATATAACACAGCAGAGCTACTAAAGACCACTAACAGCATAAACTGAATTATGACTATAATAAATACAGCATGGCCAGGTACCTGAAGTGAATCACTCGTGTGTAAAACGTTCTATAAAAATAACAATGTTGGATTTGAGTTCAAATGTCAACTCTGTTGAAGTTTGGAAAGTACTGAAAAGTACAGTTGGGAACTCATAATAAATTCCAGGAACCAGTACTGCTACAGTTGTCAGCGGTACCTAAATCTACTGTGTACATTAGCGCATTAATCCGAGTGAGATGGTGTTAAGTTGTGCTACCCATCGATATATGCTACTCTGCACTGCACATGTGCTGAACCACAATTTTAATGTGTTTCCTGATAATTCCATTTTCCTCAGGTACAGTATACACTCTGAGCTCTCAGCTATTAGTTGCTCATAAATACAAGATAATGATTTCTTACCACCTCAATTATCTTGTTTTTACCCTCATATTGTGATTTAGGCTCCAAACATGCCACCTATTGTTCTGAGGGTATTGTCTTACATGCTGCTTTCCAAACAGCCCATCTACAAACTTATTTAGGTAGCTTTACCTATTAGAGTACACTTCCACAAGGCAGCCCGGTCCTTGCCAGTTTATTAAAGGCAAATGACAATAACCAAAAACAAAAGAAAAATCACAATATCAAACATGTTAAGCTTTGAGTGGACTAACTTAAATGGAATTTTAGCTACCACAAACATTGGACAAAACGGTCTCCAAAATTCCAGGTATAACAGTCCTTTCAGTTTCAAACACTCGGCAAACCAGTATGGCTTCCACAGGACCCACACTCTCCTCCCATACTCCAATCTACCTACTTATATCCTCTCAGCCTACCCAGACTAAACCAAAAGGGATACCCAAATCCAGGCAAATTTGCACGCACACACACACACACACACACACACACACACACACACACACACACACACACACACGGTTTATTACATAATAGAATGCAATAATACATATTTTATAGGTATACTGGATTCCACCTGCACCAGCAATTTTCCCAGTCCAATCAGAACTATATCTCCCAAAGGATAGAGGTAAGTACCAGTTTTCAGAGTCCAAGTTCATATATAGTCCATAACACTTTTTTAAAAAAGTGTCTTTGCATAGCTCATTTTAGCGGCTATTGATAGGTTAGGGTGAGGTTATGGTATAATTGCATAATTATGATATCAAATCATGTCAAATTAATTTGAAAAGACAAAAGAATCGTTTATGGCTATTAACATCCCCCAAAAATTGTTGCCTACTGCAGCAGACTGTACTGCCTACAGTCTGATTTAATGTGAATTAGTACATTGTAGTACGAACGTTACCTGATAGGGGCCCTTAAAAAGGTAACCATTCCTGTCCCCAACCCCACTAAACTGCAGTATTAACACATTAGTACAGTTCAGTAATGATGTTGTGTTTACATTGATTCTGAGCTGTGAACAAACATCACATGAAACTTTCTCTCCACCATTTAAAATCATTTTAAAAAACTGAACGGGTCAGATAACCATTACTATCACTAATGTGGTAGCAGGAAAACCATGCCAGCAACCACTTGTCCCTTCGCTCAGCGATTGACTTCTCGAAGCACATCTTACACATAACCATGTTTAATGTTCTCTGCAGGTCCTTGCTAACAGGAGCACACTGGAGCTCAATTTAAATCTGGGTTTTGTCTAGAACTAATTTATGAACTTTCTGCGTTGTGTTCATCATTATGCACTCAAACACACATGGGAAAGAAGCGGCAGCCAATTTACACACATCATCCTCTCAATCAGACATGGCCATCCACCGGCATTGGAGACAGAGACAGATGAATTTCAAAACATTTAACTCTCAACACATGAGGACATTTTTATCAGGACATCAGAAAACAAATGCACTCTCACACAGTTTAGGGTGTTTTCACAACTGTAGTTGTGTTCTTCAGCCTAAATCAGTTAATGTATTTTGTGAACTTGGAGCAACTTCCTGGGTGGTTTGGATTGTTTTGACAAAAGGAAATGTCTGTTAATTGGTCAGACCTTTTTGGCCCAGGGGATAAACTAAATGTTACTATGGTCTACAGTGTTTCAGACCAGTGCAACTTTCTGTGCAAATTAACATGAAGATGAACATTTGTTCATAGCTGTATTGATCTAGCCAATATACCAGCTTACACTACACCTGCAAAGCTCCAATTTGCAGACTGCAGCTGATATTTGATAGATAATCTAACAGTCTATTACCTAGTAGGAAATACTGGCCTTCAACCAATAGTGCACTCGCAATGGTTAAGCTAACATAAACCAGTTTCTGTATTTAAAAATACATTAAACTCCAATTGTGAAAATTAGCTTTACAGAGCAGTAAAGAGATCAGCCCTGATATTACTTTTCTGCAGTGAAATGTTTGACCATTCGGTCAAAATCACACACGGGCGTGTGAGTGTACACACACACACACACACACACACACACACACACACACACACACACACACACACACACACACACACACACACACACACACACACACACACACACACACACACACACACACACACACACACACACAGCTGTAGCATGGGTGGGTCCATTTTATTAAATGTTTTACAAATCATAGAGCCAAAGAATGACTCACACTTGCACAACATAATCATTTACAGAAACACACACACACAGCATGGAAGACTCGATATCTCACATCTTCATAGCCTATAAAAGATAACTCCCATCAAAGGAAAAAGTGTTACAGGCACACACCAAAGAGGCATGCAAAAGAGAGTTAGATAAAGATGTTGAATGAAACACACACACAAACAAAATTCAACCTTTGGCAGTCTGACAAAGGACACAGCCTTACTCTCCCGTTCACATTCCATGAAACTGCATCAAGGAACCATAAAGGGCCCCAACAGTAATACTGCCTTAACATTAATGTTGCACTCCACTGATTACATCAAAATGCACTCACGGAAAAGGGATGTTATTGCTGCATGCTAATTACACCCCCCACTATTTAAAAGGCATAAAGGTTGTAGATGCATTTGGAAGGGATTTTAAAAGATCTCAAAACAATTACAAAACAGACACGACACTGTGCAAAGATATTTACAAATGGAGAATATTTAAAATGGTCATCATGGTCAGTCCAAGAGCAGATCACAATATGTGTAAAGAAGTGTCCAACATTCCTAAAATCTCATTCTGTGACTCTCAGTTACGTCTCTTCAAAAGTTTTGATTTTCATGGGAGTTGTAAAAAATATATCACAGCAAGAGTAAAGTTTGCTAGACAACACCTAGACAAAGATCAGGACATGGCCAGATGAATCCTAAACCCTAAGAATCATTTGGGCACAATAAGAGAAAACACGTCTAGTGCAAACCACACAACATTTGAGCACAAGAACCCATACCAACTGTTAAGCACATGGTTTGGGACTGTTTTGCTGCACCAGGGCTTGGAGAAATGAATATTAAACCTTTATTGTATCAAAGGTGGCTTGAGGAAAGTGTAAGATGATGTGCACGAAGACTGACACAAACATCACATTGCTGAAAGAATTCTGCATGAACAAAATGGGAAATTCATTGTTCCATTTGATGTCATAAACCGGTAGACAGAAACATCTAACATTATAAATATTAGAAACCTCTAATTGACATAATTTCAGCCACGAGAGGATTAGGCTCTTTTCCTCACAACTGAATTGTATTTCTTTTAATTTAATTAAAACATATTTCTTCAGTTTTAATCACTTCATTCTCTCACTATAGTTAAATGAAGAGCAAATGTCCATAAGCTTAAATATGTTTAAAAGATAAAAAATAAAACCAAAAGGCTATCGTGGGGTGTCCTATCTTTCTCAGGATTTTATGTGGCATAAAATTGTCCCGAAAATAACAATATTGCGATAATTTCTGAGACAGGGTTCTACTGTGCTGGCTGGTTTTAGCACCATGCTAATTGTTGGGGCATATACTTCTATTACTTGTTAGCTACATTAGCCTCGTTAACCCAGCATAATAAAAAAAACAAATAAAAAGAAGTTCAGCCACCAAACAAGGTCTGTAAACAGTGTGTAAACTGCTTTTGAATGATCTCGGTGATGCACTTCAAAACCCTGAGAGATGGGCTTTATGAAGAAGCATAATAACATGATGGTTAAAAACCTAAGGGTTATACAGACATGTGAAAGCGAGAGAGAGCGAGAGAGATCAAACGTCCGACTGCTACTGAAATATGAGCTGCCTCAAAAGAGAATTCCACCAAAAACATCTAATGCATTCTGGGAAAGATAAACCTTGTCTGTCAGCAAAGCTTGTACTGCATGGTAATGTCCAACAGGAATGCTGCCTGGATGGTCCTTATAGAAAATGCACAGAGAATCAATTTCACAGCTTCTTTGAGTGGTTTGGGTTGATCGAGTGCATTTCCTCATCAATTTTCATGCAGAAATAACAGCAGGTTTTTATCTGCTGTCATAGAATTGCAGTGTGACATTTCTAAATTCAGAAAAGAAACATCTGTGTTTCTGTGGCTCCAAAGATGCTTTCAAAATGTTTGAATTCTATAGACAGCAGCTACTAAACTTTCTGTGCTGTGATTATGAAGAAGGGCATATATAATGACATCCCAGTGGCAATGAAGCCTGATTTTAATATCCTGGCGCTGCCATGATAGCATTAACCAATCCACCCATGCTCCTCCCACAGAGAGCAATTTTACACACCAAAAGCAGAGTTTTGAAAAACACACGCATAATTGTGCTCGATTTTCTGCAATATTGGATGTGTTAAAACCAGGCTCCCTAATCAGAGCTCTATTATCATGGTTGCAGACAAAAATCAAGATGGCAGAAGTGTCGTCCAAAAGTGAGAATGTGGTTCCTAAATGTAGCCCAAAACTGCACCCTGCAACCTTTGAATTTTCACCTGCAACTGCATTTTCAAACAAGCCCAATATGCAAGGAAAACCATGAACCTGGCCACCCTATGCAGACTAAACAAAGCAGAGTCACGTGACTCATGTCATGTGCTTTTTATAATTGCCCACCTGCCGTCACCAACTATGTGGAAATTTGTGAGCCTGGTTCCTCCCAAGGTTTCTTCCTCCAGCACCAAGGGAGTGTTGCCACTGCATTACATTTACATTGTTGCCCTTTGGCTTACATTTGTTTAATGTGTTGTTCACCTTTTTATTTTTGATTTCTGTAAAGCTGCTCTGTGACATCAGTTAGAGAAAGTGCTTTACAAATTGACTGATTGACACTGATTATGTTGGTTAGAGGTTCAGAATGTTGGTTTTGGTTCATTTTCAGTGAATTTCCCAGCCCCATGTCAAGCTGTACATTTTGTTGAAGATTAGTCTCACACAGAAATGCAGAAAACAGCGCTTATACTATAAATCAGGGGTTCTCAAACTTTTTCAACACAAGACATGAATTTTTTTTACTTGGTTTACTTTTTTTTAAAGATAAATAATTATAAAAATAATAAAACAATGACCCATATCTGCTCAATATTCAGATCTAACCTGCAGTATGAACACTTTCATAACATTCAGTAACATTTAAACATGTTTAAACTGTTTCTGATGATGTTCAACAACAGGATTGGGTTTTCCCGATCGACTCACATTAATTATGCTAAATGATAAAACAACATTAAACACTCTACAATTTAAGATATTAGAAATATAAAGCTGTAGAGAAACAGTCTTACCTTTGTCAGTCTTCATGCTATAGGCTACAGCATGCTGTGCATTCCCCAGAACACAAACCATGTTCCCTTCACCAAGATGCATGCGCAAGCGTTTTATATGTATGGATACATGGTTTATTATCTAATTACAATGCCACCGTTCCACCTACAATGGTTCTGAAGATGTGTTGGAAGCAGGAGACTTGAATTAATTTGGATTTTAAAGAAGTAGTTAACAGTGTAAGAAATCCTAGATTTAGTTAATTGATAATGATAACTGGTAGCTGTTTTAAGGTTAGTACGACTAAAATCAGAGCTGCCTAGGCAGTCTGAACTAAATCCTGGGGCAGATTTTAAACAGAAGAGTCACAGAAACAGTGTAGCTCTTCAATCACACCGAGACAGACACTGTTTGTGCAGCACAGATAAAAATCCTAAACAAATTTGTCCTTCAGAACAGTCATTTGTCCTATAAGCAACTCCGCGTGTGTGTGTGTGTGTGTGTGTGTGTGTGTACGTGTGTGATTATTTCCATCATGAGCAGCAGAATGTGCTGAGGATGTAACCAGAGAAGTTACAAAAGGCCAGCAGTGCACAGAGCACAACACACACTCTCTTGCTTCTTCCCTCTACCAATAGCCTCATCTCTTAAACATTCACACCCTTTAAATCCCAATCAGCCTGTTTCTCACATCACAACAACAAACCCTGATCAATCTCAGGCTACAGAAAGGCAGCACCCAAAACACAGGCACTTTTCCCTCCGAGCAGTGCAGTACTGCACAGCTACAAACCCGTTTCCACTGCTAAGTGAGCAGTACCATACAACTCACATCAGAACACAAAGCATACTGAACTGGGACATTAAGGTGAGGGCAGAAAACAGCCATCAGCCACTGCAAGTCTGTGATCAATACTGTTACACGTCCAGTTAATTTGATAAAGTATCCCCCTAAAGCTAAGCTGGAGAAAGGTAACAGCTCAGATGTTTCCTGACTGTGCAACATTTGTGGACACATCTAATGAATGCTTTCAGCTACAATAAGTTGCACCTGTTGCTGACACAGATGTGCAAATACACATACAGTTTGTCTAGTCCCCATAGAGAAGTACTGCCAATAGAACAGGACACTCTGGAGCAAATAAACATTAATCTATTGGCACAATGCCTAATGCCAGGTATGTTGGGGAGCTGTGAATAAAGCGGGGTGGGGATGATCAAACACCAACTCACTGCACTAACACTCATCACCACATGCAATGAAATCCTCACAGCAATGCTCCAAAAAAATCCTTCTCTGGACAGTAGATACTTAATTCAACAAAGCATGATAAACTCTTTTTTTTAAGTACCCATTATTTCAGAAATAAACAAATGTGTGGTTGTCCCAGTACTATTCACCATCTGATCTATACACAAAAAATCAGCAGCCAGTAGTGAGGACTGTCCAAACCACCTTGTGCACACAAACTCTGTTACGTTGTTTAGAGATTATTGCTTCAGAGGAGCTTATGGGCATTTTCACACCTGCACGTTTTAGGCTCATTTAATCAGACTCCAGTTAGTTTTCCCAAGTTGTGCAGTTAGCTTCTGCATGCAATAATGTAACACTTGCAACCAAAAATGCGAACCAAAACTGAGACCCTTGAGAGAAAGTGGTCTCAATCAGGTCCCAAATTAAATTTGAGATAAGGACATGATCAGACTACAATCCATTTGTGACATTTTGGTGAGCACAGAATGTTTCCCTGTATGAACACATTATCTTTTAATCTGGCCTTCAAAGTATGGATCAGTAAGAAGTAACTGTGGGAATTTCCCTGCTGCCTGAAGCACTGAATGTATGTTTGAAACAAACTGTTGTGTACAAAAGGACTATACCTTAGATGTACTTATTGAAATGAGCAGTACAGGTCATACAGCCTTTGGAAAGTTTGCCATAGCTTGCCTCTTTATAAACGTAGGGGCTTTGCATGTACAAATAAATGTTACTTGATCCTGTTCTATGCTCGGGAGTTTCCGGTGGGTATTTTAGGATGCTGAGCCATCGCAGCTGCATCAGCCATATGCAAGAAAAGCTACAAGAACTCCATCGACCAGAGAGAGGGAGGGGGAATGTGCGCCCTGGTAGAACAAAAGAGAAAATCATGGAGGAAAATGAAAAACAAAACAGGCAAAAGTTAAAAAAAAGAAAAAAAAAAGGAAAAAAAAGGAGATTCTAACAAGCATGCTGGTTACCAGTCTCCTCCAACATTGTTATTGCGATGTTAGCATGCTGCCTACTGACCTCCTCAAACGTTGATACCATGGCATTAGCATGCCAGCTACGACCCTCATCCAGAATCACTACCGCAGTGTTAGCATGCTGGCAAAAAGACTCCAGCAATATTACCACCATGGTGTTACCACGCCAGCAATGCACTCATCCAGAAGCATGCTGGTTAGGGCCTCACCAGCACTGTTTTAAGCTGGATCCCTGATCTCTGTTCATGTAAATCAACTAAAGTTAGCTAACAGTTACAGCTACAGTCTCCCAGATGCAGCACCGCAGCAGGTGCAGAACAGTGGGTGTTGGGGGAAAATGTCATGGTTTGTCTGTTTAACTTGCAAATAATTTGTCAGTAATGTAAACTGAAGTTTTCTGAATCAAAACCATTCAGGTCGGACATGATTTCCTGGAATTTCTACATAAATCTCAAAGAATATATTATGGTATGTTGTATTCTTTCCAGGAAATAACTTATGCCTGTAAATCATTGAATAAAAAAAACAAGGATTACTGACATTGGGATTATTAAAACGTGGTGTACAATCTATCTTAAATCCTTGCCAAAATAAAAAAAATGGGGTTAGAAGTTCAGGATCCTCTTAATGAAAGCCATTAATGCAAGCCATATATGATGACATGGATTTAAAAAAGCTAATTTGTACTAATCAATTTACTTGAGTTTCTCATGTTTCAGCCCCTATTTTAATATTACATTTTCATACTTTTTCATCTCTACTAACATCAAATGATTTAACGCTATTGCGACTTTCTGAGATTTGCTGGCAAGACGATGTTATTTCTGTGCAGTCATACACTATCAAATCAACCAACTTGTTTTTGCCACATTTCTGCAAACTCATTTGTGTTGTCTTTAAAGAACACCAACTGTCTCGTAACAAAGACTACCTTGAGCATACTGCCCACTCCAGCTTGTTACGCTGCTATCTCAAATACAGTGCTACCTCTGTGTATTCAGTGTCATTTTTGGTGATTAAAAATCAAATCATAACCAAAAGACAACAAATACAAATACAAAAACCTTTACAGTCATAGGAAAACTAACAGACCCAACTATCAGCATACCAGTCCAGATAATCAGCACACAGAAGCCTGCTGTAAATCCACAAGTTTAATGAGCTAATCTATCCAATATCAGGAATTCAGGGTAATAACAATAAGTTTATTCTTAACATTATTTATTTTTTTCTTAAAGCTGTATCTCCTCCCCATGCAGTGCTGCTATCAGCAGCTGTTTCAAATGCTGTTCAGCACTTACAGGACTTTCTTTATACTGATACTTGACCTTCAAGTATTGTTCAATGCAACACCTACTGAAACCTAGAAATGGCTACCTTTATAAATGTTGATAATATTTGTTATGCTGGTAAAGGGAGTGTTTTGTCAGAAATCAAATTATTAAGCGAACACTCTTAAATAAGAGTAATTTACAATGGTAGCCAAGTGTGATATGATGGAACTTATTCAACTACTGTTATTGTTGTCACTGCATGTGTGGTGCAAGGCTGCTGTAAAGCACTACGCTACATGGTGAAATAAAGAAAACAACTACAAGAAGATTTAATCTTGTCTTGGAATACATCAATTTTCCCAGAACTGAGAGTGTCTACCTTTTAAACATCACAACAGAGGACAGCCATTAAAGATACTGTCTGCACGATAAAGGACAACCGAATGAAACAGTCAATGCTGGAAATACCAGAACTGGCTGTGACTGAAATGGATCACCGTTTGCAATTCACTATTCTAGTCTCAAGAAAACAATATAGATCACAATGCACACCAGTATGCATTGCAAGTCTCCTGTTACTAAGCAACAGCAAATGAATATGGACTAAAGTTAACACCAGCTTGTTATGACATTTACCAAACTAGCAAAACGCTGCAGATCTGCACAAAAAATAGTTTTTTTTAGCAAGTGCTACCTTTTTCAATTGCTCATCATATTGTCAAAATTGCATGCAATTTCAGGTCAATGACAGCTGGAAATTACACACTGAATCATCTGAATATTGCCTGCTTATAAAAAATTAAATAGACTTGACTGACAAATCTACATTTTGAGATTTTTATTACTGAGAACAGAATCAGAGCAACTGCCATAACTGAGCCTATTTATACAGACAAGTGATGCAAAGGCTACAAATACACAGTGATTGTTGTGGTGCAATAGATCACCACCACCAGATCCACCACCTCATGTAAGATACTGGGGTTAAAATCCAATTCTGGGCAACTATGCTGTGCTACACCAATAATTCCATAAGTAAGATTCCAAACATTACTCTGGCACACCTTGTAAGTTACTCTGGATAAGTGAGTCAGTTAAACACCAGACATATAAATGTACAAATAAAACCAGTCTACAATATCTGCATATTAGGCCTAAAATATATTTTGTATATTGTAATATAGTCTCTATATTTTATATTCTATATATTTATATAGTGCTTCTTATTCTTACTCTTACTAAATTATTCTTTATCTTTCTACTTTCTGTACTGTACTGATGCTGCTACTGGAACCTTAATTTCCCTGAAGGAACCCTCCCAAGGGATCAATAAAGTTCTATTCTATTCTATTCTTCTATTCTAAAACTGCTCTACTGGCTTCAGAATGGCTGCCACTTGCAATTTAATTTGAAAAAGTAAATCATAGTCTTTAGGATTGGCTGTAAAAAATGTTCTATGGGCATTTCAGATGTACACTAATCATTAGCTGAATGACTTTTTTTATCTTCTGCAACTATTTACTGATATAATTCAGACACCAAAAACTGAATTTGGCAAAAGATGTTTGTTTACAGACAAAAGCTGTAATCAGCAGTATAGTACAGTCGTGTCCCTGTAAAAATGTGCTCAAAAATCAGACATAATAGCAACATAATTTGATGAACAGCAAATGTTTTCATGAACGTGATGCATCACTACCCTTTAAAATTAGACTAATGTACATAATTGTATTGTAAAAATGATATGTATTGTTGGATACTATGTTTGCCATCCATATGTGCAGCATTGAGTTTTAAAATGAGAAATTCAACAGCAGCAACAAAAAGTATAGCAGAAAACTTAATGAACTTCACTGCCTTAGTATACTGTAGTGATATTTACAAAATTTCCATATGAATGGTACCAAATCAAAATCATTAGGTTCAATGATATTTCAGCCAAGATATTATAAATTACAGTTTCGAGAGGTGGTTACAAACATCTGTAAAGATGGGCCAATAGCACAGATCCACTAAAATCCATTTAAGCGGTTTGTCCTTGAATGACACACAACTTTTCAGCGACACAGCTCCACTTCTCACAGCGTAGCAACATAGGTGGTTCAAACAACACCGCATACACACTATTACAGGCTTTACATTCTAAACTCTGTCTCTGTGAAAACAGTACCAGCCTGAAACACAACACACCACTCCCCAATCACCATCACATGCCGACCAACTCTAAATCCCTGAAAACATAAACTCAAACATGAAAACATGACCCAGACATCTCGAGCAAACCGACGGAGGAAGACACTGGAAACAACACACATTTTACATCATCTCTCACTGGATTTTGCAAAAAATCCCTTTCATAGAGTGTTCATTCCAATGAACTATGTGAATAAATGGTCAATATGAGCAGTGGTTGGGTGTGAAACGCTCTGCTGGAGTGAAAGTTCAGACACCAGAGATGATTAGTAGTGGTGAACTGAAGCAGACATCTCCAAAAACCCATTTCTGTCAAGCAGTGCCCACTGTCTGAGAAGGTCTGGGCTTCAAGCACACATGCAGGGCACTGGAACACAAATGAGTCCCCAGCGAAAACTGGATTTCACCAGATGTGCCCCTATTTCACCACGCACACCACATATAAACCTCAGAATTTAGGTGAGGTTTGGGTGGCGTTATGAGTGCTAAACAATGCCACACACAACACTCATGAACACAACAGCCATGAACGTAAGCTGCTTCACCCGGCTGTAAAGGACAGCTCACTCTTTAGCGGAGTTTCCCAAAACAGTTCTGCAAACTCAGTGAGGCCACAATACACCCAAACCACAAGAACGAAGTGCAGAGCTCAGCTCTACTGCCGGCCAGCTGCTCCAGCTATTCTCCCCAAACCAGAAGGCATCTCGAGCACTTCTACCAAACCAGCCAAGTCTGCAATCTAACAAGCCTCGACGCCCACAGACGGGCTGCAAGAACAATCTGCTGGAGGTCTTCTTTGGAGACCCAGGAGAACGTGTGCTGGCGAAGGCAGACGAGGGGCATGGAGCTGAAACACTCCCCTGACCAGGCCGGTCTTCAGCGCCACGACGCTTGGCAGCTGAATGGCAGTTAGACCGGACACTGGGTTTAAGAGAATGGCTTGACTGGGATGCTCAAACCGGCCCGGTCCTGCTCGTCTTCTCCAAACGAACCTCGGACAAGATACGAGGAGGCGCTGGTTAGCTTAGCCACCTAGCCCGCCGCCTCGGAGGCCAGGCCTGGTGCCCCCGCGGCGGAGACGAGGCCCAGCCTGCGGAGGCGCTTCTCCGCGTCTCCTCACCTATGGTGGAGATGAAGGTGGTGTTGAAGGCGTCGTCGGAGAAGCGGAACAGCACGCAGGTCTTCCCCACGCCGGAGTCTCCGATCAGGAGCAGCTTGAAGAGCAGGTCGTAGGTTTTCTTAGCCATTGTTTGCGGGCTGTGAGGAGCTCGGCGGAGGACCGGCTGCAGGAAGCTCCGCGCTCGCGAAGCTAAACGAAGCTGGGCCGCGTTTCAGGAGCTCAAACCTAAAGTTGCCCCGCAGCTGAGTAACTGCCCCAACCCCGTCCTCGCGCGGTCGGCGGTTAATTCCCCTGTGGAGCGGATTCCCCCGTACTGCCCCCCACTCCTGCCGTCTCCCACACAGTGGGACAAAATGGCTCCCTCCAAAGCCCGACTTCACGCTCCCCTTCCGAACTAAACGCCGAGCTGGGTCAAGCGCTCGACCTGCCGCGTCATCCCCGCCGAGTCCGTGGCGTTAACGAGCCGAGCGCGACGCCGTTTCCTCGTTTTGAAAGATGCCGGAATAGACGCCCGCCGTCGCCTGAGAATGGAGCCTCCACAGGCGACACCCTAGATCAGAGGCCACGCCTTCGTCCCGCCCAGGCGTCAGCGTTCGCGCTCCTCATTTGCTCAGAGCGCCGTCTGTCAAAGCCGTCCTGACCGCTGATTGGACTGACAACCCTTCGTCTACAGACATGCTGGCGTTCGCCCGGCGATGCTCGGGTTCGGAAGGGGCAGATGTTAATGGGTGCGTGTCATTTGCCCCTTCTGTTACGCGTTCTAAATACAGCAGGGTGAGACTGGGTGGCAGATCGTGTCACAGAGGAGGCCTCTTTGGTGCGGGGTATTGGAGCACTGTTGTGGACACTTTCCTGAGCGAGGGTCCCTCTCGGTGTGCGGTCACGTGACGCGCCGGAGGGCAGGTGTGCCGCAGGTCTGCCGAATCCAGCTGTTGAGTCAAAACCGGTGATGTAAGAAGGGCAGGCTGCTGGGGTGTCCCCTCTCAACAGCTGCCCTACATTACAGTGTGAAGGTTAACTTAAAGTGCAGATCTGCGTTAGTGCTCCAATTAAAGGGCGTCTGAGCTGAGCCCCCTTTTTACACAGAAAGTCCACTAATGTCCGAGAAAACAAACCAAAGCTTACAGCAAGTTGTTACACCATATGTGGAATGTGTATGTAATAGTGTGTGTATATATATATATACTATTACATATAATATTACTATTACTATTACCATTACTATACTATTATATATATTACACACACACACACACACACACACACACACACACACACAAAGTACATCCAGAAAGTATTCACAGCGCTTCACTTTTTGCACATTTTGTTATGTTACAGCCTTATTTCACAGTGGAATCAACAAATATGCTCCTCAACCTTCACACAATACCCCACAATGACAATGAGGAAAGTTTGTTTGAAATCTTTGCAAATTTATTAAAAATAAATAAAGCACAAAAATAGAATGTACATAAGTATTCACAGCCATTGCTCAATATTTAGTTTGAAGCACATTTGACAGCAATTACAGTCTTTTTCAATATGACACACCTGTTTTTGGGAAGTTTCTCACATTCTTCTTTGCAGAACCTCTTAAGCTCCATCAATAGGAAGGCGACCATCAGTACACAGCCTTTTTTAGATATCTCCAGAGATGTTCAATCAGGTTCATGTCTGGGCTCTGGCTGGTCCACTCAAGGACATCCTGAATCCACTCATTTGTTATCTTGGCTGTGTGCTTAGGGTTGTTGTCCTGTTGGAAGATAAACCTTCATCCCTGTCTGAGGTCCAGAGTGCTCTGGAGCAGGTTATCATCAAAGCTGAATTACTTCACATGTAAAGAATAAAATATAATTGTCAATTTACCTTTTTGAATTAAATGCTGTACAAATATTCTATTTTTTTATATATCACATTCTTGGTGAAGAGATACATGCAGGCTGTTGATATCTTTAGGGTTTTTATCATCATCATCTACATTCCAAATGAAACTCTGAAGACTCTTGGAGAGTCACTGGTGTGGACAGTAAATAAAAAGTAGACTTGTTCACTAACACTGTAAAGAGATCTGAGGCAGTATGTTTCAAAGTGAACCTTGCTGTTACAAAGCTAACATAACTGGCAGAATTCAGTTCCATTCTCAACATGTCTTACTGATAATGGAAAATACCCTTATCTTGAGTGCCTTAGACATTTATTGTCCTGTTTAGTGCAGTCAAACTAGCAGGGCAGGTAGACATTTGGATTGGGGGGCACTGAGTCAGGTCTGGAGGGTGACTGGACCTCTGGACCTGGTTGTGGCATAATATGTAGCTAATTTCTCTCTCTCTCTCTCTCTCTCTCGCTCTCTCGCTCTCTCTCTCTCTCTCTCTCTCTCTCTCTCTCTCTCTCTCTCTCTCTCTCTCTCTGTGTGAGTGTGTGTGTGTGTGTGTGAGTCAGAAAGCTCAGTTCAGTTTGCCCAGGAATCAGATTCCGCAAATAGCCAGTGCAGAGCTATCAAAGAGGCTAGTCATGTGAGTTTTAGCACACACACACACACACACACACACAGAGAGGTGTGCACACATGTATTCCCTATAGTAACACTGAAATACACTATAGTATTTCTATAGTGCCACAGTACTATAGTCAGTCATATAGTGCCGTAGTCATGTGGTACTTCAGTCTCCAGCCTGTCTAGTACATTGTAGGGAACTACAGTAACTAGCAATTATGGGAATGTTGTAGGCTTTTTCCTATAGACCTTCCTATAGATATAAAAGACTTGTGCTTCTGTATCCCCCTCTCATTTTCTCTCTCTCTCGCTCTCTCTCTCTCTCTCTCTCTCTATCTCTCTCACACCCACACAAACACACACACACACACACACACACATAGACACACACAAAGGGTGCGGCAGCAGTCCTGTCAGATGATCCATTGCCGAATGAGTCACTAAAGTTGCACATCTGGTTCTGTTAAACCCACCGGATGTCACACACAGCCTCAGTCACAGAGCTGACCATTTAAACAGCCAACTCAGACCAGAGCTAAAGGCCAGGTTTTGTGCTTAATTTCCTTTATACAACAGAAAGTTACTGTTCCGAGGTATTGTTATACAAAGCAACTGAGGTTGAGTATTAGTGATTTTATTGTGATTAAGCACAAAAATAACATCACTAAAGATTCCTGTAAACTCCCCTGTAAATGCAACAATTTAAATGCTGTGTTTATAATTTGAATAGTGGGTGATCAGCTAAGTCACAGAGATCCAACTATTGTTTTTGTGTTGTTTTTTTTCCAAAAACACAAGCAGTATACGAAAAAAGAAAGTACTAAAGGGAAAAGGGTATAAGCAACAAAAGAAGAACTAAAAAATAAAATGGAAGGGCAGAAGAATAATATAGAACACAGAAAATAAGGACATATATGGAGAACAAAGAAAATGTTGAAAGAAAGAAAAACAAAGAGAAGAATAATGAAATAGGAAATAAACAGGAAGGCAGAATTAAGGAGATGAAAATACAAAAATAGAATAAAGAAAAAGACAAATGGAGAGAAGAAAAAAGAAAAATATAGATGAAATGGGAGAAAAAAGAAAGAAAAGAAAAGTGAATGAAAAAAGAAAGAAAGAAACTAATTAACATCAGTACCAGGTCTGAGAGTTTTGGTTGAATGTAATCAAATCCTCACAGCAATGTTAAAGCATTTTGTGGAAAGCCTTCCCAGAGGAGTAAAGACTGTTACTAAAGAAAAAGATAAACACCTTATTAATGAATGAATGCATTTTTTGCACGAAAATGTCTTTTATCTTGTCACTAAAGAAGAGAGAGGCCCGTCCTGCTGTGTTCATTCGAAAGTAGAAGATCCAGGCACAAGGTATATATCATTCTGACACACACACCTATCATGAGGACCACAGAAATGTTTCATGCAAGAATGTGGAGTATTTGCTGGCTCACGGTCAAAGCCAAGCACAGACTTGAGAGCCTGCTTGTAGCACTGGAGGAAAATTCATAAGAGCTCTACATTAGCCAGAGGTTTGCTCAGGGACACAGGCCACTAGGGGGCCCTCAACCAGCATTGTGCCCATTCAACTGTTTTTGTTAAGTCAGTGAACATACCAGGTGGGTCCACCTCCTTGTCAGACACAGCAGTGTTACTAGTTCACTCACTTTCCACTCTATTAGTTCCACTCCTACCTAGTTGGTCCATCATGTAGATGTAAAGTCAGAGATAGAAGCTGTTTCTGCACTGTTTTGTCATCCTCTAGTCCTTCATCAGAGGTCACAGGATGATGCCCACAGGACACTCTTGGCTGGATATTTCTGGTTGGTGGACTATTCCCCGTCCAACAGTGACATTGAAGGGTTTAAACACTCCAGCACTGCTGTGTCTGAACCACTGATAGCAATGCAACATACACTAACACAACATTGCAGACAGACAGACACATAACCTCTGTGTACTGCTCCCTACATTACATCTATAAGTGTACATAGACAGATATCAAAATATATGTCCACCCATCTCTCCATCCTACCAACCAACCTAGAGTCAAACATTTAGACCTCCATCTATTAATGCCTACATGCCACTGACGCACCCACACAAAGAAATCCATCTCTCCATCCTACCAACCAACCGAGAAAGTCAGACAGGCAATCATTTAGACCTCCTATTCATCCCTGCATTACATCTATAAGCATACCCAGACAGAGATGTAGATATTCTTCCACCCATCTCTACATCCTACCAACTAAACTAGAGAAACAGACATCTAGACCTCAATCTATTCATCCCTACATACCAATGACCCCCCCACAAAAAAATCAAAATTTCCATCCACCCATCTCTCAATCCTACCAACCAACCTAGGAAGTCAGACAGACAAACAAGTCGTCCCTACATTACATCTATAAGCATACACAGACGGACATCTAGATATAATCCCACCCATTTCTACATCCTACCAACCAACCAAAAGACAGACAAACATCTAGACCTCCATCTGTATATCCCTACATGCCAACAACCAGCCCACACAAATAAATCTAGAGCTCTATCCTCCCATCTCTCCATCCTACCAACCAACCTAGAGACACAAATCTATGCCTCGATCTATTCATCCTTACATGTCAACGACTCACCCACACAAATAAATCTAGATTTCCATCCACCCATCTCTTCATCCTACCAACCATTAATCACTACATTACAGTATTGATCAGTGCCACAATTTTTCACTGCTTGGTGACCATTTGCAGCCCTTTGTTACCTACATGTTTCCCCCACAGTGATGGGATATTCCAGCAGGATAATGCACTGTCCCATCAGGCTCAAGTTTTGCAGAATTGTGGACTGAAGAATGTCCCATTCATGTGGTATCTACTATCCAGTATTGTTTCACATCACCTTGAATTATGAGTATTACATTTACATTTACATTTGCGGCATTTAGCAGAGCTAAGTATGGTGGCCAGTGTTCAACTTCACAAGATAACAACTTACAATTTATACAGGTGTGGGCATTCCCAAGCTGTGCACTAAAATACACCACTATCCCATTTTTTATTATTATTGCTTTTGCCATGTCTGTGTATATGGTATGTTTTTCTCATTACTAAAAAAAAGCATTATTTACAGTTATATAATAACCATCTTAAACAAAACAAAAATGGCAGTCACACCGTGACTTTGAAAAAGAAGTGCATCATCATAATGAAAGCAGATGATGGTGTAAGAAAATGCCTTTGAAGCTGAAACAGTAGTTAAATTCTATCCCCCACTGAGCTAATGTGTGTCAGTATATAATGTCATATATAATGTGACATATAATGTATATAATGTGTGTCAGTATTCCATGTGTAAAATTGTGTTTGGTCTGTTATCTGAGCTTGCCTAATGAAGAACATGCCACTGTACTAAAAGTATCTGTCTAGTCACCAGTCTAAGGTAGAGTATGTCTTTAGAAAATGTCATAATTTTAGACAATCAGAAGAAGCTTCATGCCAATTTTGTCATTATACTAAATGGAATTTAGTTTTGAATGGGGTAGTGTGGGCCTCTAGATCAGTGCTTTCCAGCCTTGGTGCTAGAGGTTCCCTGCCCTGCACATTATTGTTCCCCCTGCTTTAACACAGCCACTTCAACTCAGCAAGTGCTTGGGTCAGATATTCTGTGAGCAGAAAAAGCACTAAAGGGTGCCGAACAATAGGCCTCCGGGACCAGAATTGGAGACCTCTGCTGTCAAAGTGTGCAGGACGCTCCCTCTGCTGGCACGGTGTTGAAAATGAAGGTTTACTTTTCTGCCGGCAGATGGCGCTACAGCTCACGAAGTCAGCTCATCAAGCTTCACTGTGGATAGATGGATGGATGGATGGATGGATGGAGGCTTTATTAATCCCGAGGGGCATCCAGTTGCTCGGTTACACGAACAGTAAAAAACAATAAAAGGATGTAAATACAATATAATAGAGGTGTATAAACCAGGGAGGAAAATGACACAAATGAAAATAAAGTACAGAAAAACACACTGAAGGTGTGCTGACCGCAGTGTGACAGGATGCAGGGTGTAACTACAACAGGACTACAGCAGAAGAAGGTGCTGAACTTTTATTTTGTACTTTTGATTCATTCTTTGGCATCGTGGTGTTTTTCTTTTTTTAATTAAAATAGTTTTATTACATAATAATTCAATCTGTATTAAAAATGTGAAATAACTAAAACTAACATCATTAAATTAATAAAATGTCTAAACGATAAAAATGTATGTAAAATAAAACATATTTATTTATGCATTAATTTAAGGTTTGTATTGTAAGTTTAAACTGTAAATATTTTGTCACATTTTTGTATTTGATTTCTGTTTGAACTGTATTGTATTTATTTTGCTGATTATTATTTCTAACCGCTTATGAACATTTGATTGATGTTTCTTTAACGATAGAGTGAACAATACACAATATTACATAAACACAGGCAACATCAGTGAGGCATTTAATACATGATCAATAAAATCATAATAAAAAACGCATCATTTACAATAAGATGCGTGTGTGTGTGTGTGTGTGTGTGTGAGAGAGAGAGAGAGAGAGAGAGAGAGAGAGAGGGAGGGAGTGGCGAGCGCATCCATCTGTAGAAGTGCGCGTGCTGAGTGCATCCAGCAGCGGGAGCCGCGCGCAGCTTCGCACAGAACAGCAGAGACACCGAACCTCCACAGCTCCTGTCCTCTCTCTCTCTCTCTCTCTCTCTCAGTCATGACGGGGCCGGTCGTGTCGGTCTCCTGCCTCCTCCTCGTCCTCCTCCTGCCTCCGTTCCTGGGCTGAGTCTGCAGCGGGGGATCCGCAGGGTGGGTGATGTCTCTGAAGGTGAAGCAGGGCGAGGCGGTGAAGGTGGTGGTCCGCTGCCGCCCCCTGAGCCGCAGGGAGGAGACGTGCGGCCACGAGAGCATCGTGTCGGTGGACGTGAAGCTGGGCCAGGTGGCGCTGCGGAACCCCGGCCGCGCGATTCCGGACGAGCCGCTCAAAACCTTCACGTTCGACGCGGCTTATGACGGCTCGTCCCGCCAGGGCGACCTGTACGACGAGACGGTGCGACCCCTCATCGACTCGGTGCTGCAGGGTTTCAACGGCACCGTGTTCGCCTACGGACAGACCGGGACCGGCAAGACCTACACCATGCAGGGCCAGTGGACGGACCCCGAGCGCCGCGGCGTCATCCCCAGCTCCTTCGAGCACATATTCACTCACATCTCACGCTCCCACAACCAGCAGTACCTGGTCAGAGCGTCTTACCTGGAGATCTACCAGGAGGAGATCCGGGATCTGCTGGCGGAGGTAGGCTCCTCACACTCCTCACCTCCCTGACCTTATCAATGACGTCATCCTCAAATAAGTCAACACACGCACACACCTCCCATTAAAACACCATTCCCAGTGCTGTACCCCCAGAAGGCCTTCGTTCCCAGTTCCATCAAACAGTTCACCGGTTCGGTTCACCGAATCAGTCCTGATTAAAGTGAATCAGCTGAGCAGCTGGTGGAACTGAACAAATCAAGATTCTTAATCAATCAGTCAGTCAGAGTTTATATATGTAGCCCTTTTTACAACCAAGGCATTGTCACAAAGCAATTTTACAGAAATCAGGGTCCAAACCTCAAATGAGCGAACCAGCAGATGACAGTAGCAAGGAAAAGCTCCCTCAGGCTAAGAGGAAGAAACCCTGAGAGGAACCAAGGCTCAAAAGCGGAACCCATCCTCCTCTGGTCGACACCAGATTACACAGCCAAGTGCTTAGTCTTAGCGTGCTGAGTCCTCTGACTGCATTTCATTCATTCTTAGAGGAGTATGTTTGTGGAATCAGCCTGATGGATCAATCTGATTCTTAAGCCTGGACTGTCACCAGTCTCATCTCCATCAAAGCAGACCCAGTACGGCCCTCAGTCCATCTCACAAACCCTTCCAGATGCTCATTTGTTTGGCAAAGATAAATCTGCGCTGTTTAGAGCACAGTTCCACTTACTCCAGTCTAAAAACACAACATCTCCCCAGAGCTGAAGGAGAAGCAGCCATTTTGATTCAGCACAGTATTAGAAAAGATGTGTGAAAGATGAACACAGGCCTCATTTTCAAAGCTGTATCTTTATTTGAGATGCAGCTTATGTCTAATGGTCTAACAGTTTGAATGCCGTAGACGTTTTAATGAAGTAGCGTGACATGCATCAATGATGTAATTCTCAAATAAGTCAACACACATGCACCCTTCCTGGGGGAGTGTTACCCTAACCATTTCCAGTGCTCTGCTGGGGGAAGGCCTTTATTCCCAGTACCCATTGATCTATAGATGCAATCTATACAATGAAGTTCTATCTATCGCTGTCTGTCTATGTATGTTGTGATATTTAGAGGCACAGCTCTTTGAAGGTGTAATGGATTTGGGTATAGTCCTCTTTAGCTTTTTACTTTGCATAAAAAGTGGCTTCTCATCCATGTGAACGCAGTGTTTTCGTTTGGGTTGTTGCCAACAACCAAATGGATTTTACTTTGTTGTTTTAATTTGGGGTCAGTGATCCATCATGCTCAATTGATTTTTTGTCTAATTATTTCTTTAATAAATCCAACTTGTGTTCCAAAGCCCAGGCTGCAGTGAAGATAGGGCAGCTCCTTGGTAGGGTTGTACTATAAAGACAAGGAGTAGTCTATTGGTCACACAAGTGGAATGTGGTTGTGTGGTGACTAGAATTAAAACCAACAATGTCCGTGTATCATTGAAAAAAACGTTGTGAAAGACGATACAAGCTGTTATTATGTTTAACCTTTGGTAGTGAATCCCCACATATTCAATGTAGACTGTAACAATGGATCTTTGGGAAGCTGCTACTGACCAGCTGCATGTTTTATTACAAAGGGAGCTTGATTAGTCTTGTTTAATGTGATTTATTTCACCAACGTTTGAACACTAGCTGTGTCTGTGATGTGATAAGATGCGATAAGATAAGATGATAAGATAAGATGTGATGTGTCATGATGCTGTGACAGAACATCAGTTTCTGATAATCAGTAAAGTAAAAATTGCACTAGCTGTAAATATGCTGTTCCTTTTCCATGGAAATTCTATTGTCTTCTCATTGCTAGTCTAAGGATCAGGGCAGGAAGCTGGAGCTGAAGGAGAGTCCTGAGTCTGGTGTGTACGTACGAGATCTGTCGACTTTCGTCACAAAGAATGTGAAGGAGATCGAGCATGTGATGAATGCTGGAAATCGGGCGCGTTCTGTAGGCTTCACCAACATGAACGAGCACAGCTCGCGCTCGCACGCCATCTTCACCATTACAGTAGAGTGTGGGCAGCCCGGGCCGGACGGACGCAGCCACATACGTGTAGGCAAGCTCAATCTGGTGGACCTGGCAGGCAGTGAGAGGCAGGCCAAGACTGGGGTTAAAGGGGAGCGCCTGAAGGAAGCAGCCAAGATTAACCTTTCACTTTCGGCTCTGGGGAATGTCATCTCAGCGCTTGTTGATGGCCGCAGTTCCCATGTTCCATACCGTGACTCCAAGCTCACCAGACTGCTCCGAGATTCACTGGGCGGGAATGCTAAAACCATCATGGTGGCCACACTTGGACCGGCTTCAAGCTGCTATGAAGAAACACTGACCACGCTGCGCTATGCCAGCCGAGCCAAGAACATCAAGAATGTGCCACGGGTCAATGAGGACCCCAAAGATGCCCTGCTGAGGGAGTTCCAGCAGGAGATTGCTCGGCTTAAAGCACAGCTGGACCACCGCGGAATGCTGAGCGAAAGGAAGAGGTAGGGCTGGTACTATGATTAATATTTAAAAAAACATTTACAATTTGTCAAGGTGTAAATGTTTGACCTCACAATGTTTCCATTCACAATTATTCTCATCTCAGTCCAATAAAATGAGTTAATTTTGGTATGACACTGAATTATTTTTAAAAAGCTAGTACTAATAACATCCCACTGTGGTATTTCCAAACCTGCTCATTCTGATAGACTACTATACCGTGCAGGACATGTAGGAGGGAGGGACATTATCTGTAGTTGCTGCCATGATCATATCAAGAACCTTTGGCCCAAGCTGCTTTTCTCTATGAAGAAAATTATTCAACCTTTTGGTAAACATATTGCAAACCTCATATTCCCCTGAATATTGCAGGATCCCCTAAAGCTTATTCATGTATCTAAATATTGCTATATATTACATATCAGACTAACACTCCTGCATGCTGAAAGAACAAACAAAACACGTTTATGTAACAACAGCTAGCCTAAATCTGCTAAAGCCAGACTGTACGAAGATTGCTGGTTATATTGAGTATTTTGATTTTTGATACTATTTCAGTGCTCATTTTCAGTTCAGTTTCAACCCTTGCATATACCTTTATATTTTAGAGGATCAGGATAATTGTGATAGAAATATGTGCACTGGGCAGGTTGTTTTTTGTTTACCACAGTGTTTAGTCCTGTTGATAAGAAATACTCTCTTCTTAAAGCACAGTAATGCAGTTTTCATGTAGATTCTGACATTCATCATTGTTTTTTTTATTTGGGATTTGTTCAGTTTGCTCAACCGTGGGATCCACCATAATAAGAGCATAGCTGTAAACAATTGAGCTGCTGAAAAAATCATGAATTTCACATAGATTTCTTGTTAAAATGTCTTCAGAACAAATTAAGAGATGAAAATTTAGGCAAATGATGAGATGCCTTTAGACATCTGTTAGACAATTAAACAATTCCCTGTTGTACAGATGGAACTTTGAATAATGATAATACATATTTATATAATAATAATTTATATAAATATGTACAGATAATTACATATATAAGATATATGTAATTTATATAAATATGTACAGATGGAACTTTGAATAATGATAATACATATTTATATAATAATAATTTGAATAATGATAATACATATTTATATAATAATACTGTGATGGAGCCGATGAAGGACATGGCTTTTTAAGTAATTAATCAGTTTAATAACAGTCTTCTCTAGACTAAATAGATGTCTAAATGTAGTCCTATGGCCTGTTTAGAGACCCTTGCTGTTCTAAAGCAAAGTCACACAGATTTCATTTGACAGTTTTTTCCACACCTAATAACATTTATTGGTACTTGAAAATCCTAGCTTGTCTCTGAATGGTGCTAATCGATATTATTGTTTAATTAAATCACATTTACTTTCTATTTCTTATCAGAGAGTTATCTTGACACTAAACTGTTCTGTTATTATCCTACCTCTAGGAAGAGAAAGCTCATGCAGGTGAAGAAGAGTGAGGAAGGGGAAGAGGCTGAAAATGATGAGGAGGATGAGGCTGATGGGGAAGAGGAGGATGAGAATGATTACGATGAGAGTTTGGAGAAGGAAGCACAGGAATACATAAAGGAGCAGCAGGAGAAGCTGGAGCGAGAGAAGGAGGCCATCATGGATGACCGCTCATTGGTGGCCGAGGAGAAGCAGAAGCTCCTGGATGAGAAGGAGAGGATGATGGGAGATCTGAAGAAGGAGCAGGAGGCCACAGCACTCCTCACTGCTAAGTTTAAGGTGTGTAATAATGGTGTGTGTGTGTGTGTGTGTGTGTGTGTGTGTGTGTGTGTGTGTGTGTGTGTGTGTGCGTGTGTGTGTGTGAAAATGGAAAGTATGTGGCAGTTGGCACTATGTGGATTTCATAAATATGACAGCTGTTTGGTGTGTATGAGTGAGTGGCTGTGGAAACATGGATGCAAAAACAGGCAGTTGGAACAAAATCCATGGGTATTTTTAATGTCCTGAAAACAGAGTTTAAATGCACAGACTTTTATTTTAGAAAATAAACATCAAATATTACAAGACATTTTTACAAACCATCAATGAAATATTTTTCATTGATTACGCTGTGCTGTATGAAAATTATTGAGTTAACCTATTTACAACAATCATGAAAGAAAGTTAAAAGAATAAATGAGTGTAAAGCATGCTATTTTGTTTATTTTGTACTCTGCTTAACCACCTGGGGACCACCCAGAAAACACTGAGCGAAATGTCAATGGACCATCAGCTTTGCCATGAGTGGGCCAACAGTGGTCCACTATCAGGGAAGATATATTTTCATAAATTGTTGATTTTACATGAACCAGTTGCTTGTCGTTGACATATTTTAGGTTGTAAGGTGAACCACCTTCTTGTGTGAGTTAGTCTGTAACTACATTGTAATTACAAAGTCATTTGCTGCCTTTCTTTTCATAGCTTGTTTGGAAGTTAAAGCGGTCACTGTTATAAATGGTGATGAAATACAACTTAAGACATTTTAGCTAACCAACTGTTGTACTGGGTCTTATCAGAGCTCTACACACAGCTCTACATCACAGCTCCAGTGTGTTGGGTCTATCATTCACACACCAGGGTGAAGTTCAGTTACTGTCTCAGACAAATGCACTCTTTTGGCAAGATGGGGAATACTACATTCTTCTACTCCTGTAACAAGATTACAGTCGGATTTGCAGCTAGCTTGATGTACAGTGTAAATGCTACTCTCTCTTCCTGACCTGTAGACAGCTACCAGGCAAGTAGGGATCCTGCCTCTCTTTGTTAGTTGGACGTCTGTAGTTCACATAATTTCTTATTTCCTTTGTTTACACGACCAGGGAAAGAGATTGTTTTATTTCCTCTGACCGGTGTTGCCCAGATGAAAAAATCACTGTGTTCAAATCACAACAAATGCTGGTTTAATCTGATCTGATGCAGTATATTGTCAAGCATACTAGTTTTCAGAACACACAAAATGCTGGTTTATGCTGGTCTTATATTGACATACCAGTGTTAAAAACACAATACATGCTAGTTTATACTGGTGTGCTGCTGGTGTGGAGCTGGTGACCTGCATACCAGTGTTAAAAACACTTCATATACTCATTTATGCTGAACTTGTTCTGGTATAGAGCTGGTTGCCCAGCATACAAGTGGTAAAAAAGTACCATATGTTACTGTAATGTTTATATAAAGATATAAAGAACTACTGATATTTAAGGAGAATTACAAAAAGTGTTCTGAGTTAAAATAACCCTAAACTGATTGCACTAAGTATTTGTGTGGTGGACATGTTAACTGGGACATATAATATGAATAAGCTATATCCAAGTTAAACATTAGGACAGTTCCTATTTGTGTGTGTGTTTTAAAATTGTATGAATTTGTCAGTAATGGAAGCCTCATCTCTTGGAAGATGGAACTGTAATGCTATAAGGGAGATAACAGACTAATGGAGTTATGTTCAGGACTAAGGACATCATGGGGTTTTACTTTAAAGCTAGAAACCTGGATGAACATTTGAGCTTCCACAACAGCACCTTTTCATTTTGCCTGCACTCTCAGAGTGCTGGTAATGAACACTGAAGACGTCATTTCTCGTGTATTAAACAGGCTGATATGAAACTAGGTGTTTGAAGGTTACCGACTAGGCTGAATGATTGGCTGTTCAGTTTCACCATTATCTTAAATACAGTTAATCAGGCAATATAAGCTTAGTGCTTATTAGGTTTGCACTGGAGCTACAAAGCAAATGTAGACAACTTGTGCTGACAACTTGTCTTACCCATTACTTTGATGCTAACTAAAAAACTGGACAGCAACAATTTCTGGCTTAATGACTACATTTGAGTGTATTTGTTGGGGATATACAACCAAGTATCAAATCCAATCAAAGTTTATTTGTATAGTGCTTTTTACAACTGATGTTGTCACAGAGCAGCTTTACAGAAAAAAAAAAGATGAACAACACATGAACAAAGGATAAAGACATAAACCCCCTGGTGAGCAAGTCAAAGGGTGACAATGGCAATGAAAAACCCCCTCACAGGTTGAGGAGGAAACCTTGGGAGGGGCCATCCTCCTCTGGTCAAACTACTTATACATACTTAGGGGACACTGGACCCCCACACCTCTGATGTAATACTCAGGTGTCCTGAAGTAATGTTAGTTTGATGGTGGAAGTAATAGGAACAGTATTAATTAATCAGGGTCTGTGTAAATTTCTACATAGTTGGTGATGGCAGGTAGTCCAGGTCCAATAACCAGAAGGGGGGGCAGCTAATGTGAAGTGGTGGCCGGGTTGCCCAGGATGCTTCTCAGCCCAGGCCGGTGGGTCATTTTTGACTCGGAAAAGGTAGAGATGTAATTTGCTTGGTGTTAAGATTTATGGAGTACAGAGAATGTAAACATTATGAGAGTATAACAGCCTAACTAAAAGGAGAGAACTATAAGGTAACAGTTTACCATAAATCCCTATGTTCATGAACCCGTGGATTTTCAGTCTGTAACTAAGCTAAGACGTTAATTACCAAATGCTACACTGAACAAGTGAGTTTTCAGCCTAGACTTGAATTTTGAGACTGTGTCTGATTCTCGAACATTATCTGGAAGGTAATTCCAGAGCTGGGGGGCCTTGTAAGAAAAGGCTTTTCCCCAAGGATGAAATCTTCTGAATTCTAGGAACTAGTAGGAAGCCAGCACCCACTGATCTGAGTGATCATGATCCTTCATAAAGGTGGATTAAATCTTGCAAGTACTCAGGAGTAAGCCTGTGTAGGGCTTTATATGCAAGTAAAAGTATTTTATAATCAATATGGAATTTGATTGGAATATCAAGAAAAAACTATCATCACATATACACCTTGGTCTGGAAAATTGCAAAAACTTTAAAGGTGTCCCCAAATGGAGTCACAAAAACTATCCAGCGCTACATCGAAACTGGCAGACATGAGGACCAACCCAGGAAAGGAAGACCAAGAGTCACCTCTGCTTTTCATCCAAGTCACCAGCCTCAGAAATTGCAAGTTAACATCAGCTCAGATCAGAGACCAGTTGAATGCCACACAGAGTTCTAGCAGCAGACCCATAACAACTGTTAAGAGGGGACTGTGCAAATCAGGCCTTCATGGTCAAATAGCTGCTAGGAAACCACTGCTAAGGAGAAGCAACAAGTAGAAGAGATTTGTTTGGGCCAAAAAACACAAGGAATGGACATTAGATCAGAGGAAATCTGTGCTTTGGTCTGATGAGTCCAGCTTTGGTTCCAACCGCCGTGTGAGACGCAGAACGGATGGATTCCACATGCCTGGTTCCCGCTGTGAAGCATGGTGGAGGAGCTGTGATGGTGTGGGGGTGTTTTGCTGGTGACACTGTTGGGGATTTACTCAAAATTGAAGGCACACTGAACCAGCATGGCTACCACAGCATCCTGCAACGACATGCCATGCCATCTGGTTTGCGTTTAGTTGGACCATCATTTATTTTTCAACAAGACAATGACCCCAAACACACCTCCAGGCTGTGTGAGGGCTATTTGACCAAGAAGGAGAGTGTTGGAGTGATGCGGCAGATGACTTGGCCTCCACCTGAACCCAGTCGAGATGGTTTGGGTTGAGCTGGACTGCAGAGTGAAGGCAAAGGGGCAAACAAGTGCTAAACACCTTTGGGAACTCCTTCAAGACTGTTGGAAAACCATTTTAGGTGACTAGCTCTTGAAGCTCATTGAGAGAATACCAAGAGTGTGCAAAGCAGTAATCAGAGCAAAGGGTGGCTATTTTGAAGAAACTGGAATATAAAACATATTTTCAGTTATTTCACCCTTTTTTGTTAAGTACATACAGTAACTCCACATGTGTTCTTTCATAGTTTTGATGCCTTCAGTGAGAATCTACAATGTAAATAGTCATGAAAATACAGAAAATGCATTGAATGAGAAGGTGTTTCCAAACTTTTGGCCTGTACTGTATATATATATATATATATATATATATATATATATAATCTCCAACCAAAATAATATTGGACTTGCTATACAAGTACTTTCAAGAAGAAGTACTTCTCTACAAGAAGACTTTAATGTTTATTAAAGGTTATTACAATTGTTCTGGGCAGACTGACAGATGATGCTTCTTGGAATAAGCCTTTATGAAAACCTTTATGAAAGTTTATTTAAAGTATTACTGAGAATATAAACATAATCCAGTGCAGTAGTCAGGTTTCCATGAGATTGGAGTAAAAGTAAAGACTGGACATGTCTAATGCTATCCAATTATTTACAACCTTGTTATATATTTTATTAAATATGAATAATTACATGAAAATTACACGCATTTCACTGCATCTTAGGCTGGAAATGCAGGGTGACATAGCAAAGTGCTTAAACCAGGGAGAAAGAGAGTGAGTGAGTGAGAATGAGAGTGGGAGCAGTTAGCCATGAGCAAGCACTGTTAGCTATAAAAAGAGCCTGAAAGTGGGTTATTGAACGCTCTTTGGCCTGAAATATGGGACATGCTGAAAGTCAGCTGGAAGATGCAGTCTGAAGCCTGAGGGGTTGAAAGCACTAATCAAAGCTGGGTCATGTCGGGAGCTGCACAATATATTACTTGTTGTTCATTAATGACATATTGAGCAATGACCCAAATGGATCCCTACTTAGAATTGGGCAATATAGTGGGGGAATGTCTTTAATAAATGTTAAATGTGTATTTGCTGATGCCTCATTTTAAGATGCTACACATTTCTGTGTTTTAGTTTGTGAAGGGCACTATGTGAACTATATTTAACCCAAATCTTAAAATTTAAATCCAAATCTTATTTAACCTTACACAGCCTGGGTTAAAACTTCAATCTTGCTAAAACACTAAATATCTCAGTTTTTTTTCCAAGAAGCATAATAAACACCCCATTAGCAACTTTGAAAAATGTGTTTTTTGAACATATAAAGGTTGAAACAAATCTATTTTTAGGGCTGTGTAAGAGAAGCACAAGTAACCAGAGGCACAATTCAGTCTGAGTGCAAGCCTTGTTCATCCACCTTAACCAAGTCAGCTATTCATGAGATCAGAGCATGGCAATTGGGCAGCTCATATTGGGGGAATATGAGGTGACACAACCTGTGAAAAGGGCTATTTTATTCATATGAACACAGAGTACAGGGTTGTGTTGTTTTCACAGTAAGCTTTTGGCTTAGGACACTTTGATGATTATGATGATGAATGTATTTAAAATGCATAAAAATTAATCTCTGTAAATTTTCCCATAAGGAAAAAAATAAGACAATTGTTTTGTACACACTACTGCAATTTGCTCTGGTTAAGATGTATTTGGAAAAGACAGTTGTGTGATTGTTGACTGTATTTATTATTTAACTCTTTAGTAAATACTTGAATTAAAGAGAAGTCACACTTTACCACACTTTATGCGTGGTCAGGAACAGGTGTAAACTTTGTTCATATCAATGAACATTTTGTGACAATGAATATTTTAATGAATGTGGGAATTTACAAAAAATGTTTCATGAACAATTTACATGCAAATTCGATGTGCCTGTGTTTCCTGAATGAGGCTAATGTTTCTTCCAAAATCAAGGGTATTAAAAAGAGTTCATCCTACTTTTGTTGGAGCAACTGTCTCTTCTGTCCAGGGAAGGAATTCTACCACATTTTGGAACATTGCTGTTACGATTTGATTACATTCAGTGAAAAGAGTTTTAGTGAGGTCAAGATTTTGGATGATAACCACCCCACCTTATCCCCAACTCCCAAACTGATCCCAGACATATTGGGTGGAGCACCACCATTTTTCTGCTCCACAGCTCAATGCTGGAGGCCTTTCTTTTTTTCTAGCACTCACATTGCAGCCAATATGTTCATGCTTATCTGGTCCAGAGAGTCCTGTTCACTGTGTGCATTTGCACATGTGTGTCAGCAGTGGGTGCAATGTTATGTAGCTGAATGTAGGCATCCACAAACATTTGGACATACAGTGTATCTTGCCCTCAATGCAATTAAAAATAAATGGGGGAATGCATTTCACGCTACGTCACTGTTTGTGTGTGTGTGGGTGTGCGTATGTGTTTGCATGTGTGTGTGCACGTGTGTGTGTTAGAGAAAGATGAGCAGAGATAAAGGAGAATAATTGAATTGTGCAGTCTGTTCATGTTTCCTCCTGCTTTGATCTCTGAGACACATCTTTGCTGCAGTATCAGAACAGCTTTCCTGGTAAGCTAAAATATCACTTGTAAACACACACACAATCACACACACGCACGCGCACACACACACACACACACACACACACACACACACACACACACACACACACACAGAGTGAACAAATACACCTTTATTCATGTGCAAAGGGAAACATTGAATGGTTTGTTTTTTTAAAGGGCACTTACATACAATATGTATTTCCTTCCTTATTTGGAGAGAGAAGTGAGTCGTGTACAGGGCATCCGGAAAATATTCACATCGCTTAACATTTTTGCACATTTTATTCTTACAGCCTTATTTTAAAATAATTAAAATCATCCCTTCAAAATTCAAAAACACAATGCATCACAATATCAAAGTGAGAAACGTTTGTTTGAAATCTTTGCAAATATATAAAAAAATGAAACACAAAAATATAACGTGCATAAGCATTCACAGCCTTTGATCAATACTTTGTTGAAGCACCTTTGGCAGCAGACATTTTGAGTATGATACTACAAGCTTGGCACACCTGTCCCATTCTCCTTTGAAGAACCTCCCAAGCTCCATTCATAGAGTTGTCCTGAAGCCACTCCTTTGTTATCTTGACTGAGCGCTTAGGGTCGTTGTCATGTTGGAAGATAAACCTTCATCCCAGTCTGAGGACCAGAGTGCTCTGGAGCAGGTTCTCATCAAGGATGTTTCTGTATATCACTGCAGTCATTTTCCCCTTAACTCTGACTAGTCTCCCAGTTCCTGCTGCAGAGAAATATGCCCACAGCATGATGCTGCCTCCACCATGCTTCACTGTAGGAATGGTATTGGCTAGGTGATGAGCAGTGCCTGGTTTCCTCCAGACGTGATGTTTGGCATTCAGCCCGAAAGGTTCAATTTTTTTGTTTGTCATGGTCTGAGAGTCCTTTTGGTCTGAGAGTGCCTTTTGGCAAACTCCAGACAGGCTGTCATGTTCTTTTTACTGAGGAGTGGCTTCCGTCTGACCACTGTACCACACAGGCCTGATTGGTGGAGTGCTGCAGAAATGGTTGTCCTTCTATAAGGTTCTCTTCTCTGCACAGAGCAACACTGGAACTCTGTCAGAGTGACCATTGGGTTCTTGGTCACCTCCCTGACTTAGTCCCTGAGCACAGTCACTCAGTTTGGCCGGGTGGACAGCTCTATGAAGAGTCCTGGTGGTTACAAACTTCTTCCATTTACGGATGATGGAGGCCACTGTGCTCATTGGGATCTTCACTGCAACAGATTGTTTTCTGTACCCTTCTCCAGATCTGTGTCTCAATACAATCTTCTCCTGGTCTACAGACTTCTTGGTTTGATTTGTTCTCTGACATGAACTGTCTACTATGGAACCTTATAAAAACAGGTGTGTGCCTTTCCGATTC
>CM067511.1:15197816-15222816 GCA_034509495.1 Acestrorhynchus altus | reverse complement strand
CCGGATCCAGTCCGGGAGCTGGAAACCCCAGCTCCTTCTCCTGCTCAGAAGGCGGAGTCCGCCTTTAGAACTGTGCCCAGTCTGACTCCAAGGACATTTGGGACTTTTGCCAGATCTGGGCCCATACCTTCTATGTTGCTGTCTAATCCTATAGCCACATTTATACCGATGTCTACACCCTTGTCTCAGTTTAGTTCTGTTTTTTTGACCATATCTGTTCCCGTTTTAGTTCCTGTGTCTGTTCCTGTTCCCATTCCTGTGTCTAGCTTTGTCATCCCTGTTCCTGTTACTGTGTTTGTGTCAGTCCCAGTCCATGTGTTTATACCACTTCCGTTTCCTAATCCTGTCCCATCCAGAATCCAGTCTCCATTCCCGTCTCCTCCTGTTTGTCCAGCCCAGTCTTCGGTTCTGTCACCTGTGTCCTCTGTACAGCCCCAAGTTCCCCAAGTCCAGTCTCCTGTTCAGTCTCCGTTTTCATCTCCTGTGTCTCCTGTTTCCCAAGTCCAGTCTTCAGTTATGTCACCTGTGTCTTCTGTCCAGTCCAATGTACCCCAGGTCCAGTCATCTGTCCAGTCCACTGTTATGTCTATGTCTATGCTATTCCCTCGGCCTAGTCACCTGTTCAGTTTCCATTTATTTCCTGTGTCTAATGTTCCAGTCCGGTCCTCTGTCCAGTCTCCTGTTTTGTCTAGTTACCCTTATGTCCAGTCGTCTATGCCTCATGTCCCTTCTCCTGTCCTGTCTAATGTTTCTTCAGTCTCGTCTTTGTCTCATGTCACGTCTCAAGTTTCCCAAAAGCCCTTTGTTCAGTCTCCAGTCTGTTCCCCAGTCCTGTCTTATGTCAAGTGTCTCCCAGTCTCCATGTTAATCTATATCTCCTGTCATGTCACCAGTCCCGTCTCTTCGGCCCCAGTCCAATATTTCTCCTGTCAGAGTCTAGTCCTGTCTGTCTTTTCTGTGTGGTTTTGGGTCCATCTCCTTCATCAGGCAGTGATGGTTTTATGCGCCCTAGAGTTGCGTGTCGGGAGGGGGGCCTACTGTCATGTCTGCCCTGTCATTCCAGTTTACCTCTGTCTTCATGTCTTGTTGTTTTTTCCTCCATGTGCTCCTAAGCACATGGGTTGTTTGTTTTTTTTTTGTCCTTGTCTCCTCCTTTGCTCCGCCCATTCCCATCTGTGTCTGATTTGTAACCCTGCCCCCTCGTTATCATGTCCCAGGTGTCTGTCATGTTGTATTTAAGACCCTTTGTCTGTCTTTGTCAGTGCTTTTTGTTTCTGTCAGTTTGTTCCTGGTATGTTTTGTTCCCTTTTTGTTAGTATAGGTCCCTTTTTGTTTTGTTTGTACTTTGTTCCCCACTTTCTAAGTGCTTTGTTTTTCTTTATGTATATTAAATTCCTACCCCTGCATTTGCCTCCATACCCTTGTCCTTGTTCTGTCTGCTCGCTCCTGACACAGAGCTCAAAATAGTGAGGGTGAACAGAAGAGACCTAGATAGTAGAAATTACAGTTTTGTTTAATTTCAAGCTTGGAAAAAAGCCTGCAACAATGGCACCATCTCAATGCTTCAGCATCTCAGCAGATAACATCCAGGCCATGCAGGCAGTCCACAGTGGACCCAACACTAAGTAATGTGATGTGTGATATGTGAAGATGAAGAGCAGTAATGCACGCATGTTAGTTTTAGCCATAAGAAAAGGCTAAGAAAGCGAAGCAATGTGATGGCTAGGATAGGGTACATGGCATTTAGAGCCTAAAAAGCACCAATCCAGTACAACACGTGTATTCAGATAAGTTTGCAGTCAAGTCAGGTAAACAAGCAAGTAAGACAATATTTCAGCAATGTAAATACATTTAGAGTAGCCAGTCTTAAAGTATGATATTACTTTGCCAAAAACAAAAATAATAGCTGTGTTTTTATCTGTCCAAAGTACATTGTTCCACAAGTCCTGGTCTTTATCTAGGTGTTGTCTGGTGAACTTTAGTCCTGCTTTGATTTTGATTATTTTTTTTTTGTTGTTTTTTTTTGTTTTGTTTTTTTAGAGTAAGGGTTTCCAACTTGCACACCTCCAAGAAAGTCAATATTTTATCCTTTTCTATTGTCAATAATTTGCTATAGCGACTAGACATATTGGGTGTGCATTTGCACATCAGTGTCAGCAATGTGCAAATTAAAGTAGCTGAATGTAAAAGGGGTGTCCATGAACTATTGGACATGTAGTGTAGATAGATATGCAGAGAGAAAGAGAGAGATGTTGAGGTTGTGTAGGGCACTCTGTCAGTAGCAGATCTCTTCCAGCCCATCATGTGGTAATGGCTGTTTTGTGGCTATTTTTAGTGTCTTCATTGTCCAAACCCATCAGTTTTTCACATCAACAATACATAATTCACATGACACATGCACACACAGAGGCCTTCTGCTGCTCAGACGTGTGTGTGTGTGTGTGTGTGTGTGTGTGTGTGGGTGTGTGTGTGTGTGTGTGCTTCCTGCCTCATAAGATAAAAATTCCTTTTATGATGCCAGTGATTCTTTTCATCGTGTGTGTGTTTGTGTGTGTGTTGTCATTGTGTGACTCATTTTTTCACAGACTGTAAATTAATGGGTTATTCTAAAATGAGAGATAAAGAGGAAGTGTCTCCCTTATGTTCCATTCTTCATCTAAGAAATTCATTTTAGTCATTAATTATCAATTATGGCTTGATTCTCATATTAGTATTATAATTAAAGTACACTAAAGTGGACCTGTAGATCCTGCACATTTTTGGCTGCCAAAGCTGACATCCCAGCTCATCCCATAAAAGCTTGATTGGTAATATATCACGTGACTGGGCTGGCCAAGGAAGTGTTACAATCCGGCAGACATTCCTGGGAAACCGTTGCTGTGAGCAAGCATCATTCTGCTGGAAAAAGCTATTTGGAAGCCCTCAAAGGCTGATCTGTCAGTGTTCCTCATACCACTACTAGAGGTGACCTGTCATATTTCATCACACCTGCATTTGGGGTCAGTCTGTCCCTCCACAGTAAAGGCAGGTTTGGAGCACTTAGCACAAGACCTACATACTTGCACCTGACCAACGTTGGATCCAAAACAGAACCTGGATTCAATACCAAAAACAATACAGTTCTCATTCAAAGCAGTCCAGATTTCTTGTTCATGACACTACTGCAAATGAAGGCAGTAGTGGATTGTTTCTCTCAGTCCAATTATGCACATCCTCAAAATCTGTTAACTGGGTAAAATGTCTTGCATTATAGAGGCATGTCTAGCAATTTCTCACCAAAAGGTACACTACCCAAAAGTAGCCTTAGAGCATTTTTATCAGTCAGCAAGGGAAGCAATTCACACCCTATTGTGTCAAGACCCAGTTTCTAATTAGACCACACCTGTAATCATTTACATATCTGCCTAACAGTTGTGTATCAATTCAACAATTCAGCTATTTCTTTAATGAGTGTATTATAGTGCTATATTTTAATTAATGTAATATATATGGTTTATTTTAACCATAAATTATTGATGAAAAATGGAAAAGTGTCCCAGGCCCACCAGTGACCAGGCATTTTTGACTGGTAGAATCTCAGGACAGCAATGACACTGACGTGTGTTTTAGTGATATAAGTACATCAGGCAAGATGGTGTTCCTGGCGTTTTATATTAAGTAAGAATGGGTCCAGCAATATCCAGCCAAAAGCAGCTCTGCATTTGGAAAATGATGCCTGATGAAGGATGCCTGATGCGAATAACACAACCTGAGTGTAGAAAAGGGGGTTTAAGATATATGTGTGACCACTGGTGCTGATGTTGATTATTGGTTCCTAGGCAATGGAGAGCAAGCTTCTGGTTGGAGGAAAAAATATCATGGATCACACTAACGAACAGCAGAAGATGCTGGAGCAGAAAAGACAAGAGATCACTGAACAGGTATATAAAACACTCAAACTTCAGAAATCATTTAGAGTATTATTTAAATTTAGGGTATCAAATATTTTTATTGAAGACTATTGTGATTACAAAAAGAAAAAAATCAGTTAAACTACATATACACTATATGCCTACTGTACTGTAAACATCTTGTGAATCTCCTAGCAGCCTCATAGGATAAGACAGCAACTGCCCAGTACCACCTTACTAATTATTACTAATATAATCAATAGTCACAACCCTGCCTTAAGTGAAACACTGTGTTTGTATTTGCAGACGCGTAGGGAACGTGAGATTCAGCAGCAGATGTTGATTCAAGATGAGGAAACGTTGGAGCTGAGAGAAACCTTCACGTCTCTGCAGCAGGAGGTGGAAGCCAAGACTAAAAAATTAAAAAAGGTGAGCATTAACATACAGCCAAGCTTACACACACACTGTGAGTGCAGACAGCCCAACTGATTTCCCTCTGTCTTGTACACACACACACACACACACTGCACCAAAACATACAGTCCCTCCAAATATGTTAGACTGTATTCAGATCCCTAACTCTGTTCTTTGCTCCCTATGACCCTTGGACCTCACCCCTGACCCTGTGGATATGTACTCCTCCCTTTATCAGTACAAAAAGGTTTGTCTGTTTTACATTTCCTCACAGACTGTGCTGCTGATGCTAACGCCAACACCAGCACTAATGCTAATTTGCCTACACTAAACTGCTAAACTGTCTACATTAGACTAATTATAACCTGTCAAAAAATTGTCTGCCTGGCATTGATGGAACTACTGTTAGGTAGCAGAACCCAAGCTAAGTAGCCCTGTTACAAAGAAAGCAATAATAATAATAATAATAATAATAATAATAATTATATATATTATACACACACAGTGCATCTGGAAACTATTCACATTGCTTCACTTTTTGCACACATAAACCTTTGTCCCAGTCTGAGATCCAGAGCACTCTGGAGCAGGTTATCATCAAGGATGACTCTGTACATCGCTGCAGTCATATTTCCCTCGACTCTGATTAGTCTCCCAGTTCCTGCTGCACAGAAACATACCCACAGTATGATGCTGCCACCACCATGCTTCACTGTGGGAATGGTATTCGCTAGGTGATGAGCAGTGTCTGGTTTCTTTCAGATATGATGTTTGGCATTCAGCCCAAAATAATCAGTCCTATTGTTTCTCGTGGTCTGAGAGTCCATTAGGTGCCTTTTGGAAAACTCCAGGCTGTTGTGCCTTTTACTGAAGAGTGGCTTCTGTCTGGCCACTACCATACATGCATGATTAGTGGAGAGCTGCTCCTCTCATTGGAGCTCTTTCAGAGTGACCACTGGGTTCTTGATCACCTCCCTGACCTCCTGGGTGGCCAGCACTATGAAGACTCCTTATATAAACAGGGGTTTGCCTTCCCAAATCATGTCCAATCAACATGTAGAAACATCTAAAGGATGATCAGTGGAAACAAAATGCACCTGAGCCCAATTTTGAGTGTGAGGACAAAGGCTGTGAATACTTGTGTACATTTTATATTTTTGTGTTTTTATTTTAAATAAATTTCCATTAATTCCAACATTAAGGCTGTAACATAACAAAAAGATGCTGTCAATACTTTCTGGATGCACCGTGTACTGTGTGTGTATTTACAGTGCCTTGCGAAAGTATTCGGCTCCATTGAACCTTTTGCCACATTTCAGGCTTCAAATATAAATTTATAAAATATAAAATATATAATTTAAAATTATATATAAAAAGATATAAAATAAAACATTTTTGTGAAGAATCAACAAGAAGTGGGACACAATCGTGAAGTGGAATGAAATTTATTGGCTGTGTCAAACTTTTTTAACAAATAAAAAACTGAAAAGTAGGGTGTGCAATATTATTCGGCTCCTTTATTTCAGTGCAGCAAACTCACTCCAGAAGTTCAGTGAGGATCTCTGAATGATCCAATGTTGTCCCAAATGACGGATGATGATAAATAGAATCCACCTGTGTGTAATTAAGTCTCCGTATAAATGCACATGCTCTGTGATAGTGTCAGGGTTCGGTTCAAAGTGCAGAGAGCATCATGAAGACCAAGGAACACACCAGGCAGGTCAGAGATACTGTTGTGGAGAAGTTTATGACCCATGATCACTCTGGATGAACTGCAGAGATCTACAGCTGAGGTGGTAGAGTCAATCAGTCGTACACTGCACATATCTGGCCTTTATGGAAGAGTGGCAAGAAGAAAGCCATTTCTCAAAGATATCCATAAACAGTCTAATTTAAAGTTTGCCACAAGCCACCTGGGAGACACACCAAACATGTGGAAGAAGGTGCTCTGGTCAGATGAAACCAAAATCGAACTGTTTGGCCACAATGCAAAAAGATATGTTTGGCGTAAAAGCAACACAGCTCATCATTCTGAACACACCATCCCCACTGTCAAACATGGTGGCAGCATCATGGTTTGGGCCTGCTTTTCGTCAGCAGAGACAGGGAAGATGGTCAAAATTGATGGGAAGATGGATGGGGCCAAATATAGGACCATTCTGGAATAAAACCTGTTGGAGTCTGCAAGAGACCTGAGACTGGGACGGAGATTTATCTTCCAACAAGACAATGATCCAAAACATAAAGCCAAATCTACAATGGAATGGTTCACAAATTAATGTAACCAGGTGTTGGAATGGCCAAGTCAAAGTCCAGGCCTGAATCCAATCGAGAATCTGCGGAAAGAGCTGAAAACTGCTGTTCACAAAGCTCTCCATCCAACCTCACTGAGCTTGAGCTGTTTTGCAAGGAAGAATTGGCAAGAATTTCAGTCTCTCGATGTGCAAAACTGATAGAGACATACCCCAACTGACTTGCAGCTGTAATTGCAGCAGAACGCTAATAGAAGTATTAACTCAAGGGGGCCGAATAATATTGCACGCCCCACTTTTCAGTTTTTTATTTGTTAAAAAAGTTTGACACATCCAATAAATTTCATTCCACTTCATGATCGTGTCCCACTTGTTGTTGATTCTTCACAAAAAATTAAAATTTTATATCTTTATGTTTGAAGCCTGAAATGTGGCAAAAGAAAAGTTCAAGGGGGCCGAATACTTTCGCACGGCACTGTATATATATGACAGATGGATGTTTGCTTCCATCTTGTCAAGAGATTTGTTTACACCAGATGTTTTGTCTGCTGCAGACAGTCTCCAACAAAATTCTGTCTGTGATCAGGAAGAAAGAATGTAATGAGTGCTGAACAATTAAGTGATGAACAAGTTGGAAAAACATGGATTCTGTCAGAACACTGAGGTTTTAGAATTCTACATAATATTACACAACATAGTAAACACCTGCGTGCTGATTTAGGTACTGCTGGCAGATCAAATACCTTTCTCCTGAAGCTAAATGAGCCCATGTCACAATTTCTTTCTAAACTGAAAGAACATAGAATTTATGTAGTTCTTTATTGAATTATGGAAATTCAGGTCATGGGGATGAGTTTGCATGTATGGTACATGATTTGTGTCCAGCCAGGCCTGGAGTGTTCTGACTAAATACCCCATTAACACCTACAATTCCTGCTCCACCTGCCTGGCCTCTGTCCTCTCATCCCTGCACCAGTCCAGTAGCAACCTCACTTCTGACTTTACAACTTTGACCTAGGGCTGGGCAATATGACCTCAATCAATATCACAATAAGTTGAATATTTTTAATATCATGACAAATTGAACACAAAAAATAAAACAATAAAAAGGTAAAACTGTCAAATAAACCAGTTTCTAATACTATGTATGAAAGTGAGAGTTTTAGCTCAGACAGAGAGAAAGTGTTCGGCAGTACCATTGGTTCAGAATTTGTCTGTAAGGAGTGTCATTTCTGGGTAGTTTCTACACTTGTAGGTAGTCTAATTTTGTGCACCAATCACAGAATGTAGAACGAAAAAGAAAAAGACAAACAAATGGGCAAGATTATGTCAGTAAATTGTTCTGAGGGCTGGTTTCAGTTCATTTGTAATTTTAATATTTTATTGCCCAGCTCTACTTTAACCTCCATATTTGCTCCTGCTGATCTTTCTCCCACAACAATGTGAATGGGGCACTCTGATTGACTGAGCTTCAGCTGGTTCTCACACAGTAACACTGATTGGTTCTCTCACTCATCACTCACTGCATGAAGCCCCTGTCCTGGCCTCCAGGACAAATGGAGGAATTGGTGTGATGAATGGATGGGTGGTGAATGAATGGATGGATGGCTAGAGTACTAGATGAAATGGTGAGAGGTTGAATGGTTAAAAGATTTAGTGAATAGGTGGAGTGGGTGGAATGATTGATGAGTGGATGGAAGGGTGGATGGTTGCATAAATGGGTAGATGGGTGAATAATTTGGTGGATAGGTGGTTGAATTTATTGGATGGGTGAGTGAGTGTATGTATGGGTGAATGGTTGGGTAGATGAGTAGATGGATGGGTAGATGAGTGGTTAAAAATGTGGATGAGTGGATGGATGGTAGATGGTTGCATGGATGTGATGGCGGAGCAGTGGATGGATGGGTAAATGTGTAGATGCATGGGTGGATGAATGAGTGGAAGGATGAGTGGATGGATGTGTGGTTGAGTTGGTGAAGGATTGGAAGAATATATGACTGAGGATGGGTGGATGGATAAATGGGTGGATCATTGGATTGCTTTCATGAAATTCAGAATATGTATGAAGATATGTATTCAGATACTTAAAGGTTTGGAATGATGAAAGGAAATGAATGAATAAATGCTTTAAAATGTAATGAACAAATAAAGGAACCAGATAAATGAGTGAATGTAACAAAATGTCTGAGATAAGCTTGTTCATGGTAATGGCTTGTAATTGGTTGTCCAGGTGACCACCTGTGATTGGCCTGATTGCACACGACCTAGCTGTGTTCTTGATCAGAACCGTATCCACCCCAGAACCCTCTACACACCAGTCACCAAAATATAACTGTGTATTGTTGTCTGTTTCTCTCTCTCCATCTGTCTCTCTCTGTAGCTATATGCTAAGCTGCAGGCGGTGAAGGCTGAAATTCAGGATGTAAATGATGAACATGTTAGAACCAGACAGGAACTGGAGCAAACACAAAATGAGCTAACAAGAGAACTCAAGTTCAAGTGAGTACACACAAAACACACATGCACATACAAAGGAATGAGTTTTAATGGTTAAATACTAAACAGGTTACACATTGAAAATACTGTGTTATATAAAGACAGTGTAAAAATCCACATAAGCAAGTATATTAGAGATTTGTAATATGTGTCAATATTTGGCCAAAATTGAATACAAACCATATTAAACATTTGGCCAAATGCTGAAATCATTTTCCATTTTCATTCATTTTGCCACTTTTTTCACCATCGCATAAATTAAACAGCTTAAGTGTATCTTTGTCTTACTTTATAAAGAAAAACAATTTGCAAAATATTGAACACTTACAGCAGACAAGCCAACAAAGCACAATGTGACTTAAATGTTCCCCTTCTTGACAGTTCATCTGAATGATAAATGGCCTGTAAAATTGTCTGTAAATGGCCATTCTTGAGTCATTCTCAGATTTTGTCATCAAAAACATCATTGCTTTATTCTGCCTTTTCATTTATTCACTTATTTCACTTATTATTATTAATATGCATTTCTGATGTTTAGGCCAAATTATTTCACTTGCCAAATATTCTGTGCATCCCTATTATTATTATTATTATTATTATTATTATTATTATTATTATTATTATTATTATTATTATTATTATTATTATTATTATTACTGACCAACTCCAAGTGGTTTGAATTGTTTTGGGTTATTTAGTCACACAGTTAGCCCCATTCTAATTGGTAGACTACAGGATTCCAGTGTTAGCTTGTTAGCTATATTAGTCTCTACAATAGGTACAATGTAAAATAACAGGCCTTAAATATGTGTTGGGTGTATTTTATGTATGTAGGTACCTGATAATAGAGAATTTCATTCCTCCGGAGGAGAAGAATAAGATAATGAACCGATTGGTGTTCGATGTTGAGGAAGACCAGTGGAAGTTCCAGCCTCTTGTCCCTGCAGAGAAGTGAGTCACTAAGACCTTTGAGAGACTTTTTTGTGAGTGAATGTGTGTTTGTGACTGTGTGTGCATGTATGAGTGCATGTTTAAAGTCAATTTTATACTTGGGTTAAAATCTTGTTTCATTAGGTTAAATTAAGAGTTAGTAATGTTTTCCCTACTAACAGATGGAACAAGATGGAACAAACACAAATATTCTCAAGAGGTTAGGACACACCTTGGACACCTTTGATGATTTTAACCTATTTAAACATATGGACATTTAATCTTTTATATATTAAATATATAATAATTATACTGAGAGATTGAGGTAATATAACACATACAACTAAAGAAATGGCTTTTTAAAATAATTCAAAGAAGGACTCCCTATGAATAGCTGGTATTTCTGCGTTTGCCCCTCTAATACAGTAAGGATTTCATAGGTTCATCTGGTTCATCTCCAGGATGTGCTGCAGCAAAGCAGCCCATGACATTTCCACCTCTGTGCATCACAGTTGTTATGAGCTTTTTGTGCTCAAATGGTGTGTTTGCTTTGTTTTAAAATCCCTTCTTAGACTCATTTGCATCTACCTCGAGAGCTTGCCGTGGTGATACCACTCACGTTAACAATAAAGAGCAAGCCAAACTAATGTCGGAGATTTAAATAAAACAGCTTTGTCTAAAATCATCTTTAACAGTGATCTAATAATTTGCAGCTGATGTGGGATACTGTGCACCTAATTCTAATTTTAGATACATAGCTCTACTGAACTACAGAACAGAAGTGTGCCATTATGAATATTAATATGTAATACGTAAATGCATAAACATTATGCAGGAACAATCACACTTTCAAAGCGCATTTACAGATTCTCGTCTGTCTCTGGTGACCATGGGAGTTTTCTTTGTCACAGGTTGCCTTAAGACCACTGGTTGGTAAGTAGGACCTGATTAAGATCTGACCTTCCCAGCGGTGGGCGCACAGATGAAGGCGTTTGGATGCTGAGTCTGTAGTCTCACTGTCACAGAGAGTATGAGCCATGCCACGTCCATGTCCACTGCTAGCGGAATGTAAACTGACCAAAATGGCGACCATAAACTCTTGGCAAGTTAAATGGATGTAAACTCAAGGCTGAGAGTTCAACATCCAGGCAACAGTCATGCTCCTACACAGTAATGTGTGCTGGATGACACCACCTGTTGTTTACAAACAGTGCAATCCCTCCACCTCTCCATTTACCCATCTGCTCCAGGAGCTTGTTGCATGAGTATTCGTAATGAGCTGCACAAGCTCCTTAAAAAAACCTAATATAGAATATAAAAAGTCCCTCGCAGGATGCAGATGCTATGATTGCCTGCCAGTTAACATGGTGCCGGAACTGGGGAGTAGTGCAATTTGCAAAACATTTACAGTTACAAATACTGAATAACTCTGAATTGAGAGAGATAGATAAAACTAAATCTCACCTTAGAACAAATTTAAGTTTGGCTGACTAAAGTAAACTGAATGGTCTTCTGAATGGTGTTTTCGATTGTTTTCGAGCATGTTTAGTAGACTTGGTCACCCAGGTTTGCTTATTCTCCCTTTAATCAAACTTGCCACTTCACTGAACTTGCAAGTATTTTGGATTTGGTGGTGGTGTGTCATCATTAATCAGTGAGCTCCTACAGTGCCCCCACCCTGTGCTAATTGTTGATGTATATGGTTGAATAACCTCATACAGTGCATTCAGGAAGTATTCACAGCGCTTCACTTTTTGCACATTTTGTTATGTTACTAAAAACCCAATGGTCACTCTGACAGTGCTCCAACATTGCTCTGTGGAGAGAGGAGAATCTTTCAGAAGGACGATTTCTGCAGCACTCAATCAGGCCTGTATGGTAAAGTGCCAAAAGATGACTGCAGCAATGTACAGAGACATCCTTGACAATCCTCTTCCAACAGGACAAAGACCCTTAGCACACAGTCAAGATAACAAAGGAGTGACTTTGGGACAACTCTGTAAATGTCCTTGATTGGACCAGCCAGAGTCCAGACTTGAACACAATTGAACATCACAGGAGATATCTAAAAATGGCTCTGCACCGATGCTCCCCATCCAATCTAATGGAGCTTGAGAGGTTCTGCAAAGAAGAATGGGAGAAACTTCCCAAAAACACATGCCAAGCTTGTAGCATCATACTTGAGAGCTTCAACAAAGTATTGAGCAAAGGTTGTGAATACTTATGTACATTATATTTTTGTATTTTATTTTTTAATAAATTTGCAAAGATTTCAAACTAACTTTTCTCACCTTTTAATTGTGGGGTATTGTGGGTAGAATTTTGATGGAAAAAAAAATGTAATCCATTTTGGAATAAGGCTGTAACATAACAAAATGTGGAAAATTTTAAGCACTGTGAATACTTTTAAAATAGTGCAGTATATAGTATTCCCTTTCTATCATCCAGCCCTAGTTGATTAAAGCAAAAGTCCAAGTTCGGGCAAGAGTCTGAACCTGAGTCAGGACACATCATTTAAGTTCCATGTCAGTCAACATGCAAGTGCAACTCTGACTCAAGTTTCCATCTCTGAAATGTGATTGTGTGTGTGTGTGTACACGCCACATGCTCTGTAGGAAGGAAAAGGCACAGGATACAAAATCCTCCAACTGGGTTAGGGAGGGTGTGTGTGGGGGTGGATGTGTGCATGCACACAAAGACACAATTTCTTTGAAATGGCCTGCTGCTCCAAAGCTGAAAATTCCAAATCAAACTGATCAGATGTGATTAAAGGACACACAGTAGACTTTAATTGAAAGGTATATGTATACATTTCGGTTTCACCTTGAAATTAAAGCACCTCATCACTTTTATACACAGCCTCCCTCTTTCAGGGCTCCATGATGTTTGGGACAATGATTGGTATTTTAAAGCAGTCAGGTTTAGTATTTCTTCTGTTCGATGACTGCTTGAAGTCTGCAATTCATTGACATCATCAGCTGTTAAGTATTTTACTGGTGCTTTTCCAGCTCATGCTTGTTTTGGTCCCTTAAATGTTTTCTTCAGCATATGGATCACATGCTCAATTGGATTAAAAACAGGTGACTGGCAAAAACTAAAAAAAAACTCTGTTGACTTAACTGTATATTTGGGGTCATTATCTTCCAGCAGGGTGGAGTACAACCCAATGGAGGCATTTACTGGAATGGAGGCATTTACAGGAATTTGAGCAGATAAGATTTCTATAGACATCAGAATTAATTTAAGCATAATGTCCAGTTGTTTACAGTGTTGTTCTAAACCGTCCCACCCTGCACCCAGCTCCAACTGGCTGCTTTGTGTTTTGGGACACACCCCATTTAGAGGGTGAATGTAGAGTTTGGCACTGATTGAACCATAATAGAAGCATCTTCTTTTGAATAATACAATGAATATTGTGCACAACAGTTGTTGTTGTTATTTTTGTTTTTTGCTTTTGAGGGGTTGCCAGAAGTGGCTGCTGCCAGAGTGCCACATTGTTAAAATCACTGCCACAAATGTGACTCAAGTTACATAACAACATACACAATACAGTGTGCTTGTGTGTGAGTGAGAATATGTATGTTTGTGTGTGTGTGTGTGTGTGTGTGTGTGTGTGTGTGTGTGTGTGAGAGAGAGAGAGAGAGAGAGAGAGAGAACATAAGACTATTCAGTAGAAATATTCTTACACACAGAAATGCTTACTCATTCAGACACACACAGTAGTGGAGCTTTTCTTGTCACTGGAATTAATGTGTTTCTATTGTCAAAAGAATGTTGACCTCTTTTCTTCTCTCTCTCTCAGTAACTTCACTCAAATGAAGAGGAGACCCGCCTCTGCAGTGGGCTACAAGCGTCCAATCAGTCAGTTTGCCAGGGTTGCCATAGCAATGGGAGCCCACTCCAGATACAGAGTAAGATTTATTTTTTTCTTTTTCCAATGGGAGAATGGGAGAGAAAGACACCATGAAATAAAAAAAAATAAAGTATGGCATCTGGGCAGGAAAAAGGCAGCAGCACAGAAAGAACAAACTCTAAACAAGTGTAGATACAAAACAACAAATGCCATAGAAAAGGTTAATATATTGTTGAATTTGTCAAACATGCCACTGGTACATGGTACATTACAGTCTGGCTGCAGTACAGCCTCCACACAGAGGGTTAGTTTAACACACTTTTACAACATAGACCTCCAAGACAAACAATCGGAAAACTTTCTCATATATACGGATAGGTGTTTATAATTTTGATTAATTTGATCAATTTGATTAAAAAAAATTTGTAGTTATGAAACAGATTTTTTTTAGAATGGAAAGCTATTTAGGTTCAAACAACAGATAACTGTATTTAATTCATTGTGTGTATCTTTAAATTATCTGTGCTAATTTTGTCACAACAGGCTGAGAACATCATGATTTTGGAGCTGGACATGACTCCACCCACCCTGTTTCAGATGGACTTCTCAAAGGCGAGCTCAGAGGCTGAGCCAAGCAGAGACGTGTTACTGGACAATGCTTCATACAGAGAGAGAACAGGGGCCAATCGGGTCAGGAAATCTCGGTCATGGTCAGTAGGGCTACTGTGAACTGCTCAGAAACATCAGTTTAAGTCAGGATATTGCAATAGAGATTAAAGAACAATACATTCAGTTATTACACAATGACCAGAGTAATGTATAACTGTAACACTTTAACGTAACTCTCTCTAATGATCTTCAGGGCTAGGTTGCCAGGGGCTGTATGTTCCTATAGAGTCTCCCAAGTCGAACAGGCCTTGGGTTAAGATCCTGATAAACACAATCCAGAAACACACTTAATCGCAAATTCTGCCAGAAGACTGAGTACCATGTCCAGAATAAAGTTACTGAGACCTACACCTGTAGCCAGGTTGAGTGATGCCTACTAGATATAGTTGGGCTCATCTCTATGCCCAGTATGGCCTCTGGAAACTCATTAATAAGACACAGTCTCTCATCTCTCTCCTACTCAAGAGTTGCAAATGCTCCAGACGTGTGTGGGGATACTCAAGTGCCCAGCTGGAAGCACGAGAGCCGAGTTTGTTCTAGAACCTTCATTGCAACTTTGGATTGCAGGGAGGAAAACTGACAGTAGTTCAGAGTATGTGGCCTTCTTGGAGAAAGTGGGTGGGATTCTGGAGAGAGTCCCTTGCACAGACTGGGTGACGTATACACTGGGTGACTTATACACTTATACAAATGTGGACAATGACTGGAAATGATGAACACGTTCCGATACAGGATTGCTCATATACGGAAGTTCAGTAATCAAATTTATGGTCAGGTCATTTGTTTTGGACACTCATATAAAGAGAGGTGCTGAGCTATCAGCTGATCACCATCTGGTGGTGAATTGGATCAGGTGGCAGGGAAAACTGCCAGACAGATCTGTACGTTCCAAATGAGTAGTGGGGGTCAGGCAGGAAGAGGATTTCAGCTTCTATCGCTGAAGGAGCTTTTCACTTCTTTTGGATGAGGTAGGGGACATAGACCCTGTTCAGACCTCTATCGGGGAAGAGGCTGTGGCCAAAAGCTTGTTGGTGCCTTTAATAATGGCATCCAAAAAAACAGGAGGCTGTCAAGTGGAAGGAGGCCTTCTGAGGGTAGTCCTGATTCTGCTGATGTGTACCGGCAGGCAAAAAGGTTGTAGCTACCTCTGGAAGGTACTCTTTTTAAGAGAGGGGACTAGAGAGTTTTAGCAGATAGTTTGATATTGAAGCATTACACATCTCAGTCCTGCTGGCCAGTTAAGAAGATGTCTTCTTGGAGGTGCCCCAAAAGTATGCAGTGCCGGTATGCAGATGTGAGTTGTGCAGTATGGTGTAAGGGTCTGTCCGTATTCTTAGCACAAAATTAGGCTTGATCAGTGTTGCCATTGTACTCAACCAAGGCTGTTGCGAGTCTCCAATTGTTCAGGAGTCGATCTATTTCCAAAATCTTACTTATTGTCAGGAAGGAGTTTTCTGCATCAGCTACAGTGCATCCGGAAAGTATTCATAGTGCTTCACTTTTTGGATATTTAATGTTACAGAGTTATTCCAAAATGGATAAAATATTTTTTTCTCCTCAAAATTCTACACACATTACCCAATGATGACAAAGTTGGTTTGAAATCTTTGCAAGTTTAATAAAACACAAAAATATAACATGTACATCATAGCCTTTGCTCAATACATTGGAGAAGCTCCTTTGTCAGCAATGACAGCCGGTCTTTTGGAGTATGATGCTACAAGATTGGCACACCTGTTCTTGGGAAGTTTTTTCTATTGTTCTTTGCAGAACCTCTCAAGCTTCATCAGATTGGATGTGGAGCATTGGTGAGCAGGCTGGGCTTTGGCTGGGTCACTCAAGGAAATTCATAGAGTTGTTCCAAAGCCACTCTCTTGTTAACTTGGCTGTGTGCTTAGGGTCGTTGTCCTGTTGGAAGATAAACCTTCTTCTCAGTATGAGGTCCCGAGTGCTCCGGCGCAGGTTATCATCAAGAATGTCTCTGTACATCACTACAGTCCTTTCTCCTAAACCCTGACTAGTCTCCCAGTTCCTGCTGCGGAGAAACATCCCCACAGCTTCATGCTTCACTGTATGAAAGTGGCTACATGATGAGCAGTGCCTGATTTTCTCCAGACATGATGGCTGGCATTCAGTCCATACAGGCCTGATGGGTGGAGTGCTACAGAAATGGTTGTCCTTCTGGAAGGTTCTCCTCTCCAATGAGCAACGTTGGAGCTTTGTCAGAGTAACCATTGGGTTCCTGGACACCTCCCTGGCTAAGGCCTTTCTACCACAATCACTCAGTTTGGTCAGGCGAGCAGCTCTGGGAAGAGCTGTTGGGTGATGGAGGCCACTGTGCTCATTGGGATCTTCAATGTAGCAGAAATTTTTCTGTACCCTTCCCCAGATCTGTGTCTTGATACAATGCTGTCTTGGAGGTCTACAGACAATACTTAATGGCCTGGTTTGTGCTCTCACATACACTATATAATATATGACCTTATATAAACAGTTGTGTGCATTTCAAATCATGTCCAAATAATTGAATTTACTACAGGTGTCCAATCAAATTGTAGAAACGTCTGAATGATGGTCATTGGAAACAAGATGCACCTGAGCTGAATTTTGACATTGCAAAGGCTGTGAAAACCTATGTACATGTTATATTTTTGTGTTTTATTTTTATTAAACTTGCAAAGAAAAAAGGTTTCTCACTTTCTCATTGTGGGGTATTGTGTGTAGAATTTTGAGGGAAAAGTGATCCTCTCCCAGATAGCCGAGTTCCTCACTCCATTATGAAGAGTGAGACAAGGTACAGTGTATCCGGAAAGTAGACACTCTGCTCCTCCTCATTGAGAGGAGACAGCTGATGTGGTTTAGGCATCGGATAAAGATGCCCATTAGAGGTGTACTGGGCATGTACAACAGCGAAGAAACCCAGGTGAAGATCCAGGACCTGCTGGAAAGGGTATATTTCCCAGCTACCCTGGGAGCACCTAACTTATATGATGCTGGGGATAGGGACTCCTGGGCTGGAACGAGTGGAAAAGATGATGATGGGAAGGACTGACACAACATAACAGTAAAAAATGTTCACAAAGGTTTCTGTATAACAGCTTGATGTGTCAGTTATCAGTAACTGTCATGATAGATTCATTCATTCACTGAAACATTTTCAGTATCTTTTCCATTTCCACCTGTCAACACAGAATGGCAATCTATGAAGTCCTTACATAACCAGGTCATTTATTATTTGCATTTAAATAAAGTGTAAAATAAACTGCAAACTTAGTAAACAATAATCATTTCAATCACACATTACATTTTGAATGGCAGAGTTTTGCGCCCTGTTACTTTGTTTCTTGGTTGCTGATGTGCCCTAAATTTGGGGGTAAAAAACATTCAACCCAAAGTAGCCAGCATTGTATCGTATATCAAAAGCTGACCTGTCATGTCAGGGTAAGGTGAGAGTTGTTAAATTGGGGTGATTAGTGCTTTAAGTTCTTTGTGTATCAGAATCATGGTAGTAATAGTAACTTTCTGCACTTATTTGCTCAGCTGATTGACAGGTATGATACATAAACACCAAAACACATGCAGAGTGTGGATTAACTGGATGGAATTTGGATTACTGTTGAGGTGTGGGATGCGCATCGTAATCTGGGATTAATGGCATATTGGGATTAGACACAGAGACGCATAATCTCTCGTAAGGTTGTGATTAGATTCATTTCTGTGTCTTGTATAGTTCATGTGGTGCACTTTGAATTCAGTGGTGATTAAACAGACATGGGTAAGATATGCATTCTGAAAGGGAGGTTTTTAGTGGACCCTTTCAGAAGAGTGTCCCCTCTTCCAAATCTAGCAGATCACGGAGAAGTTTGTTGTTCTTTCATTGTGCATTGGAGTTATACAAACACTGTATAGACAAAATTACTGAACAAAAGACATTTGCTTTTGTTGGCATAACTGTCTCTACTGTCCATAGAAGGCTTTATATTTGATTCTGGAGCATTGAGCATTTGATTGAATTCAATGGCAGGAGTGTTAGTGAAATCATGATTTTGAATGATCACTAGCCTACCTCATCCCCAACTCGCCAGCTCATCTGAAAAGTATTGGATAAAACATTATCATTCCAAGGAACAGCATTCCACTGTTTCACAGCTCAAATCTAAGGGATAAATGTCAGTTTAGCTCACACTGGGCATTAAGCCTGGTAATAGTAGGTTCATGTTTATCTGCTACAGAGTCTCTACAGGGACTATAAAGCTGTATGTGGGCATTTACATGTATCAGTAATGTGTGCAACTTAAAGTGATGTCCACACACATATAGTGTAGCCCTAAGGTAGCCAGTCAAGTCCTGTCCTGTCAAGGCAGTTTGAGCAGTGAGGAACTGTGTTCTCTGGAGTGATGGATCTTCATCCACTACCTTTAGAATCAGTTGGCGCTGCAGAACTACACATCCAGCATCAGTGCCAGAATTTACAAATGCTTTTTTGTCCGGCTGAATGCAATCAAATTCTCAGAAATAGTCCAATGTTTAATGTAAAGAGTAGAAACTGTTACTGCAGTAAATCTGGATGTTTAATGTACCTGCATCACATTGATGATTTTTGTTTTATGCTCAGGTGCCAAACTCAACGGCCTGTGTCCTCCTCAAGCTCCGCTCTCTCTCTGGCATCCTCAGGGTCTGACAGCCTGCCACACCCCCATAGCAACATTACAGCAACAGCTCACCAATGAGACTCCATGGAACACATCACTTCTGCGCTCCACTGATGAGGGATGAGCAAGGATCAGGGATGAGCAAGTTGCCCTCTCCACCTCACCCCACCGTTTTTTCTTTGTTTTTGTTTTTGTTTTTTTGTTTTGAAAGGTTATACAATACTAGCAGGGAATGCAACACTTAGAAGGACAGTGAGGAAAGCTGTGAGACTAGCACCCCAGCCTCTTAGTTTTCATCTCTTTCTCTTTTCATTTGGGTCATGACCTGATGGGGTTCTGCATACCTGCCGTAGACGGATCAATCAGCATCAATTTTCGACATCAATGCCAACATCAGGATTTAGTTCATTACTTTTTCTTTAATACCTTTTTTATTAAGCTTGTCGACTGGACAACCTCAATATGTTTACTACTGATGTGCTGGAAACAACATGAAAACGCACTGCAGGTCTTATCAGTGTTTTCAGCTGAAATAAAAATAAAAAAAAAAACGAACAAAAATACAAGACAAGGAAAAAAATTCAAAAGCCCTGGTAAGGATGGACAATCTTCTTTTCTGAGGCTGAAAGAGGATTTTGCCGGAACCGAAGCGATTGGCCAAGCTGCGCATGCTTGCGCTCATTCCCTGTGATCTACTGTAAAGAAAAGAGCCAGAAAGGAGAGATGGAGGGTTGACAGACGAGTGCAGAAATCGCTCGCTCTCTTTCTCCAAGCTCTGCTTGCATGTTTTACTCTGTGTTTTAGTGTATTGGTTCAGGACTGTGTAACAGGGTCTAGACTTCAGTCGGCTGGGTTCATATTTTACAATAAAGGTTCCAGTATAAGATGGTTTAGAAAGGACCTGCTCTTAAATTGCAGGCATTCCTTACATGCTTTACATGGTTCTATGGTTCCACTTCAATGTTTAACTGGTTCAAAAACACATTTTTTGCACACATTTGAGTGCAGTAGTCAGGGTGTGTTGTATAGGTACATTTAAAAATGGTAGGGCAAAAGAACACACTGTAATGTCAGCTGACTGATCCACGCACACACAAATCTGTCCTTACTGAGCAACTCTTCTTTTCTAGGTTGAACACGCTTAAGATATCTAAATTAGTTACATCAGACTGCTGATCAGGGTGCTGTAGGGCTGTTTGATTTCCAGACTTCAGCAGCTTACTCCAACTAAGGGTACAGAAATCAATTCTGAGTAATGAGAAGCTTTGAGAATCAATAAAATGTGCAAAAAGTACACAAAACACTTTTACAATTGTAACAATATGAATGAAAAAATATCTAAACATATAACTTCATGGGCCGCCACCAATTCTTCAGGGCCTCCAGATGTCACTTTAATAATATGACCTATTTTGCTGTAGCAAGGCAGTCCAAAGAATGAATGCTGGCCAAATTAAATCTAAAAGCTAGAATTAAGGCAGTTGGCTAAAGCTTGCTTCAGATTTCAGACCTCTTGTGGCCGACTATAAGCCACTTTTTTGGGTACCATATTGCTTTGATAGTGAGTCTATTGATGTGTATTTTGTAAGACACAAGTCAAGAACTTTAGAGTCAACTCTCACTTCACAAATGCCTAGATATTTTTTTTTTGGGATCAAGTCTCAGTGTTACTGTGCTAAATAATGTATAGTAGCTAAATGCAAGTAAGGAGGCTAGAACATCATTGAATTTGCCCCAATGTTAATATTGCCAAATAAGTAAGATTCAAAATTCATGAAAGTCTAAATGTGGGTATTTTGACAAAAACAAAATACACATCAAAATGAGTTACAGTGATACATGGTCTTATTGGGTTGAAAGAGATGCTTGAGTGACACTTTATTTGAAGGCCCCATGCATACACTCTTAAAATTAGTGGTGCTACAAAGGGATCTTTGAGTGTTGCAATAGTAAAAACATTTGTTTCTATAAACCATATAGAAGTGATGAATGAGTGTGGAGACGTTTATGTGGTTAAAAGGTTTTAAATCAAGTGAATGATCTTTAAACCTTTGAAAGGGTCTGCACACTCATACATCGCTTTGGTGGTGTCATCTGGAATGGTTTCTGATGTTAGAGCGCACATTCCATCAATTAAATCATTGATTGGGTCAAAATCCAGGGGTCTAAAATGATTGAGAAACATTATTACAATACAATCCCATTATTGGTTAACTATAACAATAATTAACAATAGTTACATAAGTACAACAGACCCAAATCAGCCCACATTCATTCATATTGTTAAAGTTCAGATCTTACCGTGTCTTCTTCATCTGTGTCTTATTATAATCGATTGTTTGGCCTTACACTTACATTACTCAATTCACAGTGTTTTAACTCCTTGTTAATGATGATTATAGCTTAATCAATAATCATTAATAAACTAAAGTATTTACCACTTTAATATAAATATTAGTTTTAAGATTTCGGCATTTCTGGCACACTGCCTGCACTGGCAACCAGCATGTGGCAGACAGCATTTGGCCACGTTCACCAAAACCATCTCTTGTCCACTTCTGGTACAGATATGGCAGTGCCTGTTAGAAAACTGCGTGTGAGCCATAAGTGGTCCACAAATTAAAAGACCCACATTTTCTATATACCTGGTCCATACTTGGCCCTAATCTATTGTGCAAGTTTATTTAGGGAACCAAAAGAGGTATTTGTATGGCATGGCTCTCTACTTTCTGTTTAAACACTGAACTCATTTGATGGTTTGAAGACCCTGAAGAGGGCTGCTGTGGTTGCTGGTTTCAGACAGTCTTCAGACAGTTGATCAGTTGATCAAAGAGAACCTGCAGATACCATTTGCAGATTTGACTAGTTGACTGGTTAACTACCCTTTCTAACTGTATGAGGGGTTTCAGCTTAGCGTACACCTTTAAATTGCTGCTCAAATTCAACTTGGTCTGAATGCTGAACATATATGGAGAGACTTTTCCGTAAATACACAGTGTAATACACATACGCATACATGCACACACTTACTTAAGGTTAGCTTTGATACACCTAACTGAAACAGCCATACACTCCAGCCGACAGCCCACCTCCCTGACTGTAAATGTATAGGTAGATGAAGTTCTGTTTATGCATAAGGACTGTGTGTGTTTAAAATTGTGTTACTGGCTAAGACTGTAAGATATCTCTGAATTACTGAATTAAAGGATGAGCTCGCTGTTAAAAAATATATCTGACTTTGTCCATCCAGGGTTGATTCACATGCATGAGCGCACAAAATGAACCAAAGCCAATCTTAGGTCAGTCATTCTGTTCTGTGGAATCTAATATTGACAATAGCTTTGAATCCTGCAAAGAGAAGAATCAGTGCCAGTTCTAGCAAGTGTTCCAATATCTTTCCAAATCTTTCCTTTCCAGAGAGGCTGTTACTGCAGTGCAAACTCCATATTAAGGCCCTTGATTTCAGGACAAAATTGCTCATGTTGGCTTGAATGGAACACATTATCCCCTACTCCCTATGTAGTACACTAGCTACCAAAGGTGTGACTTTTACACACAACTAGTGCATTGTGTGTCCAGGTATTTGTGGACATCCCTTCTAATAAATGCATTCAGCTACATTTCTGACACACATATCCAAATGCACACAGAGCTTGTCCAGCTTGTCTGTTGAGAATTACTGCCAATAAAATAGAACTCTCTGGAGCAGATAAACATGAACCTACTGGCACCATGCCTAATGCCAGATTTAGGAGTTTTTAAATCTCTCAGCATTACGGTGTGATCATATCAGACATATCCAAAACAGCTCATACAAACAGCAAATCAGATCTATCCAAAATAGCTGATACACACCCAGTCAGACTTCTCCATAGCAGCTAATCTCATATACACACCAAATCAGATCTTTCCAAAATAGCTCATACAGACACCAAATCAGATCTATCAGAACCTACACACATCCATTTATGACATTTAGCTGACACTTTCAACCAGAGTGACTTAAAAGGTTACTTGTGTTACAGAAGTGGGCTTGAGTAGTGTTAGGAGTCTTGCCCAAGGACTTATTGGTATACAACAGCATAGTTGCCCAGAGTGGGAATCAAACCCCAGTCTTCCACATGGTGTGGTGGCTCACTGGTTATGTTATCTGTTGCACCACACCAACCACTATATCCAAAAGAGCTCATACATCAAACTAAATAAACGCATGAATTAATGAACTGTAATAAAATATCCAAAGGTAAAAGTGATCTGCCTCTTTTGATTCCCACAATTTCTGAAGAAAAAATGAAAGAGCTGTTGTCCATAACACTTCAGTCCCTAGTGTTCTAACCGAGACTTCACTGTGATGTTAAAATGATCAAGTCTAAAGGCCCTGTTGAAGCTCATGTTTTTTCTAAATAGGACGTATGACAAAATGGATGGCAGATGTGTCACAGTTGCACATTCCTTCTAAAGAGACTGAACTACAAAAACAGTTTTATGTTGTCATGAATGCTGCCATTTAGCCCTGCCTAGTGTTTTACAATTACAGTACAATTACAGAAAACCCATCTCTCAGTCTATACGGTAAAATAAAAACAGCATGTTTCATTCTAAATGATGACGAGAAGTTGGGAAATTATTTATGACTGTTTATATGAAGATACATGAAACCAAAACTATATTCTGCACAATAAATGCAGAGTATAGGCAGGCCATTTAAGGTTTCACCCCTTGACCAAAACATTATTTTGGACGACCATGGCTAATATTACTGATTCTGTTCCTGTAATGCTGCACTAAAGGATGTGGTTTCAGGAAAGAATAGCTGTCAGTAAATCAGCTCCTCGTTTCCACCACCTCTTCACCACATCAGCTGATGAAATCAGCTGTCAGGCTGATGAATGGCCAGCGTAAGGTTGGGCATTCAGAGAGACATTAAGGCTGTCATGTACTGCAGCTGGATTTACTGAAGTCATTTATTAACCCAATATTAGTGAATATAATCTATGTATCAAGATGCTGCCTACTGCCATGCAAAGAGCTTTGGTCCATGTTAATAAATGTCTAGCAACATCAGACTCTAAGCCTTTGTCCAAATATATGACTGACAAATAAAGGTATGGATCTGGATTGCGAATTTGCAGAAAATGACTGGACAGATTCAGCTAAAATGCTGGAATATCTGACCCAAACTGCATAGCTTTTCTAGCTCAACAAATTTACGTATGCCATTTCAATTTAGCTGTTGCAATTGTTTAACATTTACATATTGGAACATTTTGTTTTAGCTTTAGTCTTTTAAAAAACTTTAATATTTAATTATATGAAATGCAAATTTCTTGTAAGGAAAATGTGGTGCACCTTCACATTTATTTCTACTTACAATCACTAGCGTAGAGTATCCAAAAGCTTATAACACTGTGACTTTCAAATAGCAAAACAAAACAAACCTACACTAAATTAAAAAATAATTGGAACAGTTGCTCATTCATTTTTTTCTTCTGAAATCAATGATATGAACGTTTATTCTGCTGTTGGAGTAACTGTCCTATGTATGTGGTCTGATCTTGGGTTGAACGTCCTCAGGTGACCTGACCTGGTCATGCTGGCAGTTTTTTTTTTTTTCAGTTAAATTATTTTCTAAACAGTGGAATGGCTTTTTTTCAATTGCTCTGAAGGCCTCAGAGGGTTCTTTGGATCAGAGATGAGTTAATGAGTTCTTGTGACATTGACGTTTCTCAATATATTGGCAATATCAACTGGGGGAGAAAACAGTACATTTACATAATATTTCTAATGTTTGTGATATTATTTGCATGATAAGGATACTTTCTCCATCCCCCACCTGTCATGGAG
>CM067511.1:14987816-15195316 GCA_034509495.1 Acestrorhynchus altus | reverse complement strand
CATCCCTGTTGTGCCTTCTCTCTGCTCCTCTGCTGCCCTCTGCTGCCCGACAAGCATGATGACCTGGGTCCATCAGCACTTTATGCTTAATTAATTAGCTAATAAAGGGAAATTCCATGAAACATTTCTCAACAATTAACTGGTTATAATATAAACATGCATTCAGAGAGGGTTTGGTGTGAAAAGCCTTCATTCTAGGAAACAGAAACCTCATTTACACAGTTATGGCAGATTCCCAGACTTTCAGAGTTGTCAGAACATTGTATTCTTCACACTACGTAACTTACGTCTTGTAATCTGGAATCTTTAATTGGTCGTGGTTTGCACACTACTCAACAGATCATCAGCACAGATTCATAAATAACAGTACACAATAAATCTGCATTTCAAAAACACACTTTGTCACAAAAACACAAGAACTGATGCAATGACATGCGCATCACACATGACTAAGGCCTTGTCCAGATACATGGATAGTTCTTAAACTGAAGATTGTTTGGTTTTCTGTCCACACGGCAACGGACACTGACAGTGGACCTTCAACAAAACTCCTTTAAGGGTTATAAATGACTTCATGATCAGGTCTTCAGATTAACTAAGTCCAACAGTGGCCTCACGTTCCCCCTGGGCTTACTTAAAAAGAGACTCGGTCAGTAGAGCAGTTCACTGACCACAGTCTTCCACTAAACAAATCCCTCTGCTTTGTGATTACAGTGTGTAATTGGTGACTTGACCAGCTTGCCAGCCATAGTGCATCTCCCTTCCTGGTGGCACCTCCCCAGCACTCTACAGCATAGAACGAAATGCTGGCGAATATCAAGTGGTAAAACATCTACAAGAGATTTCTACAGATGTTGTAGAGAGTGTCAGAGGTCACTCTGACCTGTGCAGTTTGTCATCCTGCTGCAGTCCGAGGAACTTGTAGGTTCTAACCACCTCCACACCAACCCCCACAATGGAGATGGGCTGTGGGGTTGGTCTAGACTTAAGAAAGTCCACCACCATCTCTTTAGTCTTGGCTGTGTTCAGCTGCAAATGGTTCACTTGGCACCATGTGCTAAATTCATCCACCAGTCTCCTGTTCTGCTCCTGTCCACTCCTGTCACACTCAATGGCTGTGTCATCTGAGAATTTCTTTATATGACACGTCTCAGTTGTACTGAAAGTCAGATGTGTAGAGTGTGAACGGGAAAGGTAAGAGCACAATCCCCTGTGGTGCTCCTGTGTCAGAAGGGCAGTCCCTCAGCCTAACATTCTTTGGTCTGCCATTGAGGTAGTCCATAATCAAGGTTACCAGGTGTGGGTTCACCTGCATCCTGTCCATCTGATCTCTGAGTAGAAAGGGCTGCATAGTGTTGAAGGCACTGGAGAAATTAAAGAACATTATTCTTACAGTGCCACTCCCCTTATCCAGATGGAAATACATCTGGTGGAGGAGGAAGAGGATGGCATCTTCTACATGCACCTTCTCCTGAACTGTATGGGTATCCAGTGTTTCTTGACTCTGGGGTCTGAGTAGATGGAGGAGCTGGCATTCCATGGTCTTCATGGTGTGAGATGTTAAGGTGACTGGCCTGAAGTCATTAGGCAACATGGGGCACACTTACTTTGGCACTGAAACCAGGCATGAAATCTTCCAAAGTGAGGGGACCCTCCCCAACTTCCTACTCAGGTTGAAGACGTTCCCCCAACTCAGAAGCACATGCCTTCAGCAGTTTTGGGAACACCTTTTCAGGGCCAGCTGCTTTTCATGCCTTGAGTCTCCTCAGCTCACCTCTGACCTGGTCTGCAGTGAAGTGAAGAGGAGGGGGGCAGGGGTACTGTGCTGGTCTGACCCAGTGTGTGACTGGTGCAGTTGGGGGTGTTGTATTGTCATTGTTGATGGTCTGGAGACCATCAACAAAGTGTGAGCAGTGATGGGGGGTGGAAGGCTGCACTATCAGAAGTCAGAGCTGCTTTTGTCATTGTTACCAAGCAGGCAGACAGGAGCAGTTGAGGCTGGGACGGGGCAGTCAAAGTGGTTGTGAAAGAGATTGAGAGATTGAACTCATTTGCTCTCTCTCTCTCTCTCTCTCTCTCTCTCTCTCTCTCTTCCTCTCTCTCTCTCTCTCTCTCTCTCCAGCACTGCTCTTCCTCTGTAGAGCCTGTAATTGTCCTCATACGGTTCCAGACCTCCCTCATGTTATCTCCTGCATCTTCTGCTCAACCTTCCTCCTCTTTGGTCTTCTCTAAAATGGATTAGCTGCTTCTTCTTTAAAAGCCCTCTTCTTATTCAGGATTATTCTGATTTTGTAAGTTTTTCAAGATATGTTTCACAGCAAACTCTGAATGACTTCAAAGCTTAACTCTTCTGTTACAGAGACAAATGTATTTTCCTAGGACAAACATATCTACGGCTGCACAAAGTATTTTTTCAACATGGTCATCTCAATGTGCACATGTGCAGGATGTAAGGCAAATTAAATTATACATCATGCTACAACTTGCTTGATACAAAATGAATGTTTGGACTATTTTCATATTTACTCCAGTGTGTGATTCACTATTAATATGGCATGTTGGATCAATAATTTCTGGATAAATTTTGAAAACGTCTGTATATTTTAATATATTTAATATATATCACAGATTAAATAAGTATCTCAATGTCTGGTTCTCCCTGTATTGTACAGCCCTAAACCGAAGAAAGATCAGTTACCCTGTAGGGTAAATACATACTGTGTGTTTTAGTTAGTTTGTTTGTAATGACTGGACCATTTGCGTTTAACATAATGCAAATGAGTTGTTTTAAATAAATGTGTTTTTGGTCAGAAAATTCAGGGACGGAGCATTTTTACGAAAGTGCTGTAACTACATCCGGCCAGCAGGAGGCGACACACGGTTAGAGGCACCAAATAAGGGGTTTAGTTTCTGCAAACTAAAGCAATTTAGGAATCCCTCTCTCTCTCTCTCTCTCTCTCTCTCTCTCTCTCACACACACCACACACACACACACACACCTCTTTCAATTTCAATTTCAATTTCAATTTAAGTTTGCTTTATTAGCATGACTGTTCTTTTAACAATGTTGCCAAAGCACAAAAACATTACAACAGAACAATAGTTCAACAAAATAAATATAAAAAATTATTTTTCTCTCATACACACACATCTCTCTTTCTCTCTCTCTCTCTCTCTCTCTCTCTCTCTCTCTCTCTCTCTCTCTCTCTCTCATACACATATTGAATCGCAATTGACCTGTAGTTAATGGTTCACTATGTGTGACCTCACGTGTGTGTGTGTGTGTGTGACCCTCATAAAAGGAAAAGAACTCAGTGTCATGACTGTGTGGAATGTAATGAATTTAGACAGACAGACTCAGCTTCTTTTTCTCAGTGCCCCCCCACTTCTCTCTCTCGCTCTCTCTCACACACACACACAATGGAAAACACACTACTTGTATTCAGTATTGAACTCTCCAAAAGTCTGTGGACACCTGCTGATCCAGAGTTTGTGCCTCTGTGCTGTAAAACATTCTCTACTCTTGTTGATGTTGGAACATGGTGATGATCATTTCATTGTAATCGGACACAGGAGAGCATTAGTGAGTCAGGTACTGATGAGAGATGCTTAGTTGTGACAGTGGAACTCCATCACTCCAGTGTTAAGCTTTAATTTATCCAGACAGGGGTGATATCCCTGCTGAAAAAAACAAAAAGCCTGGTCAGCTCAGACTGGCCAACCTCACTGACCAGTCGAGCTCTGGTACAGGTACAGTGTGAGCAACCAGTAAGACAAAGCTTAAGCATGCTGATAGACCAGTATGACCAACATAACCAGCAAGAGCAGAACACAACATACACTGTGCTGGTCAAGGTCTGCTTAACAGCATAGGATGTTTTAGCCTTGATTTCAATTCACACAAGTCCCAGTATACACCAGTATACACCTGTATACACCAGTTTATCTGAACATATGTAAACTAAGACCGATGCTCAAATGAGTAGGGTCCTGGAGGGTCGAGTGAGCATCACACTGAACACACACACACACACACACACACACACACACACACACACTCACTCACTCACTCACTCTCTCTCTCTCTCTCCATACTCTTTTATTGATTCTTCTACTCTGTTATTTTCCACTTGTTTCCATATAAAGTGCTGCTTCGACAACAACGAGAGATGAGAACAACTCAGAAAGTGAAACGAACACACACACACACACGCGCGCGCGCGCGGGCACGCACGGGGGGGGACGACTTGTTCTCTGGTAGTGTTTCTTCCCCCTGTGTAGTGTGTGTTCGGTGTGTGTTCTGTGTGTTGGGACAGATCCAGTATGTTAAGTCTATGCTCGGTGTTTTCACCGCTCTGGAGGTCAGGACTTTAGGACTTTAGGACTCTGCTCTGCTCGGTTTGTTATGAGAGTCCGAGCCGCTGAACTGCACCTCGATGCCGACGACCTGCGGAAATCTGCCCCGGTGAGCATTTACTGCTTTAACCGCCCGAGAGGACACGTCCGGCCCGGCTACAGGAGACTGGAGCGCTTAGCTCTGTCCCTCTGCCCCCCCTGTCTCTCTGTCTCTCTGTCTCTCTGTCTCTGTCTCTGTCCCACTTCTCTTGGTTTAGACTTTACTGGGAAAGACAGAGTTAACGTTTCTGTTTGTTTTTAACAACATGGCCGCTCTCTCCTCATCTATTCTCTTCTCCTTTCTTCTCTTCTCTTCTCTTCTCTCTTCTCTTCTCCTCCTTTCTTCTCTCCTCTCTTCTCCTTTTTTTTCTTCTCTTCTCTTCTCTATTCTCTTCTCCTTTCTCTCCTCTTTTCCTTTCTTCTCTTCTTTCTTCTCTCCTCTCCTCTTCTCCTTTCTTCTTCTCTTCTCTTCTCTTCTCTTCTCCTTTCTTCTCTTATTTTCTCTTCTCTTCTCTTTTACACTCACAGCTGAGGTATTTGTGTGTGCTGGTATTTATCTGATGGTCTTTAATTCTGTAGTGAAGAGCAGATCATTGTCCTCTTTCATCTGCAGCTCTGACTTAAACTACGGATTTGTTTGGTTTCAGGAGATGAATTTCAGTGAGAGCTATTAAAGTGTATGTTTTATCTACATGAACAGATTTCTGACAGAACAACATGGTCTTTAGACATTTTGTAGATATGTGTTATTTCTTTTTGGACTTATAACAATTACGGGCCTTTTGGTGCCATATGGAACCATTTAACCACAACAACAACAATAATAATTATTTCTAAACAACAACAAAACAACATTATTATTATTATTATTATTATTATTATTATTATTATTATTAGTAGTAGTAGTATTAATAATAATATATATTTTTTATAATTATTTATTACTATATTATTATGTACAAAAGCTTTATATTATTCTGTAGATGAACTAATACATTCAAGTGGTTCTTTGAGTGTTAATCAGTCCATTTGTGCAAAAAAAAAAATGCAGTTCAAAACCAGCTTTTGCTGGTCACTGGTTTTAGAGGGTCTAAGCTGGTCTTTGATGGTCAAGGTGGTTAAAAGGCTGGTCCTCCAGGTGAAAATAAACTGTATGCAGGGTTGACCAGCATGGTCTTACTGATAAACCATTATGGTGATGCTGGTCATGCGGGTAGACCACGTAAACCATTACACTCAAAAGGCGTATAGTCTTTAAACACATTTAAACATATGAACATGAGATTTTCCCAGTCCCCCATACAGAATTCTTTCAGCTGTGCGATGTCAGTATTTGCACAGACAGTCTTATATTTCCCTTAAGTCCAGGTGTTGCTCTATTTATTTATTTATTTATTTATTTATTTTTCTCACGCATTCACTCACTCAACCACCCACCCACCTTTCTGTGAACACAAACATGTTTTTGTTTTTGACGTCAGTCTTCAACAAGCAGATTTGTACATGTGCAGTCTATTGCTTCCAAGTATTATGGTATTATGGTGTACATATACATATATGGTGTATATTATAGTGTGTGAATTCACTAGTGTGTATGTGTGTATCACTGGATGGGTAAAATGCAGAGGTCCAATTCCTGTGTGTGCATTTCACAGTGGATAAAATGAGTATAATTACTATTACTAAAACTAAAACTGTGTTGGTCTTTGTATTCTGGGCTGTACAGAAAAGGTGGTGGAGGGGGGGTCTTTGTGTAAATCACCTTGTTAATGATTACTTGAGGAAGTTTTTTAAGGGTAAAGAGAGGATTGTGTGTCTTTTTCACACGGTCAGCCACTCTGGTCATGGTTTGTAGGATAACCCAAGTTAAACTGACCCTTTACTGTTTTGTTTACAGTTATGAGGACTGTGAACTGCAGGAAGGTTTGGCTTCAATGTAACAAGATAGTAACAGCCAGTATGTTGCAAAAAGGAAGATGTGGTATTGAGCTCTTTAACAGTTTTTGTTCATTGAAATGTTCAGTTCAGCAGTTCAACTTTTATTTTACAGCACAATCTTATGATCAAAAGTAGAATATTTTAGCATATATACTCCAATTTCCTTGAATAGTTTACATACCATTAATCAAGTATGTCTGGTAGTTGTGTTATTGAAGCTATGTGGAAAAGAACAAGGGCAGAAGATAAACCACTGGGGGCAGAGGCACCTTTATCAGAGCGGATGTGGTTTCACATACATATGTCATATTAGTAGGTTGGCTCTTTAAAATGCAGGTCTCTGTAACTGCCTCACTGTACGGTTAGAGCTCTGATCAGTGGGATGGTTTTCCCAACAAGGACTTAAGCCTAATTCTTAAATAGAGTATATAATATAGATTCATAGAGATGTTGCTATTAAAATGTTTACATGTCCAGATGAAGAGTCAAAAAAATAATTTCAAAAAAGTTCATTTGCTGATCATTTTGGTGGGAAAAAAAGCACATATGGTCTGTATCACATTGTGTGTTTTTATTTCAGTGTTGCATCGATACAGTTTCAATACAGGCACGTAATTGCAGTAATACTGCTGTTGTGGTTTAAAAATGAGCAGTAGCAAAAATGGCCAGTGAGCAGTCTGTATGGCCAGTATTTTGATAGATGACTTGAACTGGAAATGTTGTGAATGAAGCAACATTTGTACAAACCAGATGGAACAGAACTTTCCACATAGTTGGGCACAAAACATTTTGTTTTATAAGAAATATGTATAATTTAAATTCATTACACCATTTGTAAAATTTGGTGAATGCTACTTAGCACTCCAGTCTGTTTGCACCCTGGGAAAAAGTCGAGTGATTATATTTGGCCTTGGCGCTGTAAATGGGGAAAAAACACAAGTGTTTCATCCAGCAGGGGGCGTTCCTGCTTGTGCATGGATGAAAAAGGAGGGACAGTGGGCTTGTGGAAGAAGATGCATTGTACATACAAGTAGAGATGGCAGAGAAACAGAATAAGCACAGAAGAGAGGTGTGTGGTTGTCATTTTCTTTAAGTCTGTCGGGTTTCTGTTGAGCATTCCAGCTGGTAGACTCCTCATTTGCTATGTGTCTGCGTTTACCACATGCAATGCTATCATTCTGAATATATATATATATATATATATATGTATATGTACAGTCCCAGGACTATGGGTGGCATTAGTCTGGAGGCACACACACACACACACACACACACACACACACACACACACACACACCGTTGAAGTGTTAAAGCACAGCTTTTAAATGTTAAACCAAATAATGTGATGTATGTTAGTGTCGCATCTTTTTCTTTGTTCCAGAGTCAAACATGAAGTTAAGGTGGTACTGAAGTGAAACTTGTACTCACCCCCATCTTCTCCCTCTCCCAAACTAACTCTGACATGGCTTTGACCTGTGGAACGTGTGGAATGTTGGTACCCCTCCGAATGACATTCAACCTGCCTACAACAGACACACACACACACACACACACACACACACACACACACACACACACACACACACCCCGCAGCATGAATGGAGACTGAATGACCTCAACCAAAATTAGTTCTTCGGAAATCATCAGACTGTGACTGACCCTAAAAGGTCTGTGCTGTGTGTGTGTGTGTGTGTCTGTGTGTGTGAGAAATCAAGGGGAGAGGGGCGGGTTATAATTCTGTCTAGTGACAGATTGTAATGCACTATAGGAAGTATAGGGGGCAGTAGGCTCTCTTTGCCAAGCTCTCAGGCATGTTCAATACAATAAAGCCAAGCACAGTCACACCCCAGTGATGCTGGTCCACTTGAAACATGAACCCACAATTAAGAACATGCCTATTAGACTATAATGTCTCCAGAGAGCAGGAGATAGAGGAGATAGAGGAGAGAGAGAGAGAAGTGTGCAAGAGAAAGAAGACATGGTTCTAGACAAAGAGACAAGGGAGTGATGGATGCAGGGGGAAAGTGAGAGGAAGGAAAAAATATTTGTGAAAGTGGGAGAAGAAGAAAATGAAATGTGAGAAAAGAAGGGGAGAGACAGAGAAAGAAAGAAAGAAAGAAAGGTGGAGAGAGAGAGAGACAGATTGAGGGAACAAGAAAAAATACTAAATATACCAAATCTGGCACCACATCACACCTCTTGAAAATAGATCTGATCAGCAGTCGGCCTAGACATGTCTTGGATTTGTCATTTGTTTTAGTTTACAGCAGGATATGCTGGGGTAACTGTGCTAACAAACACCGGACTGTCACCACTTTCATCTCCATAAACACTGGCCTACAATTCACTTCTGTTTATCTACTCAAAAGCTGTGTAAATACATTTGAAAGAGACTGAGTAAGACGGGATGGGTCTAATTTAAGCGTTTGAGCTAAAATTGAAATTCTAACGCAAAATGAACACCAGCATTCAGCGCCCTGTTTATTTTTGTGTTTATAGGTTATAGGTAGAAGTTGCACCATGTTCTAAAATGCATTGAATTGTCTGCTCCAAATAAATGCAGACCTGGATGTGTTGTGAAAGCCGGGCTGAGAGATGTTATTAGGAGCGGTGATACTGGTCACATTCTAACCAGTGTTTGTTAGTGGTCTTAGTCTAACATGTAAACTAAAGAAGCACACGTATTAAACTCTCTCTCTCTCTCTCTCTCGCTCTCTCTCTCTCTCTCTCTCTCTCTCTCTCTCTCTCTCTCTCTCTGTGCGTGTGTGTGCTTCAGCCCATAGGCATCCATCCTTACTTGTTCTGGGGCCAAGGGGAGTAGATGCATCTCATGTGTCTCACACACAGATGCCTAACCTGCCACACACACCATCAGTGAGCCTTGCAGCTCCCTGCTGTCCTGTAGCTGAAGTGTCTGAGATGAGTAAATAGAGCAGCTTCCATAGACCCACTCTCATTTGCTGCTTATAGCAACAGCCACTGAAATAGAGCGAGTGAGGAAGTGAGAAGGGCTGCAGTCAGCACTGGATCACACACACAGCCACAGAATAAAGACTCCTGAGGAGCTCGCCGAGTTGATCTCTGGTCAGTTTATGCTTCTTTTTTAAACATAAAGGGGGAATCTCTATTTCTGGTTTAATAAGGAACCATCAACAAGAGTTTTTTTCTGTATTTAACCTGGCAAAGAACCATTCAGACATCCAAACAGAACTTTCTGTTGTCATGGGTTTATGCGGAATCATTGGTTTTAGTGAGGAAAAAGTTTTGGTAGGAAAAGTTTAACTTTTAGTGTTTACAGTTTAATTTAGTTAAAATCACTATATAGAGTTAAGTGTAGAATTCAGAAGTCAGTACACAGTAGTACTTAAACAACAACTCTTCTCGTTTACAGATTGAGAAAATGACCTTTCCCCAGGATAATAATAAAAAATTAAGTTTATATTTGTTGGATTCATGTTATTTAATTACATTTAATTTTTTTCTCTAAATTATTTGATTAAACTGTGAGCTTGTACAGGAATACCTGAATATTTGTCATATGACAACTTTGTCATGAAGTATGCTGACCTCTATATACTGATGCTGATCCTTCATTAGTACAGTGAGCATTTAATGCTAATGCTGTACATTAATGTACGCTATCGACTTAACGTACAGACCCCGATATTATCATTGTGTTTAATTGTGTGCACTGTTCTGTTCTCTTGTCTGTTCTCTGCCTGAGATGAGCTTGAGTCTGTGAGCAGACAGCGACGTCTGTTATGTAGGAAACGAGTGCAGTGTGTTTTTCCTTACAAACATGGCAGACAAAAGGCCCTTTCACAGCAAGTTCAGTTTTCAGCACAAAAAGACACATCAAATTTTGAAAACAAACACATGCATATTAATGTCTGTTTAAGGACAATGAGACATAACCTATAGTTTACCTGGCGAATAAGCACTCATGAAGGAAGTGAATTAAAGAGAGCAAAAACAGACAAGGAGCAGACAAAAAGACAGTTTTTAGCCCCATTTACACACAGAAGGCAAAGAAAGCACTTCAGACTGCATTAAAATCACATCTGTGTGAAAGGGCCTTAAGGATATAATTCCATTATGATACGGCATAAATGGTCTTAAAGTGACTATTATTGTTTATTGCAGTTATTTCTAGGACTGCTTGTCATCCCCAAAAAGAGTTGTCATGACTGGCCTAGTGACTGAAAATATACCTACTGTTAATATGTTAATCTTTTCATAACATTTTCATTTTATGATATTAGCATTGTCTATAATGCCATATTTGAAACACTGACAAGCTAATAGGTTAGCCCCAAGCCAACACAATAGCCTTAAGGTATTATATCAAATCAAATTCAACTGTGTTGAGTTATTGCACTGGAATAATTATTTTGAAACAATCTGAAACAATTTGTGGGCACTGGCTTTTCTAGTGCTTGTTCTGAAATTAAGAGTAGTATTAGGGAGTATGTCCCTCTTTGCTGCAGTACCAGCCTCTCCACTTCTGGAAAGGCTTCACTTGGACATAACTGAAGTGCCTTTGAGCAAGGCACTGAACTCCCCAGCTGCCCGGGCGCTGTGCATAGGGCTGCCCACCGCTCTGGGCACGTGTGCTCACTGCTCCCTGGTGTGTGAAGTCACAAGTGTGTATGTGTGTGTCACTGTGTGTGAGAATGGGTTAAAATCCGGAGGATTAATTCCTGTGTGTGCAAAACACAGTGGGTTAAAAAAGTATAATTACTATTACTATTGAGATGTTGCTTTACACCAAAACATTGCTTTGATGAGTATTTGATTGCATTTTGTCTTTGAGAGCATCACTGAGGTTAGGTATTAGTTCTACTACTCCAGCCCAACCTAAAAGTATTGGATGGTACTCCATCACTGCATCACTCCAGAGCACACTGTTCCACATCTCAACAGCTCAATACTTGATGGCTTTGTACCCCTCTATCTCACACATAGCATTAAGTACGTTGATTTTAGGCTCATGTGTAGATTATAGTGTAAATTCACGATTCACAAATTCATTAATAAGAAGCATTGTCCACAAACTTTTGGACATTTAGTGTATGGGGCACCTGAAGATGTAAGGACTGTATATTAAAACACAAGATGAATAGAGAGACAAAGGCTGGTAATACAGGATTATGGACGGAGGTAGAAAATAGGCTGTGAAAAGGTGTAGAGAAAGAAAGAGAGTGAAGAACAAGTGAACAGGTTGGGTTTTCCCAGCGTGAAAGCTTTTGTGGTGTTCCCGGAGGGAGTTATCGGATTTGCTGTGAGCAGCCGACATCAGAGAGAAGGAGAGAAGGGAGAACGAAGGGAAAAGAATAAAAAGTGACAGGCCCACTTCTTTGTCAGCACTTGTGGAGACAGCGTTTGCCTGACTTGGGTGAACAAACTTATTTAATTTCAGAAAAAGTGAGCGACTGCAGACGTCTCGTGGAGGCTTCATTCGCCCCATTGCGCACACGGCAGCTGAGCAACGAAGTGTGTGACAGGTTGGTAATAATGAGGCCTTGCAGTTTGCAATCATTTTCCAATAGTTATGGAAATGACCACAAAATGACAGTGCCACCTTTAGTACTGAAGGTTAGCTGCAAAATGAGTTTACTGTAAATCCTATGTTCCGCTGTTTATTGTAAGTGGTGCACGATGCTGTAATGTGTGTTGCGTGTTTTTATACAAAGTGACTGAAGTCTGACTGTTTGGAATATTTATTCAAGCTGTTCATCAGTGTGTGATGAAACACTACAGTACTGAACACCAGAACTGAAGAAAATGTAGTTGATGGTATAATTCTGTAGAAATACTTAATTACAGTTATTTCCTGTATTTATTAAAAGAGTATTTAACCATATATATATATATATATTTTTTTTTTAAACAGTAGGAGGCATTAACTGGCAACCCTGCTGCCAGTGATCTATCATGTTGTACAGTGTGTGTGTTTGTCAGTTACGTTTCTGACAATTCCGCCACCTGTAACTTCTTGTATGATGAACTACTTTAACTGTAGGAATAAAATGTAAACTACCAGATCAACTGGTGTCATTATTACATGATGTGGATTTCTTGAGCAGGATATTGATCATTTCACAACCCTATATATTTTCCAGCATTTGTTTACAGACATGAGGGTAAGTAAACACTAGTATGTAAAATTACCGTACCATCTCCAGTTCTGTATGAACACAGAAAGGCTGAATTTCTGAAAGTCTGTAGACTAACAAATGCAGCAGTAGGATACAGGACATTTTAGCTTCCTAAAATGATCAACCACAAATGATTTCACATTGGTTGTGTCCAAGACACACACACACACACACACACACACACAAAAACTTCCCATCAGATCTGTCCCTGATTGTAAGAATTATCAGCATTTGTTTAGTAAAAAATCAAATTGTGATTGATTATGGATCCCAGATGCTCTGTGTATGTGCTGGCGGGAGAGCTTTAACATGTCCCTGTGATGTTTGATTTCCTGCACTTTCAGCGAAATTACTGCTATTTTCCTTAATGAAGTAGCACCGGGGTTATAGTGTTTGCACTGTGGTAGTTGCCCTCTGACGTGGTAATCAGTGCTAATGGGGACGGGGGAGTAGGATGCCTGAGCCATGGTTGCTGATGGTAACCAAACGTCTGCCAATATCAGAATGAGTCCAGTTTCATCATGTATCAGATCAAAGCTGAAGTGTTTTTGAATGCTGATGTGCATCATTATCATATGTTATTTGTCCAAGTTTGTGGACATACAGTGTACACACATTCTCACTGCAGTGGAGTCTGTACACACATACATGAGCATAAATGCTCCTTTTGTAATTGTAATGTGTGTGTGTGTGCGTGTGTGTGTGTGTGTGTGTGTGTGTGTGTGTGTGTGTGTGTGTGTGGTAGTGGTATGAGAATAGGTTCAGCTGTTGCTGAGATGACGTGGAGCAGAGTGGGGGAATGGGCTGTTACAGGAATAGCACAGAGGGGGGTCATGCATATTTCCACCACACACCCTTCTTTACCGCTTTCTGTTTGTATATCTCTCTCTCTCTGTCTATCTGTCTGTCTGTCTACAACTGTTTGTCAGTCTATATATCTGTACCTCTTATTCTATTAAACTCTATGTTTAGAGCTTTTTTGTTCTAAATCATCTCAGTCATTTGTCATCTGACTTTTTGATTAAATGGCCAACTGTAATGTTTACTTGTACTTTTATAGATCTTCTGAAACTTGTTTATATGTGTCTGATGTTTATGTTTATCAAAACACAATGACATTATTACAAATGAGCAACGTAGGACCATTTTTATCAAAGTTGTGCAAATATGTAACTTATGTAAATTATGTCCATTTTTGATGTCATTTTTTTGACATGATTTTAACTGTTCTTTAGTGTTCTTCACACTGTGTCATGATGAATGGACCAATAGAAGCATAATGTGCTTAATTAATTCATCAAAGCTATGAAAAAGGGTCTGAATCAAAGGCACTATCCCCCCAGAATTTTACTTGCTGAAAAATATTGTAAGTCAATGCAGTGCTTTTTATAAATTTACCTTTTTGGATTCAAAAGCACTTCAACTTTCATAAATGCTTTTCCTAAATACCAGGATATAATTCCAGCTCTCCTGAAGTTGTTTTCAGCTTCAGTCATCTGCTCTGTTCCATTCAGTGCTGCAGTCAAAGTAATGGGGGCTGGAGGCCAACTCAGCTGAGGAATAGGTTTCTAAAAGTTTTAAACACCCAATGCGTGGAGAGTCAGTTATGGGATTACTTGAAATTATCACGAAACATAAAGGTGGTTTGAATATTGTGCATGGTTTTGATGGCAGATGAGCAACAGCAAGATGCAGCACCTGTGGAGAAGCTGACCAGATTCTGTGGGTTAGATCATTTTTGCTAAGCTGAAATATTGATTATGACTTCATTTTGGATGCTAGAAAAAGCAGGTATGAAGAGTGCATTTTGCCAAAATAAGGCAACTTAGGTTTGTTGAGCATTCCTGATTTCAGTCTCAACTGTGGTCTGTGATTTGGGGAACTTCCATTTCTTGGGGGTCACCAACCCTCCTCCTGCAGAACCTTAGATTCAAATCTAATCCACACCTGATCCAACAAACTGCTGCTGTCAGAGGTTGTTGATTGGTTGAATGGGGTTTTTTAGATTTGGGTTGAAGGTAGCTCTCCAGGAACAGTGTTGTTGACCCCTGTCTTAACTTCAGTGCCAGAATGAGTTTAACTGTCCACTCCGTCTGGGGTAAAACCCATGTTCCCAGTGCCAAGGATGAGTTAAACCAGAATTACAGGGAAACACTGAGCATTTATTACAGACAGCTTGATCATGAAACAAAAGAATGAGTGGCCAACATTAAAGGAAAGAAAAATAAGTGAGCTGTACACGCATGCAGCTCCACACAACTACAGCTACACTACAATTGCCATAATGCAATGCATTCCCTAACCTTACACTCCCAACACTGTACATATGAATTATGGAGTGACTGTACTGCACAGTAGTTGTAAACGGTATCCAACGTCCTTCTAATTATCATTGTTGTTTGAGTTGGAGAGTTTGGTTGGTGTGCTCTGGCCTTTAGGTTTGATGGAACATGTTCTAAATTGATGTATTTGATTTTTGACTTGTAGCATAGGGAGAATGATAAATGGAAAATATCAGGTTTATTAATGGATTTCTTCTGTTGAACTACTGAGTTAAAAAAATGTCCTCTGCTTAGTTCTTGTCGGGCTGGAGTTCCCATTTTAAACTTACATTTGTGGACATTTTGCTGCATCATGTGCTGATATAGTTTGTTGTTGAGAAAAACTGAATGTGAAGTAAAATGAAATATCCAGTTCAGTTTTTTGGTAAAAACGAGTTGACCAATCAGTCAAATGGTCAGCCCTTATCGGGAGCCCTAGTGCTCAACCAAGCATGTGGAACTGTTGTGATGTTTCATTAATAGAAGTTTGAAAAGAATATTCATGTCTTTTGGGCCCTATTTTTGAGTCAGTTCTAGAACCTGAAAATAGTAGCCAGTGTAATGCAGTCTGCCTGGAAACAAGTAGATGATGATGATTCCTTCAATAATTGTTTACTGTTTATAAATAATGAAGAAAATGAAAAGTTATATGTGATATATGTGTCACTGTTGCAGCCTGTGTTGAATATTATGTAGTACGTGGGGCTGAAGAGTAGGACAATATGGTATTGTTATTGTGGTAAATAACAAGTAAATTACAGTATGCTTTTCTGGGTACATGACTGAATGTATGTATAATAAAAATGTATGCATCATAACTGCATAAACTCAGCAGAATCAAATGGTTGCCATTATTACTCCTTGTGCATTTGTTTATTTGTACCTGTTAACTCCTGTTCAGTCCTGTGTTGTTTGGTGTGAAATGGTCCTTTGAACAGTAATACACCACCTCCGATTTCTTTTACAGTGGTTATAATAGGAACCAGGAATCACCCTGACCACACAGATGTCATCATTTTATATACAGTGTAACACATTTCTGTTGTTTTCACAGCATTATTACTGTATAATGAACAAATTCTTACTGTAGAACCTATATACAGCATTTTACATTACTGTAGATCAGCAAATCGTCATGGTGAACATTCAGTGGTGGTGATTCTACAGGAAGCATATTTCTACCATGAATCACATTTTTTTCCCAGCAGTTTAAATGATACTTCCTTTACTAATGTTACATTTTGCTTCATAAAAGATACATGATTTTATCTGCAGATGTATGACATCTTTACATGTTCCATAATCATTACAGTGAGTAACTAACTATCACTTACTGATGACCTGTTTTAAAAGTCAGTCTTTTATCTGTGAGCTGAGATAATGTCTCTAATCAAGCCTTTTACAGTTTGTATCAGCTAGTAAACAAACTGTCTGTGAAGACAGCAAACTCGTACAAAGTGTGATACGTAGCACTGAAAGCTTTGTTTCTTTAATTTATAGATTAGATTGTAATAATGAAGTGAAATGGAAGCTTAAATGGAATTTTTTTGTTCCAATGTATTTTCAAAAAATGTTTCATAATATTGAAACAGTTAGAATAAATAAATTTATAACAAGAATTTGTTCATTTTACAGTGTATAATTTTTCACAGTTATTAAATTAAGTATTAAACGGAAGCAGTAATGCCCTGTAAAAAGGTATATTTACTTTGAGATACAGCATCTCTTACTGTGAACACACAGTACTGTGATACTGTAATAAGAGTACAGTATTTTCTAGGAACTGTGAAATGTACTACAGCAAGTTACTGTACAGTGTATTATTAAAATACACCAGTGAATTTACACACATCTTCAGCTGTGTTTAGGTGATGGTACAATAGTGACAAATGTGTGTGTATTTCAGGCCAAATTATTATGAGAAACTGTGGTAAAATAGTAGTGTATTCATAACACGTATTTGGTGTAAGATCTTTCTGTGAGGAAGATTTCTGAAGCGTTTAACTCGGGTACTCAGGACTCAGGATTTGGTTCCATTTATCACTACTGTGAGCGATTCTGACTCAGTGAGATTCTCTAGAACAAAGTGTTTAATTCTTTAAAGGTTCTTTATAGAATCAGATAAAGGAGATTTTCTGTCCTTGAGAATGACGGCACCCATATCAGTGGTTTAGAACACAGTGTGACCTTATTTTTTTGCTACTACTGTACGGGGCTGAACAGGTTTTCAATTTTATATGTATACATATAATTTTTATATGTGAGGAAGGTCTTTTCATTACATTTAAATAATTATAAATAATTACTAATTATTATTGAAATAAATAGTTAAGTGCTTGTTTACATAGATTTTTTTAGATATGTTTTTGAAGTAAATAATTCAATTATGGGTCTGTGTTTACAGAGATGAGGTGACTGTCCCAATCCTTTGGTTGCAGGACAAAGAATGTTGAATTGTATGATCATTAGCTCATTAATTATAAAAAATCATTGACTTTTTTCTATTCCTGCAATCAGAGATTCACAGTAACTTTATGAATAAGACTTTAATAGTGTGCTGCATGTTTTGTGTAGCAAAGCATTGTTAGTGGCCAATTTAATTAATCTGCACCTGAAGAGCTTTAAACAGCTGGAAAAGGAAACCGATGCTAGGCTTGCTGACTGAGCTCTCAGAACCTCCTATGTTCCACTCACTGTTGGCAATGGCAGCGTTTTTACCCAAGCAGTCTTTTCTGATGTTTCAGTAGAGTAAGGATTTAGTGCTGTATTTGCTCTCTGCATGAGTCCCTCCTCCCCTGCTTCTTACACCTGTGTGTGTGTGTGTGTGTGTGTGTGTGTGTGTGTGTGTGTGTGTGTGTGTTGTGTGTGTGTGTGTGTGTGTGTGTGTGTGTGTGTGTGTGTGTGTGTGTGTGTGTGTCTTTTTGCTTTTCAGACCCTCACCCTGGCCCCTTTGCACTAGCTGAACTCCAGCCACTAAAGAGGTAAGAAATTTGCATGCATATCGAGTAGCCTGTGTATAGAGTATAACACACACACACACACACACACACACACACACACACAATGTTTATTTAAAAATGTATTTTAGATTCCTCTCACTATTATGTTTTGTTGGCTGTGCTGTCTTATGCATGGATTGTGAGTGTGTGAGTGTGTGAGTGTGTGAGTGTGTGAGTGTGTGAGTGTGTGAGTGTGTGAGTGTGTGTGTGTGTGAGTGTGTGTGTGAGTGTGTGTGTGAGTGTGTGTGTGAGTGTGTGTGTGAGTGAGTGAGTGTGTGAGTGAGTGAGTGTGTGAGTGAGTGAGTGTGTGTGTGAGTGTGTGAGTGAGTGAGTTTTGGCTGAGTCTTCATTGTGTGTGTGTGTGTGTGTGTGTGTGTGTGATATTAGAATGTTTTATGAGCTCTCCTCCTGTGCTGAGGCTTGTGGCCTTTTGAAGGAGAATTATTTAACAGCTTGTGAGAGCACAGTCAGCTTTATACACACACACAAATCAGAATTCAGAGCAGTTACTTTACTGTTGTGTTTAATACAAGCTCTAAAGAGAGAGGTCTGTTTTTACAAGAGGAACAAGTAAATGTGTGTCACGTTAATATAGTGAGATTTAAAGTACAGTATGGAAGCACTGATGTGAGAATTACTGGCAGATATACTGAATTACTGTAGATGATGGAGATTGGGATTATGCATGTAGTGTCACTGTTAGAGGAGAACCTTCAGTCTTTATTTTTGTTACCCAAGGGTGCTTCACAATCACACTCAGCAACCAGTCATCACACAGCTGCGAGAAGCTGCAGCTGCAGCCACCCATGCACAGTGTACTCTCCACCAGAAATGACCATCCACTTGGAGGACTGCATACAAAAACCAGCCAAGTTTGGTTTTTTTTAAATTGCAAGTGCAGAAAGTAGGTTTATAGCCTCTTTACAGCTTTTAGGCTAAAACAGCACAAACAAAAAATTGCTTTGTGTTCATCTAACGTTGGCATCAGCATTACGATCACAGCACCATGTTTTTGCAGGTACAAGCTAAACCAGAGAGCAGACTCATTTGGGCCATGGTTACGTCTTGGGTATTGGTTACATTTAGGCTGGGATGAATAAAGTTTATGATGGTAGTTAAACTCTAACTTGTTAATCGGTGCTAATGGAGATGCACATTCTAGTCTTCGTCCTCCCGGTTGGGGTTTAACAGTGCACAACACTTACTGTTTGATATGCAACACAGTGTGGACCACCCAGATTGGTACATTGAAGGGGAAAACACAACAGGTTTCTTTATTTCTAATCACTTTTAGACACTAATCCACTTGAGCTAAGCCTTGCAGTACATGTTTCTAACAGTGTACAGTTTACAGGTTGGAGTTCACAAACTTTTTCTTGACAAAGTATACTGATGTTATAAAGTATTAATATGACGACTCTCGTTAGTTCTGTGTTTACCTCTGTTCTTCAGTATGAACACATTGACTGCTTACTCAAAGACTGTTTGTTCAGAAGGCTGTTGCTTACAATAGGAGCACACTGGAACTGTGGCAAAGTGTTCTCCCATTGAAACTCACAGTTCCTTGTTGTGTTTATGAATCTTCACCCATAAATGTACTGTTATATCTCCACTTCCCAGTGCTTTTGGGAGATGTGGAATGGTACAACTGTTTGCTGTGGGATACAGACCACTGGAATGTTTTAGCACTATGGTGTGTGTGTGTGCGTGCATGCACGCGTGCACGTGCGTTCACTTTAGCATAGCAGTGTTGGCAGAGATTTTCATCCACAGACAGACTCATGTAGAATGCTCGTTGATTAATTCAGTAAACGCATCTCATGTTGAAATAATAACTAAACTGTCTGGTAATAATGCTAATTGTAGTTCACATCTTAGTTTTAAAGTATTCTTAAAGTTTCCATATCAGAAGAACTTTTGAACCAGTAGTCTAAACAATTCTAAAAAAAATATTCTAAAATTTAAATGTGAAGGAAGTCATGGATTGATTTTAAAATTCTTTTGAGTGTATTGATGCTGTGCAGTAAAAATGGCAGTCATACAGGTAAAGGCAAAAACTTTCAAGTAATATAAAGAGATTTGAATATGGAATCAAATGGAATAATGGGAGTGCATGTTTGATTTTACATTTTTGAAAAGCCATACAACCATACGCAACCATATACAACCATATACAACCATACAACCATACACAACCTTATATTTCTTTTTGAGGACCAAAAGAAAGATACTTTATAAATTCATATCAGTATATGATATCAGTATTTTATAGATTTAGTAAACACACAGATCAGTAATTTCATTAAAACTGCTGATTGGTGAATTGGATCAAATTTGATTATTACAGTGACAGCAGTCAAAGGTGAGCTCTACATATTTAGCAACAAGAGAAAAGTCAGTTAATGAAGTTGATCTGTTGGAAACAGGAAAAATGTGCAAGCATAAGAATCTGAGACACTTTGACGAGGACCAAGTGTGCTGTCCGGAAGACTGAGTTAGAGCGTCTCCAAAACATCAGGCAGATTTTGGTGGTATTCCTAGTATGTAGTGTCCAGCCATGAAGAGAACCTACACAGTATTAGTCAGGTGGTTTTAATGTATGACTGTTTAGTCTGTAAATAAAGGTGGCCACCAAAGCATCAATGAATGATTGAATGATTAAGTGATTGAGCTAGAGTAGTGTTGGGTTGTGTGTGTGTGTGTGTGTGTGTGTGTGTGTGTGTGTGTGTGTGTGTAAAGATGAAGTAACAAAAGAATAAACAATGTGAAGTTGTGACTGTGATGGATGGTGTGTAAGGTTTTGTGTTGGAGCAATGCTGTTGCAAACTCATGTATGCCTCTTTGTTTCAGGTTATTATGGATAAGTCTCTTGGGAAGCTCGTAAATCCCCACAGGAATTTGTGTGTGTGTGTGTGTGTGTGTGTGTGTGTGTGTGTGTGTGTGTGTGTGTGTGTGTGTGTGTGTGTGTGTGTGTGTGTGTGTGTGTGTGTGTGGTGTGTGTGTGTGTGTGTGTGTGTGTGTGTGTGTGTGTGGGAGAGTGACTGACTGAAAGAAGAAAGCATGTATAAGGTTGGAAAAGCAGAAAGGGAATCAGTTCAGAAATCTGTTGTAAATTATACAATTTAATTTTTAAACTTAATTTTTTAGTCAGTGTGTTGTGCTCCAATATGAACACAGTAATGTTCATCATTTATAGCATGACTCTCTTACAGAGATAGAGATCTACAATTTATACTCCTCTGTGTGTGTGTGTGTGTGTGTGTGTGTGTGTGTGTGTGTGTGTGTGTGTGTGTGTGTGTGTGTGTGTGTGTGCTTGAATCATAAGAAGACATTTGAAATCCATTGCACTGTTTGAAAGTCCGAGTGTTTACAGTGGAAGATTAGTGCTAGATCATTTAAACATTAAACATATATATTTTGCCACCCTCGTCATTATTATATTATACATGGTGTATCTACATTATATGGTCAAAAGTAATGGGACACCTGCTCATTTATTGTTTCTTAAAAAAAAAAAGAGTTTATCCTGGAGAACTATTTCTGCTGTCCAGGGAAGGATTTCTACTAGATTCTGAAGCATTGCTGTGAGGATCTGGATGCAAACAGCATCAAAGCATTAGTGAAGTCAGGATGTTGGATGATCACCACCCCACATCATCCCCAACTTCCCAGCTCATCCCTAAAGTAATGGAAGGAGCGCCATCATTTCAGAGAACAAAGTTCCACTGCTCTATACTGGGGGTTTAATTCCCTCTAGCCCATACCTGCCATTAGGCATGATGCCAATTGCTTCATGTTTATCTGCTCCAGAGAGTTCCGTTGGCAGTACTTCTCTACTGCAACTAGACAAACGTATGCTTGCGTTTGCACATCTGTCTGTGGGTGCAACTTATCCAGGTATTCACCTACATTTGGACATACAGTGTGTTTTATATTTAGTATATTTCTGTGTGTCTCTCTCACTTTTAAGATGATTGAAGAAGGAGGGAGGAGAGGGAAGACGATGGCAGAGAAGAGGCAGATTTTTATGGAAATGAGTAAGTGCTGACCTCAGCCCCCCCAACCCTTCCTTGACCTCACTCTAATTGGCTATTGTGCTTTTTAAATGTGGAACAGTACAGGCTATTAATCTTTTTTGGGATGTTATGGCTCAGGGACGCAGAATTTTGACACCATCCGGCTCTCCACTTATCGCACGGCCTGCAAGCTTCGATTCATCCAGAAGAAATGCAACCGTGAGTACAGGCAAGAACACTAAAGCGCAGTCATCACAAATTAACGACTGTAGCGTTTAAAGCATTATAATGACGAACACTGCAGTTACGGATTTACACAATGATTTTAAATAAAAACACAGCGTCTCTTAGAAACAATGTAATCTTTTTTATTGTAACAGTGACAGGAACATGGTTTTTACAGCTTCCTTTTAAAAAACAGAATGAGAGTTTGATTTGGGTTAAATTTACACTTATTAAAAATATTGTTGCTGCCAGGTGGAATCAACCCACAAGAAGGAAGCATGGTGGGTAGTTTTCACATTGTGAGATATGCAAATGATTGACTTAGGATAAGTCTTGACTTAAAGCTGACTAAATATGTTTGTCCTGCGGCATGTGCTTTCCATTCTGACTTGTGCTGTTGTGTTGGTAGCATCCTTTGCAAATAAAGTATGCCTTGGAGATGAGTTCAAAAGCAATTTGAGCGGTTGTAATTGTTTGAGAAGGGGTTGCATTGTAGGGCTTCAGGAAGCAGGATGGTCTTATTAATGTTTTGCGCACTGTACCGGTCATAACATATAGCATATAGCATACTGTGGCTGTCAGGTTATAGAAGAAGACACACACCAGTAACATGAAGGATCTGGGAGACCTACACAAACCACTGACAGGGAAAACTATTGGACTGTCCCACGTGCAGAGTGAGCCAACAGCCATGATTGTGGACATTCAGCAAACAGTGATTCCCTCCCTGGGTCATCCTTTTAGTGTCAGCCCCATTGACAAACAGCTGCACAATGCAGTACTCCATGATCGCAGACCACCGTGTCAACATTACAAAGACTTATGGTGTCGTGGCAGACTGTAATGGAGTCACCCAGAATGATGCTGGGTCATCTTCAGTGATGGGTCCTGCTTTTGTCTTGGAGCAGATGACTAACAAATATGTGTGTGGTGGCAATATCAACAGTTTATCATGTCACATGTCCAAAAGGCCTGGTGTCATGGTGTGACCATATTCAAGCCCCATTAGTAACCTCTATAACATGCTGAAATATGTGGCATTAGCAAACATGGCAGCCTTACGCCATACTGAGAGACATCTGCTTCTGTTTGTGTAGCTGAATAAATTTTTCCATATCAGTCTGTATTTTTAATCATTCAATAATATAGTTTATCTTCCTTCCAAATAGAATTGCAATCCCACACTTCCTTCCGTGTGCAATTGTTTTTTTGATGATGAGTGTATATATATTAAACTAGGATGGAGCAAAGTAAATAAAAATGTTTTGGTTTCACGCTATATTGGGATATAATAGCTTTGCTTGACCCTACAAAATAACACAAAATAGGAAGGAATCTGTGTACATGAAACATTTTCCAAATTTAATATTTAAAATAAAAATGTTCTATTAAAGTAAAGAGTATATCACAGAATATTTAAAACTGACAGGGTGCAATAGTACACATAAAAAAAAAACTAAGCATATATAAAAATATTTAGATGCAAATCAGAAAAATACAACGAAGCAGTAAATAAGTAAATCTGTCTCTACTCCACTAGATTTGAGCACTCATGAGGGCTCATCCACATCTAGCAGTTACAAATACTGTTAGTGTAGCTAACATATACTGACTGTGTTTTCTCTCAGTGCAATTAGTGGATGTGTGGAATATGATCGAGGCGTTTCGGGATAATGGCCTGAACACGCTGGACCACAACACCGAACTCAGTGTGTCCAGATTAGAGACCATCGTCTCGTCCATCTACTACCAGCTCAATAAACGACTGCCTACCACTCACCAAATCAACGTCCAGGAGAGCATCAGCCTACTGCTCAACTTCTTGTTGGCTGCACATGACTGGTGCGTGTGTGGGTGTGTGGGATGAATTATTGATTTCAAGGATTCAAAGAGTGAATACAGATTATATCAGTGTTCAGAGATTCTTTTTGTTTTGCAGTGAAGGCCAGGGGAAGCCGACTGTGTTCTCAGTGAAGATGATGCTGGCTATAATGTGTTCAGGGAAGATTGTGGACAAACTACGCTGTGAGTATTTTCTTAATCACCTGCTACCTGAACAGTCCAGTTACTATGAGTGTCCAAAAGACCAGTCTGTGAAGCAGCACTGTCCCCTAGTGGATTATATGTGCAATTTCATATAGTCTACACTTTCGTTTTTAGTTTTCAAGATTTTTGTAACTTAGTTAATACTAATTATGAGGTAGGAGGTGCAAAGTAATGTTAACCAATGATATTATGGTTTATCATCCCACCTTAACCCACTCAGAGACCCTCCCTGATACTGTGTTTGACTTTCTGATTTCTGATTCACAGTGACTTAAATATTTTAATATTGCATCCTTACAGTGTGGGCATATACCCTATGTTTAACCATGATTTTTGTGTGTGTGTGTGTGTGTGTGTGTGTGTGTGTGTGTGTGTGTGTGCATGTGCATGTGCAATAGATATTTTCTCTCAGATTTCAGACTCCAATGGAGCAATGACTCTGTCCAGATTTGATCAGTTTTTGAGGGAGGCTCTCAAGCTGCCGTCCGCCGTGTTTGAGGGTCCATCCTTTGGCTACACAGAACACTCCGCCCATGCATGCTTCCCCCAGCAGGTAACACCCACCCATCCACACATGGAATGTTTTAGTGCTGTCGAAATAATATTTAAATTTAGTATATATATATATATATATATATATATATATCAGATTAGAGCATCAGAGAGCATGCATATCTGATTCCAGGAAATGTCCAATTGAATATTTAAATGTAGTGTTTAATTTTTTTATCAGATGCACAAATTTACTGTTTGTTAGGATGACCTTATTTATATTTTCAAACAAGGACACTGGGGAAACAGGGGTTTCCACCATGGACATGATGGCTTGGAGTATATTAAACCAGGCCTAAGTTGAATCACTGGGGCAGTGTGTGAACAATTGATTAAATAAGTTCAATGAGTTGCATAGTTCTAGCACCACCTGCTTAATATTGAGTAGGTCCCCTTGTTCTCCTCCAATCACTTGCAAGGAGCTAGGAGGCTAAGTACGAGCACATGCCTCCTTCCACATGTGAAGTCAGTCGCTGTCTCTTTTTTCAAGCTTCCACCAATGCAGCATCACTGCACAGCCAACACCCTCAGAGGAAACCTGCGGATCCCCAGCTCTGACCCATAAGCCAACAGATCCCTGTGCTGGCTAGCATCACAGTAGGAGTGATGGGGAGAGAGTGCAAGCTGTCCACTCAAAGAGAGCATGGCCAATTCTGCTCTCTTGGGCACCTGCTGCTGATGGTGAAGCACTGTGATCATTGATTTGAACTTATGATCTTGAAATCACGCAGAGCCACTAATGAACAGATGTGACCATTAGAAGTATGGCCTCCACCAGACCCTGAGCTTGTCCTGTAGTATCTGTCACTAAGACATTACAGCAGACGCTTCATAATATTTAGTCTGCTTGGTTTTTCTGAGATGAAATCAAAGGACATTTTTCTGTAACTGATTTGTTTACATTTATGTTTAGACATTTTTTGGTGTGCATAGTCTGACCACAGCTTAATTCTGCTCTGTCTTTTAGTGCAGATGACATCCATAACATACACTCCAAAATGCACATTATGATGTAATATATTACAGTAGTAGTAAATAATGTCCTGCTCACTTGCTGCACATAAGAGCAGAATAAATCAGGAATAAAACAAAACTGTGTGTGTGTGTGTGTGTGTGTGTGTGTGTGTGTGTGTGTGTGTGTGTGTGTGTGTGTTTCTAAAACAGAAAAAAGTGATGCTGAACATGTTTCTGGACACCATAATGGATGACTCTCCTCCTCAGTATCTCATCTGGCTGCCCCTCATGCATCGCCTTGCTAACGTAGAGAACGGTAAAACATGTGCACTTCACTCTGAAATACAACCAGAAAGTGTGTGCGAGTTCCATGTAAATTAACCAGAATTAGAAATATGTAAACACAAACATCTATGATAGATGCTCACACATACAGCACACTTCCTGACATTTTAAGCTGAACTGCTTTGACTAATGCATGCTTAATTCAAAACAAATGATCACAAATTTTAAGACCATATTCCTGTCCTTTGTTTCTAATTGTTTCTACACCCCCCAACCCCACCCCCCCCACCAACCCCAGTCTTCCATCCAGTTAGTTGTTCGTACTGCCGCAGTGAAAGCATGTCTGGGTTTCGGTATCGGTGCCAGCAGTGCTTCAGTTATCAACTTTGCCAGAACTGTTTCTGGCGTGGCCATGCAAGCGGGAACCATAGCAACCAGCATCAAATGAAGGAGCACTCGTCCTGGGTGAGGATCAGTTACCCTGTCATCACTTATCTGTGCTGTTCTTGCAGGAACATTGTTTCAGGGTCATTCATTGCACATTCACTCTCTTTGTGTCATACTGCACTGACGTGTAGCACCTCAGCAAGTTATGTTAACTTTTATCTCTTATTTAACTTATTTTCCTTGTAAAATCATAACATGATTTTATATATATTTAGAACCACAAATACAGCAAATGTAACACAGATTTCTTGTTTTTGTTTTCAAGCAAGTTAGAAATATTCAGATTTGATTACAGTGGCCCAAGCAATCATTTGAATTTGTCTAAATCCACAGTGGCACACCTGAATACATTATTGGATGAAAACTAAAATGAAAAAAGTAGGATTTCTTCAGGAGTTATTTAGAAATGGTTTAATGAACACATTAGCACACAAATCTACTACTTATTGTATTCAAATTTGTGTTTATGCTGTTCTGATTTCTTCCCTGCTGTCTGTCTAAGGCAAGCAGTCTGTGAGCAGATAGCGACAAATATTGTGTAGGAATTCAGTGCAGTGAGTCCCTCCATACACAAAGAAGACTAATTCCCCCTCCCCTACGGTTCGACAAGTGATTTGCAAATAAACTCCCAAGGTTTTACCACAGTTGATTTGGCCAAAATTACATTTTCAATGCCAAATTTCAACTCCGGTGTGGGAATATTTTCTTAATGAGCGAGGAGAGCTGATTAATGTTAGTGAGCCGGTGTTCTGTTGACTTGCGTATGTCATGATCCACAATTTTTAATGTTTTCTTGTGTTTTTTATACATACATACATACATAGGTACAGTTGTACATAGATAAAGTATTCATACCCCTTGAACTTTTCTATATTGTCACATTACAACCACAAACATATAAATGTATTTCATTGGAATTGAATGTGAAAGACCAAACAATTGTGAAGTCGAAAGAAAATTATTCATGATTCAGAACATTTTTTACAAATAAAAAACTGAAAAGTGTGGTTTCTCTGAGTGCATCCAATTGCATTCAGAAGTTGATGTCTGCTAATGACTAAAAATAGCCCACCTGTGTGTGATCTAATCTCAGTACAAATACAGCTGCTCTGTGACGGCCTCAGAGGTTGGTTAAGAGAATATTGGGGAGTAAACAGCATCATGAAGTCCAAAGAACACACCAGACAGGTCAGGAATAAGGTTGTGGAGAAGTTTAAAGCAGGCTTAGGCTATAAAAAGATTTCCCAAGCTTTGAACATCTCACGGAGCACTGTTCAATCCATTATCCGGAAATGGAAAGAGTATGGCACAACTGTAAACCTACTAAGACAAGGTCGTCCACCTACATTTACAGGCTGAACAAGGAGAGCTCTGATCAGAGATGCAGCCAAGAGGCCCATGGTGACTCTGGACGAAATCCAGAGATCCACAGCTCAGGTGGGGGAATCTGTCCACAGGACAACTATTAGTCGTGCACTGCACAAATGTGGTCTTTATGGAAGAGTGGCAAGAAGAAAGCCATTGTTAAAAGAAAACCATAAAAAGTCCTGTTTGCAGTTTGCCAGAAGCCTTGTTTGGGACACAGCAAACACGTGGAACAAGGTGCTTTGGTCAGATGAGACCAAAATTGAACTTTTTGGACAAAATGCTATGTGTGGTGGAGAATTAACACTGCACATCACTCTGAACACACCATCCCCACTGTCAAATATGGTGGTGGCAGCATCATGCTCTGGGGCTGCTTCTCTTCAGCAGGGACAGGGAAGTTGGTCAGAGTTGATGGGAAGATGGATGGGCAATCTTGGAAGAAAACCTTTTGGAGTCTTGTTACTGGGGAGGAAGTTCCCCTTCCAGCAGGACAACGACCCTAAACATAAAGCCAGGGCTACAATGGAATGGTTTGAAACTAAACATATTCACGTGTTAGAATGGCCCAGTCAAAGTCCAGACCTAAACCCAATCGAGAATTTGTGGCAAGATCTAATAACTGCTGTTCACAAATGCTCTCAGTCTAATTTGACTGAGCTTGAGCTGTTTTGCAAAGAAGAATGGGCAAACAATTCAGTCACTAGATGTGCAAAGCTGGTGGAGACATACCCTAAAAGACTTGCAGCTGTAATTGCAGCAAAAGGTGATTCCACAAAGTATTGACTCAATACTTTTGCACACTGCACTTTTCAGTTTTTTATTTGTAAAAAATGTTTTGAATCGTGTTTAATTTTCTTTCCACTTCACAATTGTATAACACTTTGTGTTGGTCTTTCACATTAAATTCCAATGAAATATTTTTCTGTTTCTGGTTGTAATGTGACAATATGGAAAAGTTCAAGGGGTATGAATACTTTTGCAAGCCACTGTACATACATACATACATACATACATATGTACGCACACACACGCGCACACGCACACACACACGTACGCACACACACACGTACGCACACACACACGTACGCACACACACACACACACACACACACACACACACACACAGTAGTGATCCTGAGGGCACGGGACGTATCCAGTAGTTCAGTCAAATGAAAATGCAAACGTGAACTGTCCTCCAGCACTGAGCTGTAAAGCAGTGGAACTATGTTCTCTGGTGATGCTCCATCTAGTACTTTGTGGAAGAGTTGTGGAGTTGGGGATGAGTGGTGGTCATCCAACATCTTGACCTCAGTAATGCTCTTGTCACTGAATGCAATCAGATGCTCTCTGGACAATGGAGACAGCTATTTCTGGCCCCTTGGCTGAGAAGTAGCCCCACAACATGATGCTGTCACCATGATGCTTGACAGTTGGGATGGTATTTTTGGGGTCGTATGCAGTGCACTCTGAGCTCAGCACTCAAGAAACTGTAGTGTGTAACTTTATTTGAGTGGCATGATAAAATCATGTCCTGCTCACGCATGCAGTTTTACTAGGAAATGCATCACATTAAGGAAAAATTAAAAATGCATATTGATATCCCATTCTGTTTATTTAAAATTTTCTGTGTGTGTGTGTGTGTGACAGAAATCTCCTGCTAAGAAGTTCAGCCATGCTATTAGTAAGTCTTTTGGTTGCGTTCCAAGCCGGGAGCCCCCCCACCCTATGTACCCTGAAAACCCAGAAAGACCACTCGACCTGTCCAACATTGTGTAAGTATGCATTTTTGTGTACATGTGTACACAAATCATTTTGGGATTAAAGTATCGTAGTAAAACCAGCAGAAAGCAGCAGACTTCACACTAGAAAAAAAACACAGACACTGAGTAAAACTGCACCAACCACAGTGAAGATGGAAAGAAAATATTTAATATCCTGAGGGCATCACATCCCTTTGCTTAAAATGATAGAAGAGTATAATATTTTATGCAGTATGCAGATTTTCCTTTGTGTTGAGGCCATGTGATTGCTGGCCACTTGGAAACATCTGAAATTCATTTCTGGTCAGGACTCATTTTTCTCGTGGCCTGAGCTTTTGAGGCTTCAACTCTGTTATGTTGGTGGATTTCCTTCCCTGGACTTCAAGTCCATTCCAACATTCTTTGGAAGAACAACTTGTGTGCTCAGGGTTATCTTGCTGCATACTCTTGACATTCAGCTTACATTTTCCTTTAGAATTTTCTGGTATAATTCAAAATACATCAAAGTTTTATCAAAGCTAGCATGCTGTCATTGCTCAGATGCAGCAAAACAGGCCCAAAACATGATACTACCATCACCAGGTTTTTATGTAGGAATGCAGTGTTTTCCTTTCTCCAAACATAACGCTTTTTATTTGAACCAAAAAGATCTTCTGCTCTCATCCATCTACAAAACTGTGTTTCAATAGCCTTCTTGCTTGTCCAGTTGACCTTTACCAAAACACAGATGGGCAGTAATAGTCTTTTTTCTCGCAACCCTGCAATGCACACCATTTTTGTGCAGTCTGCTTCTGATAGTGGACTTTATGTTAACATTAAAATACATTTACATGAAGGTCTTTTGACATTGTCACACACACACACACACACACACACACACACACACACACACACACACACACACACACACACACACACACACATCAAGCAGAGCCTTCATGGTCATCAGAGCAGTAATTCAGTTCAGTCATAATATTAAAGTTCCATATGCTTTAAAGATCAATCATGATAATTTTAAGTAATAAGTTAGGAAAAGAATATAAATTTGTATAACAGTTGATATATACTTTGTGTAGGTGTGGCCAAATCACCCTAATACATATGAAAACTTTTAATTGATTGTGTCTGTGTATATTTCTTTGCATTTGCATTTTCTCACTGTCTGTGTAGTCTGCTTGCTCACTGTTCCTCTCTGCCTTGTGGTGTTTGGTGCTGTCAGTGTAGTGATGAATTTCCTGGCTGGACACTTAACTCACATGACCCTAGTGTCTCTCAAGTGTAGACACGATGTAGCCAGTGAGATGTCCTTCAATAGGAGCAACAGACACTACACACAGAGAGAGAGAGAGAGAGAGAGAGAGAGAGAGAGAGAGAGAGAGAGAGAGAGAGAGAGAGAGAGAGAGAGAGAGAGAGAGAGAGAGAGAGAGAGAGAGAGAGAGAGAGAGAGAGAGAAATGCATTAAAAATGTAATAGTGGTTTTGCTTTACATTTTAGAACATTTTTTTAACGTCAGAGAAATAAGAGGGTTTTTTTTTCCTCAAAAGCAGAAGTCAGCTCAGCGGTATTTGGTACAGTTTTTCTTTCATCCCTCTCTCTCTCTCCCTCTCTCTCTGTCTGTCTCTAACTTTGTGTTTGTTTTATTGATTAGTCCTGCATGAATGATTAGCTTTCTCTAGACTGTATTTCCTGTGTGTGTGTTTTTGTCTGAGTGTTCATGTACACAGATCATTACGGCCATCGTTTTACAGAAAAACTGTTTATGGTTCAATTTTCATGCATATCTGATTTTGTGTTTGTGTATTCTCTCTTCAGTCCACCCCGTCCGGCACCAAACAATATGAGCAGCTCAGCCTTGCCCCCCTCGGTGGACCACACCCCCATCAAGAGGTTAGTGCACCTGTCGACTGAACCTTTTGACCCAGGTGTGCGTGCGTGCGTGCGTGCGTGCGTGTGTGAGAGAGAGAGAGAGAGAGAGAGAGAGAGAGAGAGAGAGAGAATGTGAAATGCATTAAAAATGTAATAGTGGTTTTGCTTTACATTTTAGAACATTTTTTTAACATCACATGAAAAACAATATTTGAGTATTTAACAATTTTACTGACTTTTACTTGTACTATGAGCTACTTCAAACATAAATGCCTCATTGAATGCACTGCACACTTGATTCAATGTGAACACAGACAAGTGGAATACGTGCCAAAATGAAAAGTGAAAGATATAGTAGTAAAAATAGTAAAAGGAAATCTGGTAAAAGCAGACAAAGGCAAAGATAAACTAATCTACCTTTAAAGATCAACAGTCAGAACAGTGGTAATTAGAGATGGACACATCACTGTTATTACATTTATTACAATTTAAAATGCCTGAAATTAGAACCGGGTTCAGCATATCACCTGCAAATGATTAGTGCGTTGATAGAGAACACTGTCTTATTACTGTCTTATATCATTTGTTTACTCTTGATTGTTTCATTCACTTATGGCCATGCCCAAAGAGCTTTCTGAGGCCTTCAGAAAGAGGGCTGTAGAGTCTGGAAAAGGATTTTAAAAATCTTTAAAACAATTAGAAATTAGCCATTCCACTGTCCAGAAAATTATTATAAGTGGAGAGCATTGTTAAAAACAACAGCCTACATAGAAAGTAATTGCACAAGTTATTATTAAGATATTAATTGGATGTGCGCAAGGAGGAAACATTCTGGAACTTCTTGAACAATGTGCTTTGGACATATGAAGCCAAAGTTGAACTATTTAGGCAAAGTTAAAGAAGACATGTTTGTTACACACCATACTGCATTTAAACACACTGACCCAGAGTAACCGTGAAGCATGGAGGTGGAAGTATCCTGGTTTGGGGCTGCTTTGCTGCCTGGATGGCCAGGATTTATTAGTTATGCATTTTTTGAATTTGCTGTCTTTTGCTTTTTATTAACTTTGCTCTGCAAATATATTATCAAAGTATTTAATTAATGTGTAGTTTGTTCATGATTTCAATTTACATTCCAGTGACTTTACGACATGACTTTCTAATCAACTTTCTCGTCTGCTTACAAAAGATGGATAGAATGTGCAGATTATGCATTTTCTACACTATTTTTCTGCTAATGTTGAAAAGAATGTGGTCTATTTGGATTCTTTTTGTTACTGGATAGGTGTGTAGCTTCTATACATTATATATTATGAAAATTTTGGCAAGTGTTTGTCAGTGACAGATTTCTTAACATTCTTTTATTCATTTTGGAAGAAATTGACAATTTACACATACATTTAGAGGTATGGAAACAAGTTCACAACCAATTATATATATATATATATGTGGAATGGAAAATTACAAGAATAGACTTGAGTGTTTTATTTATGCACAACACAATGGGGAGAATACACACACACACTCACACACACACTGACTGCATTGTTGGGCATGTACACTCTTGTTCATTAATTCCACAAACTCATTCGTTCGTTCTTTTCTTTGTTTTGTGTGTTTGTGTTTTACCCATGTTTTGTATGTGGTGTTTTATATGTGGATATATTGTGTGCACATGGGGTGTGTGTGTGTGTAGGGTACAAGGTGTAGCTGCTGCTCAGCGTATGAATGAGGAACACGCATTGATTGCAGCTTATGTGAACAAACTACAGACCAGTCCACGGTGAGGAAGAATGGGAGAGAGAGAGAGAGAGAGAGAGAGTGAGAGAGTGAGAGTAATGAATGATTAGTGGACATATCTGTTTAAAAGCTTAGAATCAGTGTTTTCAGTTCTAAAAAGTTAGTGTTTCCTTTCCTTCTCATTATGTTATGCCAGTTTTCCCCCAATTTATCCATTTCCATTTCCCTTTGACTAACGTAAAACATTTCTCACACAGTGCTCCCAGCACTGTGAGGATGAAGGCTTGCATGTGCTTCTCCTGCAACACATAATGTCATGCTGTTTTAGGTGGCTCAACACACTGGGAGGGGAATGCTAACACTTCATCAATTACATCAGCTAACAGATACTCAGAGTGATTGGGGTGAGGGAGGACCAGCCTACCCTCCCAGAGAGAGCAAGGCCAACTATGCTCTCTGGCTGCGGATGGCTGTGGCATCACCAGGCATTGAACTACAACTAGATTTTAGTGAGTAGTTTATAGCAGGGCTGGGCAATTAATCAAATATGAATCGACATCCAGAACCTCTAAGCGATGTACTCTTGCTGATGTTGGTTGGTCATTTATTTATTCAATTAATATGTTGGATACTTTAATTATTGTGAAATCAGAGATGTGCTGTTTCATTAGGAAAAAGAATCTAACTTTAGTAGTTGAGCATTGATGAGTTGAGCCTATTTGAAGTACAAACCTTGTTGGTGAACTAAGGGCAAGAACAACAACTGCACAAAATACCTCAAATGGTTCATTAATCTTAATCAAAATAATTATTGTGATAATGATTTGAGGTTTTGTATCCCAGCACTAGTTATATTTAAAAAGTGAAATAACACACATCATTTATATAGTGAATGATTCCAAATATTGCAATATTGGTGCATTTTAAGAATATATTTTTGACCAGGGTGATTCAAGGTCATTTGTAACTATATATAACCCTTTTGTGTGTGTGTGTCTGTGTGTGTGTCTCTGTCTCTGTGTGTGCCTCTGTGTATGTTTTCAGTGCCCTGGACAGTCCCAGTCGATTGGATGAGGAACACCGACTAATTGCACGATACGCAGCTCGGTTGGCAACAGAACCCAGCAATGCAGCTGTGAGCCACACATGCACACACAGACATGCACACACATAATAAGAATTTACTGTAAAGCTAGCAAACCTACTTCAGCTAACCGTCAAAGTTTTAGCAGACTCTGTTCTACTAACTACTAACAACTACTGCACATACATAACTTTGGTGGAAGAGTCATCAGGAGAAAACCTTTCCTATGCTCTCACCACAACATTCAGTCTCAAACCTTGTCAAAGGCTAAACAAGCTTGACAGACTAATGAAATTAAAATAGAACCTTTGGCCATAGTGAGCAATGGTATATTAGGAGAAAAAAGGCTGCTGAAATTAATGAACAGAACATTTCTCCAAAGTTAAACACAGGGGTTGATTGAGCAGACTTTGGGGTTGTTTCCAGCCAGTGACATGAGGAACATTTCACTGGTGCAGGAAAGAATAGATGTAATTAAATACTAGCAAATTTTGGAATTAAATTCAGGTCCTCTGTTTGAAGGTGTCTTTAAGTGGTGTGTCTGTTTACATTTGTATTTTATTTAATTACAGAGAGCGTTTCCCTCAGCTTCTAAATATGATGATCTTGCTAGGACTTTATATATATAGGCAGCAATTTATATATTTACATGTGTAAGACTGCTTCATCAGAATAACACACTCAAATGGTATTTTACACACACATACAGACACACATTCAAACACAGTGTTGTTTATTCAGCAGGCATCCATAAAGCAACCATTTGCCCACTCACTTTTTCCCAGATTTGTCCATATTAAATAAAGATTCAATTAAATAATACACACGGTTAATAAAGAAACACCACTGCTACACCACAGACAGCCTTAGAATATCTTGTAGAGGCTTCACAACACACACTGCGGTGTTTCCTGTGTTTAAGTACACCTGATTCAACTCAGCAGCTCACTATCACGTCCTTCCTGAAGTTAATATTTTTGTAAAAATGTGCATATTTGTTCTATTTATACAGATTTTTCATGCTGTATGCTTTAATGCAATTGTATGTTTATATACATGATTTGAAATGTATGTATTATAGGGCTGCACAATATTGTAAAAAAAAAAACTGACATTGCAATATATTGTTGTTTTTGTGATATATATTGCTATAATAAAAGATACAGGTGTTTTCACCAAGTTTAGGGCACTATTATTTCCACTGTATTTGAGTATTTTGTTTAAGGAAAAACTGTAAAAAAGAAATACCTAAATATCCAGATGGGGGAATGGAATTTGGGGGAAAATTAAACACTTTATAGGGTATTATAAGACAGTATTATATAACAAACAGCTCACTTTGACATTGTGGGGTATTGTGTGTAGAATTTTGAGGGGAAAAAATGAATTGAATCTATTTTGAAATAAGGCTGTAACATAACAAAAAATTTAAAGTTAAAACAACATAAACTTTACACTGGACAAGATACTGCACATCCTGCAATGTGACTATTGCAAATGAGCACATTGCAATAACAATGCTGAAAACATATATTGTGCAGTTCTAATGTATTTTTAAATTTGCTTTAAGAGGTTTGTATTTACACTCTCTGATCTGCTCTTTTTCTACAGCGATCTCAGCAGCTCAATTTTGATGCTAACAAACAGCAACGGCAGCTAATTGCAGAACTGGAAAACAAAAACAGGTAAACACATTTACCTCCATGCATACATTTAATTGTGCATGGAGAATAATGAGTGTGGAAAAACATTTTGTTTGGGAACATTTTCAAACATTTAATTTAAAAACTCCTTGTTATCTTAAATTTTAAACATAACACTTGAATTCTTTTTTTTGTCAGGTTTATAATAAAGAAACCCATAAAAACCATGTACAAAATAGTAATAAGACACATCTTTTTTACTATGACCCAAATGTAATATGACAAATGTCTTTTATTTTGATTTTCACTGAAAGTTAAGGTTTTTTTCTTCTCCTGTAAAGCTCTTGTTTTAAAGTTATGAGGGTTTTGCACGACAGTGATCAAATGCAGTGTTTCTCAATCCTTCTCCTGGAGGCACCTGTGCCCTGCATATTTTAGAGCTTTCCGTGCTCTCAAAACACCTGATTTAAGTTGTCAGCGCATTAACAAGCCCTTTGTTGTAGGGGGTGTTATAAAGCAGAAAATCCACTAAAATGTGCAGGGAAAGTGTGTGTCCAGACACACTGTTGAGAAACATTGTTAATGTGTTCAGTGTTAATCATATTTGGGGTGTGTGTTTAGGGAGATATTGCAGGAGATCCAGCGTTTGCGTTTAGAACACGAGCAGGCGTCCCAGCCCACCCCAGAGAAAGCCCAGCAGAACCCCACCCTGCTGGCTGAACTTCGGCTGCTCAGGTGATTCCAACAATTGACACACACTTCAATCAAACTTCTGGCTTCAACAGAGGCCCCAGCAGAGGCCTTTATTCACAGTGACTAAATCAAGATTGCAGGGGATGTGTTCTGCATTTTGTATGTTATTATGGCACATTCAGTAAAAAGTCTTGAAACATTTTTAAGAGTTCTCATAAATTTCTCAAGAAAAGTCGCAACAAAAAGCCTATGTCAGATTCATGATGTGTTTTTAAACTGGACAATTAGATTACATTAGATTACATTAGATTACATTAGATTACATTAGACTGAACTTTATTGATCCCTTGGGAGGGTTCCCTCAGGGAAATTAAGGTTCCAGCAGCAGAATCAGTACAGTACAGAAAAGAGTAGAAAGATAATAATTTAGTAAAGAAAAACACTATATAAATATAAAGAATATATAATATAGAGACTAGATTACAACATACAATACAGATAAATAGTGCATGAATAAAGAGTCCAGTTGTAGGGGTATTGCACATTATTATTGCATTTTATAAACTGTTTAATGCAAAGTCCAGTTGTGTTGTGGTGATCGGGTTGCAGGTTACAGGTTACTGGTTCCTACACGTTCCCATCCTTTGTCCTCCTGTTACCACTCCTCCCCCCAGAGAGGAGCTGTACAGTCTGATGGCCTGCAGGACAAAAGAGTTTTTAGGTGTGTTGGTCCTGCACTTGGGAAGGAGCAGTCTCTCACTGAACAGGCTCCTCTGGTGGCTGATGACAGTGTGTAGAGAATGACTGGCATTGTCCATAATGTCCAGCAGTTTCTCCAGAGTCCTCTTCTCTGCCACTGACACCAGAGAATCCAGCTTTGTGCCAACCACAGAGCCAGCCCGCCTGATCAGCTTGTCCAGCCTATATGAGTCCTTCTTGGATATGCTGCTCCCCCAGCACACCACAATGTAGAACATGGCTCTCACTGTCTTCATAAATTAAACAAATCCACACTGTTAAGAATTTTTGATCGTTTGTCATTTATGTTCATTTTCAAAATAGTTTTGGAAATGCTGCCATGCTACTAGTGCACGGAAAACTTTGACTTTGACAGAAATGGATCCCAATTTAAGGGCACAGATGAGTATGTCAGCCATTTTCCTCTGAGTGTCCGAATTTTATAATTAATTTTGAATGTGATTTTGAGGGCACTATGATATCCCACAGGAAACTGGTAACATCATAGCTGACTACACATGCTGAATATAGAGCAGAATGCAACCGTGAATCTCGTTACTAAGCAACACGAGAGTGCAGGACCAATAGACTTAAAAACTCTCTTGTCCCGCACGCCATCAGACTGAACAACTCCACTCTGGGGGGGGGGGGGGGGGGGGAGTGCTAACAGGAGGAAGGAGGATGGGAACGGGTAGGAACCAACCAGTAACTCACAACCCACAACCACAACACATCTGGACTTGGTGCAATATACAGTTCAAGTGCAATAATAACAATGTGCCCCTTAATAATACCCCCTCCTACTGGACTCTTTTTCTACTTTTTTCTCATGCACTATTGCATATATATATATATATATATATATATATATATATATATATTGTAATATAGTCTCTGTATTATATATTCTTTATATTTACATACAGTAGTGTTTCCTTACTAAATTATTCTCTCATTCTACTTTTTCTGTTCTGTACTTATGCTGCGGCTGGAACCTTAATTTCCCTCCCAAGGGATCAATAAAATTATCCTAACAGAGTGGAATGAATGGAATTGTTAACAATGTTTGCTCATTTAGTCGCTAAGCCAGTGATAGTGATGATCCACAGGACACAGTGAAGTCAGATGTTTTCCCATGTAATATTTGTTCATTAATGGGAGGCTTATGTTTGTAAGCAACAAAATGAAGGATTCCATGAACATCACAAACCTTTAGTAATTTTAATCTTCAGACACACACACACACACACACACACACACACACACACACACACACACACACACACACACTGAAATCTGAATTAAACGCGGCTCAGACACTCACGTGTGTTTGTGCTGATGCGTGTTGCGTATAAGGAAGTGTCCGAATTCATACGTGTTTCTACACTTTCTAGTAATATAGTCTCTCCAAATATAGCACAACACTAATGGCAGTTTATTAACATGAATAGGTTTACATTGTGGTCACAGCCTTTGTGTCTTAACCAGCTGTTGGTTGTTACACTTCCCAAGCCTGCGTGGGATGAGGGCAGAGCAGTCTTCTATGGGTAGGATAAGCTCACCCATGCTTACTGTTGACACCAGGCCTGCCAGTCAGGGGTAATGCAGTCAGTGATAATTGATTGTAATGAGTTGTTTTTTTGTGTATGTGTTTGTGTGTCTGTGTGTAGACAGAGGAAGGATGAGTTGGAGCAGAGGATGTCTGCTCTGCAGGAGAGCCGGAGGGAGCTCATGGTGCAGCTAGAGGGACTGATGAAACTACTGAAGGTACACATGCGCACACTTGTACTGGCAACTTGCTATCTATTACTTTGCAAACCTTAAATGTACAGCAGCTACATTTAAAAAACACCTGTTCAAAGGCACTGCGTGTCCACAAATATCCAGACACCCTGTGTAATTAGTGAATTAGTGCACCAAAAGCTGACACATGCACACAAAATTTTAAATAATCTCTTCATAGAAAAGCTCTGAGGGAAAACAAAAGACTGTGAAACTCCAGATAAGCCACAAACATGTGAGAGTCTAAGCAAGAATGGTCTAGAGGGGTATATGTCCCCCCCAGTGCTGAGCCATGGCCCAGTTCTGTGAAATGATGGAACTTCATCCAATACTTTTGGGATGACTTGGATTTGAAGAACTAATTATCCATCATCAGTACATGACCTCAATAATTTGAAGGCTGAATGTAAATCAAATCCTCGCAGTATTATATCAAACACCATTTTAACGATTATCACAAGTACAAAACCTTTACTGCAGCAAAGGTCAAAAAATACCTTTGATTTCAAAAGCAACACTGGAAGAGCAGGTGTCAACAAACCTTTGGACATGTGGTGTGGTTACCCAGACAGAGATTAAGCCCAGTTTTGGACTGTTTTCCTTTCAATAGAGAATCCTCATTCAGAATGTTGTGAAGTCCAGGATTAGGACTAGGGTTCATCTTTGTCTGGGAAACTGATTCATGATGTACAATAAAATACATGCATGTGCACACAACCACTAGAGGGCAATGGTTGGCCTAAACACCTCCTCTTTTCCTCTTCCTGTTTACTTTTCATGCCTTATGATGTCCCTTGTTTTTCCTCATTCAGTCTCATCTTCGAGAGTAACATAGACTAGACTTTCCTCTTTTAGTCTTTCCCTCTCTCACTCTGTTCTTCTCTTCTGCCTTTCTGCTGTCCACTGTAGGAAGAGGAGCAGAGGCAGGCTGTAAGTTTTATAACGTGTGTGTGTGTGTGTGTGTGTGTGTGTGTGTGTGTGTGCACATATGAGTATGCACTGGGCAAAAATATTTGACATCTGAGCAGATGATCATTAAGGCTGATAATCTGAGCAATAGTTTTATATTTGTTTAATTAAACATTAAGCTCTGAATCAATACAAACAAGTAAAAATCCTTTTTGGTTGGTGTGTGAGTTTATATTGGCTTCCTACAGGAAGGCCTGTATTTCCAGTTCCTATCCAGCAGTTCGTGTTTCTAATCAATCCTCTGTTAAAATAATTCAGGTGAGCTGCTGGTGGAACTGAAGAAATCCATGCAGTGACTGAAGTTCACAAAGACCTACAACCAAAACTTATAACAGCTCCTGTGAGAAACTGTGGCTACCAACAGATCCTGATTACTGTCCACTGACTGTGTGCAATGTATCTTAGTGTTTGAATAAGCAAAACTGTAACATGTTGTTTTTGATGTGTGGTGTTGATCAGTGTTTTTAAAATCAAATGAACATGATTGATCACTTATGCCAGATGCATTTGATAAGGCAATATGATTAATCAGGCATGTGCTTCTTTGGTTTTTATATGGCAAGAAATTATGAGGAAACTTTTTGCACATTTTATGTTGCAACCTTATTCCAAAATGACTCAATTAATTTTTCCTTCAAAATTCTACACACAATACCCCACAATTCCAAAGTGAGAAAATGATGAAGGGGAAAGGGAAAGGTTTTTTGGAAATTTATTAAAAACAAAAATACAAAAATATAACGTACACAGGGGGAGTGGAGGTTTATCTTCCAACGGGACAGCGACCCTAAGCACACAGCCAAGATAACAAACGAGTGGACTCGAGACTCTGTGAATGTCCTTGAATGTCTGGCCCAGCCAGAGCCCAGACTTGAATATCTCTAGAGATATGTGTACTAATGCTCCCTATCCAATTGATGGATCTTGAGAGGCTCTGCAAAGAAGAATGGGCAAAATAGGTGTGTCAAGCTTGTAGCATCATACTCTGGGAATATGTATGTTCATGTTATATTTTTGTGTTTTATTTTTAATAAATTTGCAAAGATTTCAAACAAACTTTTCTCACTTTGTCAGTGTGGGGTATTGTCTGTAGAATTGTGCGAGTAAAATTAATTGAATCCATTTTGAAATAAATCTGTAACATGTGCAAAAAGTGTGCCGCTGTGAATAGTTTCTGGATGCTCTGTATGAATCTAAATGCAGTAACAGCCCCACCCTAATTTGGAATGGCTTTTGAATCATGTTTCTATTGTATTTTCTCTGTTTTTACTTGGTCTGTACATGAACTAAAATGGCATTTTAAGTCAGGACTTTCAGTGAACATTTAAATTCTTTTTCAATGTGATAGTGGTTTTATGCTGAGAGGTCTAGAACCAGCCATGGTTTGATCATGCCAGAATTGATCACTGATCACTCCTAAGGGTTAGCCAGCCAGAAATATAAAGCCTTAGGTTTAAAGTGAAACATAAAAACAAGCAAAAATGTTATCAGGTTTAAAAACATAGTGTATTTTAGATGCATATTCAGTGCAGATTATTGCCTAATGGTATTTTCTAATGTCCTCTATCAATGAAAGACAATGTCTAATCTACATGTTGCTATAAAGTGTTTAAAAATAAAATACCTCAACAACTAGGAATGTGACAGTTAACCATCCTGCAATGCCCAAAATGTTGATTAAAGCCACTTCAAATTTTACCATCTTTGTTGATTCATTTTACAACCTTATTCATAAAGCCAGAAGCTGATATATTACAATTTATGTCTCTCTTCCTGTCAGGCCCAAGCAGCAGGTTCCCCACAGACCTCGCCTGGTCATGGTGCCTCTCGTCCAATCCCCATGCCCATCCGCTCTACAGGCACCACCCCTACGCACACTGGCTACCCTCCCACCCACATGCCCCAGGACTCTCTTGCTGGAGTGGGTGGAGATGTGCAGGAGGCTTTTGCTCAGGGTAGGTAAAGAACACTCATGGAAAAATAAATCATTCTCTTCACTTATAAAGTAAAACGTGTGTAAAGAGTGTAAACAGTATCAAAATACTCTCTTTAGTCCATTCAGTCAGTATACACAAATAAAGCAGGAGAAACAGCCCATTTTGAAGTCAGTAAGTGTTCAAGCATGAACTGATTTCTGAAAAAGGCATAATACAGGGCAATCAATCAAAAAAATTAATTTCCTCTCTTTAGATATGAAAATGAGTATGTCCATTTCTAATGATGTGTCCATCATAGCTCAAATATTTTTATTCATCCTTTGTTGGCATTTATGAAACTAAGAAAAATAAAGATTTATGAAAATTAAGAAATATGTTCATTCGAGGGCAGTTCAGAGTCAATTGAATAGCAAAAGCATGTGAATCTTTGCATTCATTGTCCCCCTTATGCAACAATAACTGCCGCAAATTTCTAATAACTGATATTTAGTCCTTTGTACAAACCAGCTTTAACCCTGTTAACTGCTTGCTTCAAGTACTTCCACACCATTTCTATTGGATTAACAATGACCGACTTGGCCATTTCAAAACATTAACTTTAATCTTCTTTAAACAGTCTTTTATAAAAGGACTTGTGTTCTTAGGGTCATTGTCTGACTGCCTGACCAAAGGTCTCTTGAGATTCAGTTCACAGACTTAAATCCTGATTATATTTTCCCTCAGCATTTGCTTGTGTAATTCAGAATTCATTGTTCCATCAATGATGGTAAGTTGTTTGGCCTCAGATGAAGCATAATAGGCCCAAATTTGTTTTTTATTTTGAAATGCAATGTTTTCCATTCTCCAAACATGAAACTTGAAAAGCAAAAAGATCTGTTTTGATGTCATTCATCCACAAACCTTTGTTCCAGTAGCCGTCTCCATGTGATCTTTGTCAACCTGTAGATAGAGAGTTATGTTCTTTATCGAGAGCAAGGTATTTCTCTTGCAACCCTGCCATGCACACCATTTGTTATTCACTGTTTTCTTCATCGTGGACTTAATAACATTAATGTGAGAAAGGCCTTTAGTTGCTTAGAGGTGTGATCATCATGACTTGCTCTTGGTTTGATCTTTGTTGGTCAACCACTCCTGGTGAGGGTCATAATGGTATTGAATTTCCTACATTTTTACACAAACTGACTGTGGATTGGTGGAGACACTTTATAGATGGATTTGTAAGCTTTTCCAGCCTGACGAGTATTAACAACTCTTCTTCTTAGCTCCTCAAAAATCTTCATTGTTCGCATTAGTGCTACAGTACATTTTGTGAAAATCTGTGTAACAGTTGATCTCATTTGTTTTGGTTTGGTTCTCCATATCTACTTTTAGGACTTGTGTGAAAATCATTTTATGAAGTTTTATGTCAAATGTATGCAGTTTTTTAGAAACAGCTAAGGGGTTCACAAACTTTCCAGCACCACGTGTTTCCCTTTAAAACTGTGTTGAGAGCATATTTTGGATGAATGAATTTTACAGGTTGAATGTCTTAAATTTTAACAGACTAGAGTAACAGACTAATGACTAATGTGTTTCTCTCTCTCTCTCTCTCTCTCTCTCTCTCTCTCTGCAGGAGCACGTCGGAACCTGCGTAATGATCTTCTAGTGGCAGCTGACTCGATCACCAACACCATGTCCTCCTTAGTCAAAGAGTTGCACACTGGTACGATAACACACACATGTATGTTAGACTTTCTAATGTTATTCTCACTTTACCTAAAAAATTCCTGGTTTATTTAAATGTAATGATGTCATTAATTATGTAGAGAATCACATTTACATGGGATTTATTTCAGTATAATGAGTATATATTCTTTCTCATTCTGATTCTCCATTAAAATGACTTGGCCAAAAGAAACCAAGCCATATAGACACAAAACTTGACCATGTGATAGTGAACCCTCCTGATACTCAGGCACTCAACATCAGCTCAGACAGCCTCATGGGGGCACTACAGCCCAGGTCAATGTGCTTAGCCTTGAAACAACTAAACCATAATGTTTTCTGACATTTATTTTCCTGATTCTTTGGTTCAGGACAAAGTAAGCTGCAATTAGGATCAGCCTACTTAGATTTTCTGCAAGTTTGTATGACATGCAAAGTACAGGCATGATATGTAACTTGTATAACTTGAGAATGCTTCATCTGTTCAAGACTCAATTCTAAAGGTAGTCTACCAATTGGTGCATGCGTCTCATTATGAGGTGCTGTAAATGCTAAGTAATTACCCATTGAGCTCATATCTGAGTATGTAAAAAAATTTCCATGCAGCATCAATTTCACAGGCTACAGGTGAGTTTATGAATTGACAAACATTATGTGAATTGATAAAAATTCAAATGTTAAATTCTGGCCAGTAAACATTCAGTAGAAGTTTAGAGGCCTTAACACGGACTGATCTTCATGAACAATGTTTATAGCACAGTAACTGCTATTGGTGGCGATATTAATAAGTCTACAGGTAAATATTATGTACATTTTGATTCAATTCTCCTGCCTGAATAGCCTGTATTTAAGTATTTTATCAGACGTTTGACCCATTGTCTTTTAATTTGACAATTTATTGTACAAAGGTCAAAAGGTGAGTCTGATTTAAACTCAGTGAACATCTTTGTTGATCAGTAATCATAACAGGGACACATTGTGATTGAACCCTTGGAGCACTGCTTGCGGCTATATTTCTGTTTTATCAAAATATGCGGATAAATGTGAAGAAGTATGTTTTTCTTCCTGCAAAAAGAAGACTTTTATAACAGCATTGTTCTTGGCAGCAATGCTGGCTATAATGATCAGTGTAAGTCAATGTTTAGTACATTTTTTTTATTATTATGTAGAAACATATAGCAAGGGTGATTTCTGTGTTGTGTTTTTGTTCTATAGTGGAGGATGGAGGGGATGAAGATGAGGAGAGATTACAGAATGGGAAGGACAGAGGTATACAACTTCACTACACTAGCCAGAATTGTTTCAGCACCATGTCTGTCTGTCCGTCTGTCTGTATGTCTGTATGTCTGTGACTCATCGTTTCTAGTCCAAAAATCTGAGCGTGATAATAATAAATACTTCTATTTTACATTCCATTCTAATTAAATGTAATTCATACAGTTTGGTTTCATTACAGATTGTGTTTTCCAAACAGAAGTTTAAGACAAATGTGGAATCTTTCAAATCTGAACATAAATTTTTAGACTTTTTTAGATTTGGTGATATACTCTGCTTTAGTAGCAGTGTGCACTCGAGCTGTGTGAACATCAGAAGTTTGTACTAAAGCCTCTGATGAGCAGATAATCAGATTGTCTGTCTGATTATGAGATTCAGTGATGAATGCATATGACTCTTCTTTTATTTAAATGTGAATATTTTGCCTGAAATAACACAAGCTCTTCAACCTTTCTTCATTTGACTGTTTGTTTGCAAAGAGTTGCATTGAGCGTAACCCTCATTTTCAGTGGAGCCAATAGTTCTTTGAGCAATACCATGAAAAAAAAAACACTTTTAAGGTTTGAAAAAGCTTCATAAATTACAGTAAGTCTTTGTATTATGTGAAGATTCTTTTACCTTCACATAATACAAAGGCCCTTACCCAGTTTTAAATAACTGAGTCAATGAAATTAATTAGGAAGATCATTATATTATCATTATTAGATTGTCATTATATTACTGTTTTATTATGGTTGACGTCACATGATGGTTAAAAGCTCATTGTAATATCATATATGTACCAACAACATCTTTTTATTGAATGGTTACAGAACAAAAACCAAAATAAGTAATTTTTTAAAATGAGCTGTTTTTTTTTCGACTGATTTTACACACTGTCCTGTGACAATCCAGGATGTTTAGTATTATTAAAGGGACTTCATGAGTTAGAGTGAAGTACAAAGCCCTGTAAGGAACCTTTCCACATCTTTGAAACGGTCTGATATACACAGCATCATCTTATTGGTTAAAACGTTCTTTACACCCACACATGACATTTATAAGAGCAAAAGGTTCTTTACAGAACCTAAGGTTGTTCTTTTGTTATTTATTTGTCCTTTTAAGAAAAGAAAATTTATAACAAGTTTACAAAAAATACAAGGTATTTTACAGGAAACTTAAAACAGGACCTGAAAAATAACTGGATCATAAAAAATATAAAGTAACCCTCATTCATTTAAATGCAATAACAAACAAATACTGCCAGTCATTTTTGGAGGGCAGTATCGTGTTACAGGCTAAGGCTGGTGTGTGTCTGGCGTTTGTCTGCACTGCACTAGCGAGCTCGTTAATGCTTAATTACTCGTTAGTATTAATGAGGGAGATATTTACGAGCGAGGAGGGGAGGCAGGTGTTTTTTTAACTACTTCCTGCCTGGTCAGGAGTGCCTCAGACATAGAAGGAGCGCCCCAGGCTTTATGGGACGGCACTTACAGGGAGCAGGCCTCATTACACCCATCCGCTTGATCCGTTCCTTAATTCCTCTATCCACCATTCATCCATCCCTCTCTCCACGTGTTCATTAGGATTGTTCCACATGCTGAGTTATTCTCTTTACCTCACAGGAAGTTAGCCTCAGCCCGGTGTGCTCAGTCATCTTTATAATTCCTTATATGTTTTGTATTCTCGTGTTTTAGTCGAGACCATTAACAAACATGAGTAGTGGTGTGCAAATCTCCCCCCACAGATTGGGATACATGTAAACTGCAGTAATCTGGCTGTAACGTGAAAGAAACGATGGACTTTTTTTTACTTCACCACAAATCATTGAAAATGTTAGAGCTGTTCTCTCTACGTTGCTCATGAAGAATCTCCATGAAAATGTTGTGGAATCTCGTAGCCATTTGTGGTGAGACTCCAGGAGAGCATTACTGGTTTCACTCTCTCTGACTGGGTAGAATGCCTTCCAGTTGGCTGTGAAGTGTTCTCCTCCAAGCAGGTTGGGCTATAGTGTGATTGCATTGTTATTTTGCATGCATTCATTCTATTCAACAACCATTAAGATGAAAAATCTTCTTAAAACCCACTTTATGCATTTTCAGAAAGATTCTGACATTCACCAATGTTTTCACTTTACTACAATGTTTGTAGTGTTTGTTATTGGACTTTTTGTTGGCATGACTCCTAATAAAACTAATTTTTACTTGAATGAAGAGATTATATGATATTCTGAAATTACGTCTTAGATTAGTACTCAGCACATGAGAGCTGTGTTACATTTGATGTGTACTGACCTATTTTCTTGTATAATTTTTTTGCAGGTTAAGCCAAATTTGAACATAGCAATACCAAGTGAGTATGTGAATTTCTGTTTTTCAGGCACGATTCTTGTACTTTTTTACCATTGAGTTTATTATTATTAAATGTAAGTACACAATTAATTACAAAGTTATTAATAATTACATTTTTTATATTATTTGATCTGAATATACTCTTTGATTAGTTCTCTTTTATTTCTGCAATACAAGGCTCAGCAGTAACTTTCCATCTAATTCATATAACTTACTAATGTCTTGCTGATCAGAGGTCTGATAAGTGGCTGGGGAAACAAAACAATATATTCTTGCTTGTGACTTTCCCTCTTGGATGAATAAAATTATCAGTCTCAAAAATACAATTGACACTGACTTAAACAGATGTTACTGTTAGCTGGCTTGTTTTAAAAAATTGATGCAAGTATAAAAAACTGTGCTCTATACCTTTTATGCAGTTAAGGCTTTTAATTAGCTGGAGACACATGGAAATGAGAGCTAGGTCTGCATGCTATTCTTTAGTGTCTTCTGTCAGATCAGTTTGTCTTTAAATGTCTGTGTCATAATTTCAGGTGCAGTGATTGGATGTCAGAATGTAATCACTCCGCAGGCTCCACCCAAAGAAACAGGCATATCATTCAACCACCGCTGTCACTATGACAACATCATGACAACCAAGCCTATGGTGTGACAGTCCTGCCTTCTTCTGGCTCGCCATTCTGAGAAGAGTTTGAGGATTTCTGTGGGAGTGTTGCTCCACTGTTTAATGCTGTGGATGGAAGATGGTGTTCTGTCATTGTTGTTGTTTTATTGTCTGTGTGTGTGTGTTTTTTTGTTTGTTTGGTTTTTTTTTTCATTTCTTGCTGTTTTAGGAATTAGTTTAGTGTGATTTTATTGATTTGGGAGTATTTCATTTAGTGATTGATTTTTTGTGCACCAAAAGATATTAGAGGACTACTGATTAGGACTAGAAATGAATATAATTTGATCCTTCCCCTTAGCTTAAGAATGAAGATCATTTTTGCATATGCCTGTCAAGCTGATTGATAACTCAGTCACGGGACATGCCTACTTGTGGTTTACAGAAAGTTACATAGTTCAGTGAATAGAGAAGGGCAATGAAGGAAGACTGATGTGTTGGGATGAAAGGTAGATTAATGAAAGAGGATGGGGAAATATGGTTCAATTAAAATAGCTGGGTTAGTTGATGAGTGAAGTATGTAGGTTGTTGTGGATGTGATCATGTTGGTTGGTGAACTGAAGAAAGAATTGTGTTGCTGTATCACTGGTTTGCTTAAGGAAAGGATCAGAACCAAAAAAGGGTTGAATTCTGTACTTTTAATTTATTTTAATTTTTTTGGGATGCGTTTGTGATTTTATTTATTTTCATAAGACAGCTTTTAAGCTTGTAAGTTTGGAAGCCCATTTTCACCAGGTGGAGAGTTCTGATTCTGTGTATTTGGCAGCAATGTATCAAAATGTTGACATTTTCTCAGAATATTGTAAATAATGACTTGTTTTGACATAATACTAAATACTAAATAATACTAAATAGTGTTTTTTGTATTTGGATAGGTGTAATGAAGTCAGCTGCTAGGTTTTCACAATAGAAAATTGAGAAAATAAAATAATTACTTAAGCCATTAGTTTGTTTCCCTCAATCAGTACTTCAGTAAGTCATTGTTTTGACATTTATTTTTTTAATCTTTTTTTTTTAATTACAAAGTCAGAAAACAAACATTTGTTGCAACATTTATATTTATGAATATTTAGTCCCTCCACCATTTCAATCTCCCATTGTTTATCATTGTTGTAGCAAGAAACCATTTCTTGGAAGTCAGGGATAGCGTTTGCCCCATTGATACCTTGACGGCTACTGATAACCCCTCATATTGGAAACGATTTACACCATACACTTTTATACAGTACTTTTTCTACAGCTCTGAACATTTAGAATTTAAGTTAAAATTGGACCAAATTTTTCACAGACATGCCAATTAGCAATCTTGGTGCCATAAATTATTATTGTTGATTTTTTTTTTTTTTGTAAAGAAATTTTATCATCCTCCATCGATGTTTTAATACAAAAGCCCATTGATGCAGTATATAATTTGGACATGACAACCCTCTCATCTGATTTTCTAAACTGAAGCTGACCACCTTGTTAGGTTGTTTACAATTTCAAACATAGCTTTGAATAAGGAGTCAAATTTTTGACAGTATCCTAATTTATATGGGAAACATTTGCCTTTTAAATTTGTCACCTGCTTGTATTTATGTTTTTAGGAAAATAGTAGTTTCAAAACAAAATAAGTCAATATTTTAAGAAAATGTCATTACTATTTTGTGAAAACTGTGACATTATTTTGTTATTATTTAACTAAGGTACGTTAGGGTTTCCAGAAGTTAAATTTGGAATGCAAGAATTATAGGGTAATTCTTATGTTTTGACACAATGCTGACAGAAACAGTGAATCACAGGCAAATCTACATGGCTTGAACAGGCTTCCATATGTAGGTGTATATTTAAGAAGTATTTACGGTTGTGAGTTTTAACGGGCATTGTTCTGACAAATATTAAGCTTTGGGCTTGTTTTGCTGAGAAAATGTAAAAGGACAATCCATCCAGAGGAGGAAAACTACCTTCAGATGATGTATGTTGAAGGTGGAAGGAACCTTAGAAAAACAATGGCTTTATCAACTGCAAAACCCAGCCCAAAGCTGCTGTTTTATTTCAGACATTTCTCCCACTATCAAGATACATCAGAATGGGGTTTTCTAACCTGACTGGAGTGTTCCTTTAGGTCTATGCAGTCAAAAGTGAAGTTCAGTGGCTTTTTAGTCTGGAAAACAGCTTGAACTGAGTCTAATCAACCCTTGAAGAGTCTGGCCAAGATTGTATATATTAATAGAATGGAGTATTTAGTTTTTTAGAAGTTGATTTAGGTACAAATCTAAAGAAAGATTAAATATACACTGTGCTTGGATCCTGAACAGGATTGTACCCATGAGGTCTGAGTTTGTAGGTTTCATTCAGGCACTGCTTGTAGTACTGTTGAATACACACTCCCACATACATACACACATCTGACCTGCTTTTCTTATGTGATGTGTGTGTGTGCGCGCGTGTGTGTGTGTGTGTGTGTGTCTGTGTGCATATGTGCACACATGCATGTGATATCTAAATGCTGGATTGCCTCGATAATGATGTTAACTTCACATCTCTATAGTGTCAAAGAATTGTGAAAATTGCATTTTCACTATTAAAACCTTTCCTGTTTCTCTGAGTCTGCTGTAGGAAAAGAAATCATTATCATTATCTAATTGTGCCAAAATGACATGTTGAATTGTGGTTTTCCTGTGTTTGTAGTCTCCTAATCTTGGTTTATAGGCTTTAAAAACCAGCTGTGCTTTTTTCAACATTGTTCTGTTGCCTGTTCACTTTTCTGGAAGTTTCTGTGAGCTTGCCTGCTCTAATTGTTCACAGAAGCAGGTCCAAGTTCAACTCTGTACAGATCCTGCCAGTTCAAGACCTTTTGCTTAAAGGGGAATTCCACCCATATTTCAAAATGTCTGCATAAGTCACAGGTGCTTGAGATGTAAACAGTCATTCAGATAGGAGTTTGTATGAAATGACTCATTATAGGTAAACTTACCAACTCCAAAGTCCTTTACAGTTGTTGTGGTACGAACCCGGGTTCAGAATCACATTGGCATTGGCAGATAAACACTTTTTTAAAAAATTGATTCGTATGTGTAGATATACTTATTGATGTTGATAGATCAGCCCACGGTTCCCATATCGGTGTAATAACTTTCTGTGAGGAAGCTTTTAGAGTTGAACCCCAGTCACTCCATTTGCACTTGCACCTGGCTGTGTGGCTGTGAGCAGGGATGGAAATGAGTAGTATAACAGTCCATTTTGTTTCAGCAGTTTCACACCTGAAAAGTGTTCAAAAGCAGCAAAAAAAAGTTTATAAACTGCATCAATTTGCTCTTCCTCTATGTTGGTGTGTCCTAGCTCACACAGCCAGATCTACAAGGCTACTGGTTGTGGATGTCAGAGTTCATGAAAATAGAAGATGCCTGATTTAAATCACTATTACTGTGAACAATCCTGACGCAGTAAATTTGTCTAGAACAGAGTTTCACACCAAACCCTCTCTTAACGACTTGTTCACATTTGTTAACTGTTTTAATTATGTATGATAATTTGGTGCCATTGTCGTTATCTAAATGCAGATAATTTTCAAAAGACTTGTTGTAATTTTCCTGAATTGGTTTTGATTGGAATCACCAAGGACAAAATGATTTCAAAGCTCCTGAACTGTAGGGGTAAATTACGCTTTCTCTTCTTCAAAGAGAAAGTCCACTACTGTTCTGCACCATTAATACTTCAGAGAATTTTACACACACACTCGCTCCCTCACTCTCTCTACTGGTCAAAAGTATACAACATCCAATATGGGTTCTGAAATTGTTCACTGGTAGTGTACATGTATTATGCAGTAGCATGTTGTTAATCAAGCGATCACTGTCTGAAATTGATTTGTTTTAAAGTATGACCCCCTCCTTTTTTCTGTATTCACTGTTCCTTTTTATCAGCTTCACTCACCACACAGGAGCCCTTTGTAGTTCTATAATTAGACTGCTGTCATTTTTTTTCTCTGCATACCTTGTCAGCCTTCTTTCAACCTGTTCTTTAATGTTCAGGACCCCATAGGACCACCACAGAGCAGGTATTATTTGGGTGATGGGTCATTATTAGCTCTTCAGGTACACTGACATTGTAGTGGAGTGTTGCACTGTTGTGTCTGATCCACCCATACCAACGTAACACATACACACCCACCACCCAGATAATACTTGCTCTGTGGTGGTCCTAGAAACAATGAGGTGGTCAGTCTTTGAGTTGATCTCTTGATTAACAACATGCTGCTGCATATGTTCACTACCAGTGCAGAGTTTCAGAACGCATATTGGGTCTTTAATTTGTATTGTCTTCATTTTTCAACACCCCTTTATTTAGTAGCAGTGGTTTATTTTTTTCAGTCTCTCCTAAGAGGTCTTTCTTTCTAAATCCTTTGCCACTGACCTAAAAAATTGCCTGAATAGACTTTAAATAGACTAAACTATTTTTTAAATGACCAGATTTCATTTGCAAAGATATGTGAAATACCAAGCCACTCATATGCCAGCAGGCACTTTAGACAATAGAAAGGAGGGGGAAATGGTTTGTTTTGTTGAAATTTGCAATGTGATTCTGAAATGTGGTGCCATGTCCTTCACACAACCTACTCAGCACTGAGTGTGAGAAGCATTTACCAGCAGAAGGAAATGTGTGTCAGAGTTGGGTTGGGGGCGCATGGTGCCGGTAACCATCAGCGTTCTTCTCCACTGAGAGAAAATTGCCTATGACTGTTTCAGTAAAAAAAAAAACAACAAAACTGAAAAAATGAACAAATATAAAGAGGCATATGTTTCTGAAGTGCAAATGATTTTAAATGCTGATCTGTTGTATCCAGAATAAATGCTATTTTCAAAAAGAAAATGCAAGTTTATATTATCTAATTCTTTTCTTTTGTTTTCACTGATTTTCTGATTAAAGTGTGTGTGTGTGTGTGTGTGTGTGTTTGTGTTTGTGTTTGTGTTTGTGTGTGTCTGTGTGTGTGTGTGTGTGTGTGTGTGTGTGTGTGTGTGTGCGCGCACGCTACTAAATCAACCACATGACCAAATTTTATTGACAATGGGTTCAAGTTCACTAGCCATACCCAGGCATGATTATTGCTATACATATTCAGTCTAAACATCATGTGAACCAAACTGGTCTGGCAATGTGAAGCAGTCTCAAAGCTCTCAAATGCAGGACCTCAGGCCACATCTAAAGAGATTCAAAAACCACTCCAGTAAACTATAGCCATTATCCACAAATGGAGAAAAGTAGAAAAACATCTTCCCAGGACCAGCTGGTGTAGCAAAATAAACTTAAACTACAATCCTACACAATTCCATAGCAAGAAAGACACTGGGCAAAAATGGCAAATGACAAAATATAGGGTTGGCCCAGACTACAACTAAAAAGAACACCAAAGCATGTATCACATTTGACAGAAAATGTTTAATTGACCTCTCAGACATTGGTGGTGGTAGTGTGATGATCTGGGGCTGTCTTTCTTCTGCTGCACTTGGACAACTTGTCAACTGATAGAACCATGAATTCTGACCATAATCTGAAGCACACAATCAAGTCCAAAAAATATTAATGTTGGTCAAGTTAAACTCCTGACTTGAATCCCATTAAGATGCTGTGGTAAGGCCTAAAACAGGAAGTTGATGGTTGAAGACCTTAAATGACCTCAGTATCAGAACTTCAGGTTGACCTTATGACCCAACAGACAGATGTGGTTATATAGCTAATCTTGCTCACCTTGGGAAAGCCATGTGTGGCTCTGGTTGTGCTGTAGCCTTAAGCGTATGTTGTAGAATGAGGTGGTTGTGCACTCCGGAGACAAAGTAACTCAGGAAATTCAGCCTGTCAGGTGGCTCAGATTTATATGCATGAGTGCTTAGGAATGTGTGTGTGTGTGTGTGTGACATTCTTAAAGAGTATAACTTTAATGAGTCCTCAGACTTGCATTTGGATGCTTAGTACCAACATCAGAGCTTTACTTTTTACAGAAGAACTAACCTAAGTACATCTACAATTGCTCTTAAGTGGTAGTTTCACCAAAACTACTAACTAACTTACCTGCAACTTACCTTAAATGTAATCAAAGTGATAAGACAGAGTTAGAGTTTTTCAAACTAAGGGTTCATGTGTGGGTAAACACACCAGTTCCACATTTGCACATCTAACAAACCCATAACAAATGGGTCTAGTGGTAAAACAGTACATACTGAAAAAAGTAATGCTGAATGAAATATATTCCTTACTGAATAATTCATAGTAGTTACTAATTAATTCATAGTAGTTACTGAAGAATAATGTACAGAATACTGAGGAGAGGGTTAACTGAGGCTGAGCAACATGGGGTTATTCATGGTCAAAAGCAGTGACCTCATCTAGGTTCCCTCATCACCCAGAGAAGGTAAGAGAGTATGTATGTATATGAAGTATGTGTGTGTGTGTGTGTGCGTGCGTGCAAACACATGCTATGTGTAAGAAAGATGGTCAGACGGCTATCTTGGCACCCTGCCAGAGCAAGCAGCCACTATGTGGTGTGAATTTTAATGAGAAGAGTGAGACGAGCTGAGGACAGTGTGTGTGAGATAGAAAGAGAGGAAAGAGTGTGTTTATGAGAGTTAGGCTGAAGGCAGGGTCTGTGTGTGTGTGTTAAAGGCATGTGGGATGTTTTCACTGTAAAGGAATTTGATACCCAATCCTGTATACATTATAATCAGACCCCTGAATAACCTACAAGTGTGTGTGTGTGTGTTAAAGGCATGTGAGATGTTTTCACCATAAAGGAATTTGATACCCAATACTGTATACATTATAATCAGACCCCTGAATGACCTACAAATGTGTGTGTGTGTGTGTGTGTGTGTGTGTGTTAGAATACAGTACAGTTTCTCTGCTTGTTTCAGTGAAGCTATGGTCTGAGGTTAAACATGTACAGCATGTTTTTGTTATCACTGGCAGTATCTATGACTTGGGGGCCTGAGCATGTGTTTCTTCACTGCATGTGTGTGAGGCACTAACTGGGTCAATGGGCCCATTTTGGATCAGGGTTGTGTGGTGTATGTGATCCTACAGCCTGAACAAACAGTGAAACTGGATGTGACGACACACCCCAGCAGTGCTGCGAGACGAGCTAGAATGTACCAGTCGCAGTGGAGCAACTGTCTAAATGCTGGCTCTGTCATCAGGAAAGTTGATCCAGAACCAGTTTGTGGGGAGGCTGGCAAAGTTCTGTTTCCCTCATTTCACCCAAAACAATGATGGCACAAATAAATCACTGGAGTGAATGAAAAATCATACTGGTTGATTAACTAATTCATATCATACTGGTTGATTCATTTGTATCATACTGGTTGATTCATTAATTCCCATCATACTGATTGATTAATTCATATCATACTGGCTGATTAATTCATATCATACTGGTTGATTCACTAATTCATATCATACAGGTTGATTAATTCATATCATACTGGTTGATTCACTAATTCATATCATACTGGTTGATTAACTAACTCACATCATACTGGTTGATTAATTCATATCATACTGGTTAATTAATTCATATCATACTGGTTGATTCACTAGTTCACATCATCAAATCAAATCAAATCAAAATTTATTTTTATAGCGCTCTTCACAACTGAAGTTGTCACAGAGCAGCTTCACAGAAATTAAATAAATAAATAAATAAATAAATAAATAAATAAGAAAGGTTAAAACAGAAACAGAAACAGAAAGTATAAATGACAGATCCCCTAGTGAGCAAGCCACATGGCGACAGTGGCAAGGAAAAACTCCCTCAGCTGGAGGAAGAAACCTTGGGAGGAACCAGGCTCACAAGGGGAGGACCCATCCTCCTCTGGTCAAACTACTTATACATGGTTAGGGGACACTGGACCCCTACATCTCTGTTCTATTACTCGGGTATTGAAGTAATGTTAATTATCTGGTGGACATAATATTAACAGTAGATTTCTACAGTTGGTGATGGTGGGTGAGCAGCTAGTCCATGGCAGTGTGGGAAACTAGTCCAGGTCCAGTTGGTGGAAGGTGGAGAGCCAATGTATACATGTATCAGGGGAGCTTGGAGTCCTTCTCAGGTGGGGCAGAAGAGCTTGGGGTTAGGACCTAATCAGTTCTGGCTGGTGGGTCATCGTTAACTCGGAAAAGATACAGAGATGAATTAGTTTGGAATTTAAAAAGAGAACAGAGAGTGTAAACATTACCAGAGTGTGGCGAGTGACTCCGGCAGATCTAACTATAACAGCATAACTAAGGAGAGAACCAGAAGGTAACATAAACATGGGAGCATCCTGAAACATTGGCATCTAACTGCTCCACCGTCACAAACCAGAGTGATCGCGAGTGATCGGAGTCAGACGGCAGCACCAACATCCCAGTTTACCATAAAACCCTATGTCCATGAACCCCTGGATCTGCAGCCTGTAACTAAGCTAAGACATTAATGACCAAATGCTACACTGAACAAGTAAGTTTTCAGCCTAGACTTGAAGACTGAGACTGTGTCTGAGTCCCGAACATTATCTGGAAGGTTATTCCAGAGCTGGGGGGCTTTGTGAGAAAAGGCTCTTCCCCCTCCTGAAGCCTTCTGAATTCTGGGAACTAATAGGAAGCCAGCACTCTGTGATCTGAGTGATCGTGGTGGCTCATAAAGGTAAATTAGATCCTGTAAGTATTGATTGGTTGATTCACTAATTCATATCATACTGGTTGATTAATTCAAATCATACTGGTCGATTCACTAATTCATATCATACTGGTTCTTCTTCTTTTGGCTGCTCCCTTTACGGGTTGCCACAGTGGATCATCTGCCTCCAACTTGCCCTATCCCCTGCCTCCTCTACTGTTACATGAACCATCTCCATGTCCACCTTCACTACATCCATAAACCTTCTCTTCCTCTTCTCCTTCTGCCCGGCAGTTACATCTCCAACCTTCTTTGTCCAATATATTCACTATTCCTCCTCAACAAATGTCCAAACCATCTCAACCTGGCCTCTCTAATTTTATCTCCAAACTGCTCCACCTTCACTGTCCCTCTGATCTGCTCATTTCTAACCTTGTGCATTGTTGTCACTCCCAACGAAAACCTCAGCATCTTCATCTCCGCCACCTCCAGCTCAGCCTCCTGTCTTTTAGACAGAGCCACAGTCTCCAAACCATACATCATAGCAGGTCTCACTACTGTCTTGTAAACCTTCCCTTTCACTTTTGCTGCTACCCTTCTGTCACACATAAGCCATCAGGGACCCATCTCCACTCACTCCATCCTGCCTGCACCCTCTTCTGCACCTCTTTTCTGCACTGTCCATTGCACTGATGGTTGACCCAAGATATTTGAAGTCATCCACCTTTACGACCTCTATTCCTTGCATCTTCACCTTTCCACCTGCCTCCCTCTCATTCACACACATGTATTCCGTCTTGTCTCTACTGACCTTCATTTCTCTCATCTCCAGTGCAAACCTCCATCTCTCCAGGTTCTCTTCCACCTGCTCTCTACTCTCACCACAGATTACAATGTCATCTGCAAACATCATGATACATGGAGCCTCCTGCCTGACCTCATCTGTCAACCTGTCCATCACCATTGCAAGAAGGGGCTCAACGCTGATCCCTGATGTAACCCTACCTTCACCTTGAAACCATTTGTCACTCCAACTGCACCTCACCACTGTCTCACTATCCTCATACGTGTCCTGCACCACCCTCACATACCTTTCATCCACTTCCTCATACAGTACCACAGTTCCTCTCTTGGCACCCTATCATATGCCTTTTTTAGATCCACAAAGACACAATGTAGCTCCTTCTGACCTTCTCTGTACTTCTCTACCAACATTCTCAATGCAAAAATTGCATCTGTGGTACTCTTCCTGCTCATGAAACCAAACTGCTTCTCACTGATCTGAACCTCTCCCCTTAGCCTTGCTTCAACAACTCTTTCCCATACCTTCATGGTGTGGCTCATCAACTTTATGCCTCTGTAGTTACTGCAGCTCTGCACATCAACCTTGTTCTTAAAAATGGGGACCAGTACACTGCTTCTCCACTCATCAGGCATCCTCTCACTCAACCTGGTCAAAAAGTCTACTGCCTTCTCTCCTACACATCTCCATACCTCCACAGTTATGTAATCTGGACCAACTGCCTTTCCATTCTTCATTCTTTTTAAAACTGCCCTCACTTCCACCTTACTAATTCTCTGCACTTCCTGATCCACTATGTCTCCCCCCGTTGTCCTCCTCTCATACTAATCATACTGGTTGATTAATTCATATCATAATGGTTGATTCTGGTTATGTTTTAATATTTAAAATTAAATGGTTGTTTAATCAGTTTGCAGGATGTTCTGGAGCACAATGTGGCAGCAGTAAAGTGTGACTGTTGTTTACAGTGTTTGTAGTGTTTACGGTGCTGTTTACAGTGTTACTCTTTAATTAATCCGCGGGAACGGCGGCGATGACGTCACGGCCGGTCGGAGCTACGGCATACCAGGCTGTATTTAGGACCCTGCGGAATCTGCGGATGGAGAGAGTGAGACTGAGAGAGAGAGAGAGAGAGAGAGAGAGAGACGCGGAGGGGACCGAAGGGCAGCGCCGCAGTACTGGAGGGTTGAGGCCCAGGGGCCGGAAATACGGGGTAAAGAAACCAAACCACCGGCTTTTCACCAATCACTCACAGCACACAAACACACACACACACCCGCCGCTCGTGTCGTTCTGTCTGTCTCTGTCCGTCTGTCACAGCGGCGGCGGCGGCGCGTGTCGTGTCTCTCAGGTCTGTTTTGGGGGGGGGGGGGGGGGGGGGGGGGGGCGGAGCGCGCGGAGCTTTAAGGGCTTTAACGGCTCCACTGTTCTGCTGCGAGCGCGCGCACACACACACACGCACGACGACAGCCCGCCGGTCCGAACCGGACACTTCTTATGGGTTTACGTTCTCACAACAGCGGAACGACATACAACTCCGCTCTCTTTCACCCGTTTCTCCTCTTTCCTCCTGCGCTCGCGCTCACTCTCTTACTCCCTCACTCCCTCGGCGGCGGAACTTAACTGCGCGCGGAGGAGGAGAGCGATACACACCTTAAAGACACACACTCTCACTCTCTCTCTCTCTCTCTCTCTCTCTCTCTCTCTCTCTCTCTCTCACACACACACACACACACACTCTCACTCTTTCTGTCACACACACTCCGCTGCTGCAGGGCTGGAGGGTCAGACAGGCTCGCCAGTGCTGTTATTTATTTATTTATTTAGCCATGTTGACCTCAGATGCCGCGTCTCGTGCCGTGGCCTCGATGCTGATTGGCTGATGACTGAAAGCCCCGCTTTGACCTCTTTTTACTAACTGATGTTTGCGTGGTGCAGCTTGTTCAGAAATGACTAACTCGTAGTCGCGCGCACTGTGTGTGTGTGTGTGGGCTTAGAGGTGTTCTGTGCCTTTTTCTTTGTTATCATTAACCTTTATTGACGGATACACAGAAACTGTAATCGCCACATCTGCCAGTGTAGAGCTGGGCTCAGCCCTACTGCAGGACCGCTAGAGCTGTTAGGGTTTAAAGCCTTGCTCAAAGGCCCAACAGTGACAGCTTCGTAAACACCTACAACCCTGTGATCAATACTACTATGTCCTATAACCTAGTGCATCTCCAAATGAATACTGTGAAAAGGGCTTGAAAAATTAAACTCATATTGTATATTCTTTACATTTCAAGTATGAGAACCCTAGGAGATGTGAGTGCTCACTTTGACCAAGGTCTGAGACCTAAGGGCGTAGATTTGCTCTTAACGTTGTTGGGGACCTATGTATCTCAATTCATAATTTATTAATTAATGTTACAATGCTAAATGTCTGAGAAAGAAGTAGTTCAGACTTCAGTTTACTTCAGCTATAGTGCAAATGAAACAGGTCTCATATCAGCAATAATAAAAGTAGATGGAGCTGCATAATCTCCACAAACCAATACTTTTACAGTCAAACAGTAGTTTCAGATGATTTTAGCCTGCTGTATAGTGTGAGCCAAAGCCTAGCATTGCTATTAACGTTATTATCATGGACTCATTTCATTGAAGTTGACTTCAAGTGATTTACATGTTTCTTTGAAAAACAGCTCTTTATATCCACCTTCTTTTGACAACCATGTCACCCGCATTGTCACTGTGTCTTGCACAATAAGTCAGGGTGACTGGAGGTCAGGTTTGACAGGTGCAGAAAAAAAAATCCAGCCCAAAGTCAGTCTTAAATCCACCCTACAGAAACAGATGTGTATGAATATAAATTTCATGAGATCTAATTTGTTCTTCGTTCACTTTATTACATAGTTATTATTAGTGTTACGGTCTTTTATAATCTTATTATATAATCTTATTATCCTTTACAGTAATTTCCCAGTCAAAAACATTTCATAGTAACACAATGAAGATTAATTGATGTAAACTCCTGTATTCTCTTCTATCCTCCAATTTTCTTTGTTGGTTAACATTTTTTACATTTCCTGGTCATTTCTGAATTCTTGGTCATTAGGTTCAGGTTACATAAAGAACTATTTTGAACTATTGGACACTGAAGTTCAAGCTTATATGGTTTTGTCTGTTTGCTATTCATTGGTGTCTTATGCTCTGTCAGGACTCTTGCTTTTCAAACTCTTGACAGTTATTTAATACAGCACCAGTATCACATCAACAAAAAAGTCAGTGATAAAACATCAACATCATTTTGGTGATCAGGGTGAATTAATGAAAGTAACCCAAAAAAAACACACCTTTGAATTTTCATCTCCAACTGCATTTTCAGATAAGCCCCAGTTGGCGGGAAAACTGTGAACCTGGCAACCTTGCCGGAAAGTTTCCCTTCCAGGTTTGGTGCTGCTAACAACCAAATGAAGCTACAGAGTCTCAGTGACAGCAGGGAAAGGCACAGCCAATCTCACTGGCCATATGTGTTCTGGGGAGGAAGATGCAAGTAGAGAATATAATTTAACCCTTTCTGCACCTATAGGTTAATGAGAAGTTGACATATTGAGTATTTGTTTTTGGTTTCTGAAAAGAAAAATAGTCGAGGCAGACAAAGTCAAATTCTATAAGAAGATAACAAACTTTTTTCAGGTTGCCATTTCCTCAGTTCAGAATTTAATTGAGAAATGGCATGTTAACAGGAACAGTGGAGGTCAAGATGAAGTCTGGAAAAAAAAATTCAGACAGTTCCTTGTAGGATTGCTAGAAATGCAAATCAGAACTTCCCACTTGATTGCAAAAAAGACCTTCAGGAAGATTTATACTCTGGAGTTCAATGCAGAAATATGGACTTCATGGAAGAGTTGTGAGAAGACATGTTTCTCCTACATGCTCATCACAAAAAGTAGCATCAGAAGTTTGCAAAAAAACAACTGAACAAGCCTGATGCATTTTGGAAACAAGTTGTGTGGACACATGAAGTTAAAATAGAATTCAACAAAAAAACAAAAACAAGCTGCAGTTGAAAAGAGGGGGCATCTACAAGCAGATCATGATCCTAAACACACCTCAAAATCCATGATACCTCACAAGGCACATGACCCTCATCCCTGTTCTGATCATCACTGAAAATCTGTGGATAGACTTCAAAAGAGCAGCACATACAAGACGGCCCAGGAATATCACAGAAATGAAAGACTTTTGACTGGCTACAAAAAGCTTTTACAAGCTGTGATACTTGGTTAGTACTTGGGGGTGTTACCAGGTATTAAACATGCAGGGTGCCCAAAGTTTTGCCCTCTACCTTTTTTGTTACTTTGGAAATGCCGATAATAAAATGTTTTTCCTTAAAATACAAAGGGATTGTGACTCATCTTTAACTTCATGCCTACTTGCTTAACTGTTCTCAGTAACAGTGAAAACATGGCTAAAAACAAAGTTGGCTACGGTTCATTCTGCTGCGTTTTACTGTGGCTAGTGTGGACAGAGAGAGGCCTGACCTGCATTCATTTTACTGCATTATTAGTGCATCAGTGCATCCTGAGTTTTCATTCGTACGTGTTTTTCTCCTCCTATATATCAGTCGAGTTTGTCTAACAGTCTTGTTGACCATGATATCGGGATATTGTCAGTTCCATCACTGGTGGGTCCACAGCCATCTGTGATAGAGTCCCTGGGTGCATATGATGGTCTTCCTTGGCCATAATCATGCAGTTCTAGCCAAACATATTTTACAGAACTGGTATTTAGTGTTCTCCTCCAAGTGTGTTGAGCTCCAGTGGTGTTGCATTAGTGGCAAAAAATATGGTGGAGTTTCACAAAAAGTCTAATTTGAGAAGGCACCATATGTTCTATTCTTTATCCTGGCATTGGGTGTGATAGTGGGAGACCTCACTGGTGGGTGGAATTGGCTGTGAACCGGGCAAGAGTCTTCCAAACAAATTCAGTGTAAAATGAAACTGCCTAAAACTGTGTCCATTCATCTCTGTTCAAGAAACATTCTATTAATCAGTGCACCACACTCATGGCCCACACTGCTGAGGAAAACGAAGAGTGGAGCAGAGAGCAATATGTTCCTGTAGGATTTTCTAAAGCTTTTTTTAAATGTAGCTTTTTTCTCAAATCTGCACATTTTCATCTTCTCCATTTTGCAGTCCTACTTATTATTAAATGTCAGAAATGTTTTACTGCACCCTCCTTGTGGAATTTTAATTTCATTCATAGCTATACAAGAATTACAGAACATAATGCATTTCACAGAAGGTACTTGTATCAAACTGCTGGTACAATGCCGCTGTGATGAATTTGATATGCTGATTTTTTTGCTAGCTTTTTTCTTATTTTTTCTTTCTTTTTTTTCTGTTCCACCTTAAGTGGTGCAGCAGTTACAGCTGTGGTTGGAATATGCAAGTTTTGGCAATATTGGGCTTCAAGTTTGATTTTGATTGAACTGCTCTTTATCTAAATCAGTACGACTGACAACATACTCCTTAGAAAAAGAACCAAGAATTTATGAAATCATTACAGGGTCAAATACACTCAGCATCTGATATTACCCTCCAGCAAGTTGCTCTGTGATCAGATGTTTTTGGTTGCCACCAACAAGCTTATGACAGAATTTTGCCTGTACATTTCACCATCATTTTGGCAGAATTGTTAAAAGTTCAGTAAAGTGAGTTGGTTTCCAAGTCTCAACTGAAAGCACATTAATGTCATATTTCATTTTCATGATGATTCTGGCTTCCCCAGAAAGGATTTTAGTTATTTTAATTATTTTTGCTTATTTTTTCCCCTCATATAGTAAACACATTACACCATTTGCACTACTTTGCTATCGATTGTGTCATTATGTTGTTTTGTGAGAAATCTACACATTTTTCTATATATCAAAAAAAAAAAATTAAGTAAAGAGTGTAAAAGAAGATTTCGGCAGCACAGAAGGTAAATTATATTCCGTCAGGAATTTCTGCAAGAATGACATGGATTCACACTAATTTAAACCCACTTAGTTTGACTCTTAAATACAAGCTGTTTAACTTTGCTGATTTGTCTCGTTCACAGTAGTCAAATAAAGAAAAGCAAATAAAAATCATGAGTTTGGAACAAAGCCAAGGTTTTAAGAATTATGTTGTAGCATTGTGAATTAAAAAAAAAAAAAACAGCTTGTGTCTCTATCCTCCATCTCTTTATCATTCTACCCTGGTACAGATAAATGTCACAGAGTCTGAATCACATCACACTAATAGTGACGCAGTGTGTCAGTCTTTTGTCCCTAATGGCCACCTCAAGGTCAGCTCAGGCTTGTGTGCCAGTTATTTTTAAATCTTGAGTATCATCTGAAACAGAACTGATATTTCTTCTTGGTGTTAAAATGAGCTCTTTTTAATTGCAGGTTTTGACTTGCAACACTGCAGACCTTTTTATGACATTCACTATTTTGATCAAGTCAACACAAATATTTGTCTGTGGTGGTCTTTTCTTATTTTGGTTTTCAAATAAAGAGCACTGGAGAGACACGGGTGTCTGCCTTGGTCAGGTTGTTGTTGCTGGGTGGCTTCAAGTAGGCCTAAGTAGGACTGTGGTACTGAGTATATGTGTTTGTGTGTGTGTGTGTGTGTGTGTGTGTGTGTGTGTGTGTGTGTGTGTGTGAGAGAGAGAGTAGGAGGGGTTAAAATCATCTCCAAAATCATGCAACTTGTCTGTACTGCTAAATAATATCTTTCCATTTAAACTACAAATAAAAGTAAAAAAAAAAAAACATTTTAAATTGACTACCTTTTACAGAACATATCAGACTGATCTGTTCTTTTTCACATCTGAGTTTAGGCTTTTTTAGGCTGTGTTCAATCAGCTCTTGTGGAAAGCAGTTTGACCAATGTTTGATGTAGATGTTGTCCAGTAATGACGGGACTTTAACAGGCTTGTTTAAAGCTGTAAAATCCACACACAGAACCCTGATGTGAAATCAAAGCAAAATCCAGACTGGATACATTTTTGACCCATTCTGTGCATCTTATTTCAGCTGATGATGACTCACACTGTCAGACCAAATGAAGAGCGTGTTGATGATCAGTGCTGTATCCATTGTATGATGCATATGGCCCAGTTTCTGCCTGGAGCTTTCGAACTGGAGTGGTAATGCTAGTTAGGCCTGCTAGATAATGCTAAAAAGAAACTGCTATATAACTGCCTTTATATTGAGTTTTTAGCATTATCTAGCAGGCCTACCCTACGACTGCAGTTTACCCCTGCCGTGCTGCTCATTCCTGGCTCTTTATATGGCAGAAGAAATCTAAATGTAGCTTGCAGAAATAAAATGTTAGTGTTACTTAGTGTTAAATGTTTGCGTAACATGGTTTGCTTTCTAAACATAGTGTACCTTGGTTAGTTGGACACAGAAGCGCAGTGATGATCAGCTCTGGTTGTTTCTTTGTGGTGTACATCACACACTGACATAGCCTATTGTGTTCTGCTTGTTTTGATCTGTTTGAATGCAGTGAACTGACAGCAGCAAAAGACAGTCAGTTACAGATGCTGTAAATAATGTATATTGAAATATCTGAAATTTCTATCAGAAAAAAGATTCTATCACGTCAGTGACTTTATTATTGTTATTGAATTTGTGTTGCTGTCACTGGGGGGTTTGGTTGCTGAACTGTTCACCCAGACTTTTCAGCTGATATCGACTCAATTCTCAATAATTTAGATTTAGTAGTCTTTGAGGTAAACAATAAAAATAGGAGTGTTAATTCAATAACCACCCCTTTCAAAATGATTTACTGTAATGCAACAAGTATGAATATTCTAGAATGCTGTATAGTATTTTTATAATCATCCATAGTAATTTGCTTCCTGTAATATTTCTGCAGTACATTCTTAAAGTTGTCTATAATACATTACCAGTAAGATCATGGATAAAGTACACTAACTAGAACAGTATAGTATAAGATTCCACTAGCATTACTGTGGCCCTGTAATATTTCTATCCAGAATTTTTCATTAATTACTTTGTGTTTCGTCAAGGAAACCTTTTGTGGAAAAAGATTAAACAAAGCAGTTCAGACTTGTTTGGTGTGAAATGCTCCATGTTTAAGAAATTTACAGAATGTAATCAGAGTTTCATTCCTCTAAATTCCCCTCACAGAATGTTTATACACCAAGTGGTTATAAACATCATTTCATGACACTGTTGTGATAAGATTGTGATAAGCTTTAGGCCTCTTTTTTCCCCGGTTCTAATTCTGCTCTAAGTGGCAGCTGATCGCAGGGGCTCTGTTCTGTGAGAGATGATTTTTAACTTATATTTCTTTTTTTACTTTTAACTTTTATTTTTTCTTGTATGTTTAACTCTTTATTGACCATATTCATTCCATCTGCTGTGTTTTTTTCTCTTGATGTAGTTTTTAAGTAATTATCTTTTCTGACTGAATGGTGAACAAAGGACAGAGAGCAATGGACAAAGGAGCTGGTGGTGCAGCTCACTGCACATACTCACTCGTCAAGCTCCTGGAGCTCCAGATATCTGCTCCATGCTCTGTTCCTGCTATTTTTCCCATTCCTGAAGAACTCTGGAGACCGTTCAGATGATGCAGAACTGAGTCAAAACCAAAGCGAACAGAAGATGCTATAAATCCCCTCCATGATCATGGGGAACGTCAGATCTCTGGACGGACACACTGAACATGCTGATTGAGTTCCAGAGGGAGTACCACAAAGCTAGTCTGCTGTTCTTTTAAGAAACATGGCTTCATGCGAATATTTCAGACTCAAACATCTCAACTGCCAACATTCAGATTGTGAGGGGTGACAGACACGCCAAACGGACTGGGAAACTCAGAGGCAGAGAAATTGTGCTGTTTGTAAACAACAGGTGGTGTCATCTTTTGCATTTTACTGTGAAGGAGTGTCACTGTTGCCTGGACGTTGAACTTACCGTCAGCTTACAGTCACCATTTTGGTCATTGTTTGCGTTCTGCTGGCATGTAATGTCAAACTCTCTGCAATGGTGAGACTACAGACTCAACATCTAAACTCTAAAATCACCTGGAATGGCTGTGAAAATCACATTTCACTCTCCTGTATTAACTGTGCAACCACGTACTGGACTATGTGTATGTAAACATGAAGGATGCATACAGTTCATCTGTGCTCCCATTGTTGGGAAGAAAATGATCAGGAGATGGTCACCAGAGGCAGAAGAGGTACTGCTTTGAAATCAAAGGTCTGCTTTGAAATCACAGTCTGGGAGGTATTGTGTGCATCAGCTGGTGAGGACTTGAACAAGATGACAGACGGCATTACTGACTACATCAACTGATGCACAGACACTCTTGTTCTTGTGAAGCGGATGCATTGTTTTCCCAACAACAAGCCTTGGATCACCAAGGACCTGAAGGAGCTGTTAAAAAGAAGTAACAGGCCTTCAGACTAAAAGACAAGGTTCTACTAATGTCTGTGCAGAAGGAGCTGAAGGTGAAACTGAGGCAGAGTAATGAGTCCTAAGAAAGAAGCTAGAGGCAAAACTTCAGAACCACAATGCAAAGGAGGCTTGGGCTGACATGAGGAAAATCACTGGCATCAATGCTAAACAACAAACTCTGGGACAGTTTGGACACTGCTGAATGTGTTTTTTAACAGGTTAAGCATGTCATCACCCACCACACCTCTACCTCCAGTAGCGGTTGCCTTTCTTCCTCACCACCACTGCTGTCTCCACACTCATATAGGGAAGTACTGGAAGCACTGAACTAGTTTTTTCTTCACACATTCATAAGTGAAATAACTGATGGTTATAGGACAAGACTAAGAGCTGAGACCTGATGTGTGCGCACGCGTGGCTGTTTTCAAATACGACTGAGACTCAAACCCATTTAAATAAAGGCTGCCTTACTCCAGTTACCTCCGCATTTCATACAGGTTTTAACAATGAAAACCCTCAGACATAAATGTCAGTCTCGGTATAAAACACTTTACAGTGCCATTCTGCTGATAAATTGTTTACTCTCCTCTGGTTTTGCCTCTTCTAACTCAAACCGGTTTGTTTTGCTAATTAATGGATTGCTGTCATAAATATTGTGCACTTAACAGAGTTGAGTTTAGTAATGTTATGCATACACTGTATTTAAGTTATATTTAATATATAGAAATGTGTGAAACTAAAACATGTTTCTGTGGTTTCCTTTCAGAGGGGGAGGATTTTGAGGGACGGATGGTGGAATCAGCTACATCGCCCCCACTCAAAAATCAAGTTCTTTATTTTTTATGTTTAACCTGTTTTATTATTATTTTCCATTTGTTTTGTTCTGTTTTTGTTTTTAAATGCACCATAAACAGGCCCTCAGTGTGTTTTTGTTTTGAACGATGCCGTCCAACTCTGCTGCAGCTCTTGCCTGCAAAACTCCTGAACGTGACGCAGCAAGAAAAACGGTGAGTGTGTGTGTATGTGTGTGTGTATGTGTATGTGTATGTGTAGGTGTGTGTATGTGTGTGTGTGTGTGTGTGTGTGTGTGTGTGTGTGTGTGTGTGTGTAAGCTTGCATACGTAGTGTATCCCGCTTATATTTTCATCCCAGATACTGTGTGTGTGTGCGCGGACTCACACACATATCCATGTTTTAGAGCTTTTGTTTTCATCTCCATGAGACTGTGTGTGTGTGTGTGTGTGTGTGTGTGTGTGTGTGTGTGTGTGTGTGAGAGAGAGAGAGAGAGTCTATGTGTTTATGGAAACGGGTTTGGCACAGACAGCAGGCGCGGGCGCGCACACCTAGCCAGTGTGTCTACTGGAGAAGGAAGGACTGGGACCAGTCCCAGTTTCATCTGAAATGACTTATTGTGCATCATTAACATGAGACACTGGACACAAACACAGGCCTGCAGACCCAAGGGATTAGAGCAGAATGAGAACAAATCTGCTCAGATTATCTATGATCTCTTCAGACTGGGTGGTAAAGTGGTTTTGCTATGTTAAGTTAGTCATGTGGCAGTAGAAAAATGTCAGAAACACTGTTAACTACACTGTAAAATGGTGTATTTAGGGAGATACAGGTGACACTTCTAGTCAGAGAGGTTAAATACTGGACTTTATAGTGATTTGTTGTTTTTGCAGAGCATATTCAAATACCGGCTGTGCCTTAAACTCGGTAGTTAGCTGACTGGATGCCTTGCTGTCTGCTTTGTCTCACAAGGCAATATAGGCAACAATACATTATGAAGATGCCAAAGTATTGACAGCTCACTGTTATTTATAATCATTTGTCCATTTGCATTTTCACCCAAATAAATAGACAGCTAGATTACTGAATGTTTGATTCAGACATGACTGAGTGCCTCCCTGCCTTAGAATCCTGAGCACTGCTTTCATTTCGGACACAGCCAGTCACAGCCAGCGGAGAACTCCCATTATTCCTCTTATTTCTGTTTAGTTTTTTAAAAGGAAGGAATATTTATATGTTGTTTCTATATTAAGGTGGGCTTTGTATACAGTTTAACACTGTATTGTGTCACCGTTTATAGTCTGATCATTGTAAAATTGCTAGATTTAGCAGAAGTACCACCTGAAAGTCTAACCACTGTTCATGTTTTGTTACATTGTACAGACCTAATGTGGTCAGTCTTGGTTTCCCATTGCAATTTACTGAGTGCTCTAAAGACATTTGCATGATATACCTATGTCCTGTCACCTATGTCCATCTGAATCACCTACATGGGCTACATCTCATTATACTTGACACTGATTGGTTTGTAGAGTGCCATGAGTCTGAAATTGGCATGTTGTCAGTTTGGCAGGTAGCCAATCGTGGAACAGTTTAATTGTAGCCATTCCATTTGTTCTCCCCCATCCTGTCATATCCTTTCGCTCACGTCCTCTCAGAAAATAAGATACGTATGGTCGTATGGTCAGTACTAGGTACTCCATATCTCTGTCAGACTGAATGAGTTCAGGGGGACGTCTGTTCCAAACATGTTACATGTCTAGACAGCAATAAAATCATCACCAGGTGAGCAAGATTAATACACTAATGTCTGATTTGCATAGTCACATGATCACATTCACAACAGTTGTGTCCAAATGGTTAAAGAGACACTGCTTCTCTTATTGGCAGTTTTTGGTCTGTGTTGTGCTGTATCAGAGCTGTAACATAATCACAGTCATGCATTAAAGCTGTATGATGGATACTGGCATGGGTATCCCACTGTATTGCACACTGGCTAATTATTATTGTGCTTTTATACCAGAATTTGTAAAGCTGTGTTAACATACTAACATTGTTTCTACAACCAGCAGTAGAATGCAATCATTATTGCCTAAAAGGATACAGTGTCTTATGAGCTGATTAGCTCGTTGACTGTTCATACTCACTGTTGTCTCAAATGTGTGTAAGACAGGGTGTGCATTCCAGTTTCCTAGTGGCAGGGGTGTTCAAAACCTGTTCAAATGGTGGTGGTATTTCCATCAGCTCATAGGTGAATTGTTCTGGCTGTCTTTGGTGCTTACTTAGAAATAACTGTCACTTGTGGATTCAGAAAATATGTTTCAATGTGACATTCTTTGCCAAGGTTTGCCATGACTTCTGAAACAAACAGATGTTTTTGCAGTCTTAAAGATCAGTTTATATAAGTGTATGTGACTGCCATAATTCCCTGTGTTTAAGGTGGGCTTGGAATGCAGTTTAACACTGTTAGCAAAGTTCAGTGTCCAGATATTTTTAAATGGTGCAGCTACAGGGCAAATGTTTATATCAAACATTAAAAGTCAGTAGTCACTCAAATCTTTTCTGTAATCAAACTGTGTCCAGATCTTAAAAAGGGTAGCTTGTGGATTTGTGGATGTGGTTTAGGACACTTTAAAACTATAAAAATAAACAAACCTCATTGACAAGTATGCACCATCTTAATAAATGCCCAGTTGTGCTTTGGGAGAGTAGTGTGTGGGAAGGTACTTACAGAAACACATTGGGTGACTTTTGACTGAGTAGGGTTTGCTTTGAGACTGCAGAGCACAATTGTAGTTGAAATTGATGAACCATTTTTTTCATTTGCTGTATTTAGCTTGTGTCAGTAATGGACAAAAGTATTACTCATTTTTTGGGTATTAAAAAGAATGTATCCTCTAATGTGCAGGGAGGACTTTCTATTAGATCTTGGAGCATTGCTGTGAGAATTTGATTGCATCAAGTGTGTTGTGAAGTGAGAATGTTGGATGGGCTTCAGCCCACCTCATCCCCAAACCTGCAACTCATCTCAGACATAATGGATGGAGCACCATCGTTCCAAAGAAAATGGGTCCACTGCTCCACAGTTTAATGCCGGGGGGGCTTTATACCCCACCAGCCCACACCTGGCATGTGTTTCATCTTTCATGTTTATTTGCTCTAGAAATTACTATTCTGGTAACAGGGACTAGACGAGGTGTGTGCATGCATTTGCACTTCTGTGTCAGCAATGGGTGTTAAAGAAAAATTTAAAGTAGCTGAAAGCTGAACTCATATAAATGTCATAGTACATTACAGCAATGCAAATATAATAATGTAATAGCACTGTAGTGCCTGTAAGTAAAAACAATACAGCAATGTTTGGCATATTTGAATTACTGTAGTGCACTGTTGTATGACCACTGCAGTAGGTTAATTACTGTAATTTTACAGGTCAGATTTTTTACAGTGTAGCCAGTTACATTATATGTATAGGGAGTTAAATGTAACAGCAGGAGTTCATTTAGCACTGGCCACTTTATTGCAGACATAATCTCCTGACCTAAAAATAACTAAATGAACTACATACTTAACCGTAAACCATTATTACACATTGACCACACTGGGAGAAACAGGGGTGCTCACTGTGTGGGAATAAGGCCATCTCTGAACCTGAAACCTGCTCAGAGAATGAGTTTGCACTGCCTGTCAAATGTTTGGTGACACCATTGAAAGCAGGTGTGTGCTACTCAGCATATTGTGCTTAAACACTTGATTTCATGTTCATCAAAGTGTCTTCATTGGTATGAAGCACAGGTTTTACTTAAATAGTGATCTGACAGTTGTCTTCCCCAAAGATGATTTTAACACTTGAATATTTTGAATGTACAATTACAGGTAATTTTTGTGCATATGTGATTGTAATAAATATAAACAAGTAGCCTTGTTATTAGAATACACATGTGCATGTAAACATGTGACATGCATCATTTATTTCACAACATGTCCTGCGTGAGAATAGATTTGTATAGAGCTGTTCTGATTCAGCATTTTGTGTGTGAAAGCTGGTGTGTACTTATGGATGCAAATCTTTGTGAATAGGCCTCTATGAAGTGCTTGGGGCCGGTTTTAATTTCCTGTTTATGGCCCAAGCCTTGTAGTCCTGTGGCCTAAAATAAACTCAAATCCACTATGTGAGCGGATGTGTGTTTGTGTGTGTTCAGACATTTTTAGGCCAAAAATGTCAAATGTTCAAAGTAAAAGCAAAGGACAAACTACATTTCCAACAATATGACTTTCTTTTTTTGCTCCAGAGATTAGTTTTTCTGAACTGTCACATAAGCCTTGCATTTCCTAAAAGGTGTTTCATTAACTTTCTGTGGAGATCAATGTAAAAAAATATTCCAAGCTATTTTGGGGCATTTTATTTGTCCATTCATCATGATGTTTTTGAAAACTGCCAAATTGACATATAGTGTATGATGAATTCCATGTTCTGTTACTGTATTGAGAACATGCCTGTGTGTATGGCTGTGAGTGGCAGTGGCAGATGAGAACCCCCCCACACACAGAATTAGTTTAAGTATCATTTCCCTGTGGGACTCTTTAAAACCCCATAATTTACCTGACTAAATGTCAGGGACTTACCAGTGTAGCTGCCGCACCCCTTTCTGGTGTTTCTCCTTAAACAGACTAGCTATAAATTGTCTGCATTTTCCTTCACCACATGGCTTCCTCCTAGCTCACCTGTCCAGGTAATCTCACACTCACATACTTTCTAACCTGTACAAGTCACTGATTTGCCAGTGATAACAAAGCATGTTAATGAGGCCCGAGTCGTAGTTCATTGAAAATGTATAGATTCTAAACCACATTTCTGTTGGTAAGTAGGAGGTGATACTTTATTTTGATTGCATTATTAGTGAAAATATATTATTGTTTTATATAATAATTTTATTTTCCAACAAATAGAAATAACCAGCACAGTATATAAAAGTACAGACTCGAACATGTTGATGCTGAAAGTAAATTCTAAGCACTCTAAGCATTAAAATATTGAGAGGAGGTAGGAGGAACAAATAATCAATTTGTTCTGCTGATTTGGAATCAGTTCTTGTGGATGTAAGTATTGTCCCTTTCTGTTTTTCCAAACCTAAGGTAGGCTCTTCAGAAAGAACAGAACACGGAAAGGGACAAGAGCCTGCCTTAGGTTTGGAAACTTTTTATGTGCTGATGGTAATAACTTTGTTGGAATTCCAGTGATATAATGATTATATTGTTGTTAAATAAAGCAATTACACCCTTTTAAATTGGGCACTGAACTTTAACTTATTAAGGACATTCAGAAAATGGAATTGGAATATAAATATCTTAAATAACACCACTACTTTTTAACGTTCGGTTTAATGAGCTCTTCTTGCTGAGAAAAACATAATGGGCAATGTCAAGCAAAGCTAAAATATAGGGCTATCTATTGGCAAGAATCTGATACAATATGTATTGGGTAACACGGTTTAATATGTTTCAATATATTTCGACATGTTCAATATATATTGACATGCAAATTGTTTTACTCCCTAGGCCAGTTTTGCTATATGTTCAGGTAGTTTGACATATCTTTATGTGTATACACAGACACTGTGTATGTTCTTTTCTTGTATGACTTCATCTGAGGTCTAAATACAGAAATCAGATATTGGTACAAAAAAGAGTTATGAACTCTTGTTTGAAATTCTTTTTTGTGTTGATTAGATTGCTGTGGATATTTTTAAATTACTTAGTTTATTTATAGCACTTGACAGTAGTAGTGTTTGAGGTGATTGCAGTTGCTTTGATGGCAAAAATTTGCAGTTTGTTAAGATATACAGTGGGGAAAATAAGAATTTGATGCACTGCCGATTTTGAGGTTTACCCACCTACAAAGAATGGAGATATCTGTTATTTTTATCATAGGTACACTTCAACTGTGAGAGACAGAATCTAAAATAAATCCCAGATAATCACATTTTTTTGTTTTAAATAATTAATTTGTATTTTATCACTTGAAATAAGTATCAAGTACCAATCAGCAAGAATTCTGGCTCTCACATACCTGTTAGTTTTTCTTTAAGAAGGCCTCGTACTCTGCACTTCTGCACCTCCTACTTCTGAATAAAGGTCAGGAATCAGCTCAGAATGACATGGGAGGACCTTGTCAATGACCTGAAGAGAGCTGGGACCACAGTCTCAAAGATTATCGTAACACATTATGTCATGAATTCATGTCACATCATGGATTAAAATCCTGCAGGGCATGCAAGGTCCCCCTGCTCACATCAGCACATGTCAAGGCCCATTTGAAGTTCTCCAATGATCAACTGGATGATCAAGAAGAGGCATGGGAAAAGTTCAGATGAGACCAAAATACAACTTTATGATATCAGCTCCACTCCATATTAGGTTCTTCTGCAAAGGGGAAAGGATGACTGCACTGTATTGAAGGGAGGATGGATGGGGCCATGCATTGTTAGATTTTTGCCAACAACGTCCTTTCTTCAGTAAGAACATTGAAGATGGCTCGTGGCCGGGTCTTCCAGCATGTCAATGACAGGATAACTAAGGAGTGCCTCTGTAAGAAGCATTTCAAGGTCCTGTAGTGGCCTTGCCAGTCTCCAGACCTAAATCCAATTGAAAATCTTTGGAGGGAGCTGAAACTCATGAACAGTGTTGTCCAGCAACAGCCCTGAAACCTGGGGTCTGGAGAAGATCTGTATGGAAGAGTGGGCCAAAATCAGGTTTAAAGTTTTTTCAAAATGTATACTGTTTTTGAGAATCAATACAGTAATGTAATATCTAAATAGTGAAGGGATCAAAATATCAGTGATTTCTCATGGTCTTGTCCATATATTGTAGAATATATTGATAATGTAATTATTGTTACAGGCTTAGCAGTGAACCACAGGAACATAATTTACTGTATACTTTTGAAAACATTTAAAATCCTCATTTTACTGTAAAACTTTTCCTCTGCAGGAATTTCTAATGAACCATAATTCAAGAGAAAAGACGTGGTGGGAGTGTTGTTGTCCTCGTGGTTTATGAAGCATAGGCAAAAATGGCAGAAGAAAAGTTGGGATATTGTATACGATTTTCGTGTTCCACTGTAACATACACTGCTGGCTCAGCATACTCAAACTGAACTGTTTGATTACCTTCTGAGAATGTTCCTCACTGCTGCAGTGCAGGCTGTCTTTTAATGGCATCTTGAGGATGCCCGGGTAGTGTGTTAGAACAAACTGGTTAAAACAAACTGAATTAGACTTAAAATAGTATTTTAATGTAATAATGTAGAATATTTTCATACAATAATCCATTAAAATACACATGGTGAGTATATTGCGTTTCTCTGCTGTGTGGTTGGCTGCCTCATGTCCTGGAGCTCTTAAGTTGTGCCACTGTAGACAGCTGCACAACATGCGCTGCTTAGGTGTTTCATTCTCTTGCTCTGAGGGAGTTTTTCATTGCCACTCTCATGCTGGCTTGCTCAGTGTAGGACTTTTGATCTCTGTAAAGGTGCTGAGACAGTGTCTGTTGCTAAAAACTGATTGAAACTGAATTAAAAACACAAACTTAAAGAGTAGTTCAATAACAAAAAGGTTTTTCAGTATTAAAGTCTGATGTCATTATTGCTTTATATGCTGTTATTTTTTGTTAGCTATTTGTTTTATTTTGGCAAAGTTTATAGAGAACATTAACTCATACAGTGTCAGAAACCGCATCAGCAAGTCAAGTGTGTGATGTCTTATTCTACATGATGCTAATAGATAGGTATAAAGTTCTCTTCATTGTTGTCGTTGTGTAGCTTCAGTACAGATCTATAAGAGCAAGCTTTCACACAGCAAACACATCATGACTGATTGAATACTATTTAGAATAAAGTGGAACACTGTAAACGATTGTAAAAAGATTTTTCACTGCCTGAACTATATAGGCTTTGGTACCCCTTAAAATTCCAGGTTTACTGCATCATTTACTACATCCTAAGATTGATTATTTAGTAACTACATGGAAAACTGACTGCCTGAGTTATTGAGTGTGAAATGGAGCGTCTGGCCTTTTAAGTTAAATTTTAAGTTGATGTCTGTTTTCATACATAATAGGAAGCTCAATTCCTCGTGATAAAAAGGCTTTGTGTTAAATCTTTGTGTGAAAATGTGAGGAACAAACTAGTTGGCCATGCTCCTTTGGTTTTTCAGCAGGGTAAATATGTAAATCAACAACCAGTGCATTAATCATTGATCTGGGAAGGGTTGAAGTGTGTGTGGAGGGGAGATGGACTCATGTGAATGTAGAAGACTGGAAAAATTTGTGTGTGTGAGAGAGAGAGAGAGAGAGAGAGAGAGAGAGAGAGAGAGAGAGAGAGAGAGAGAGAAAAAATGTGTTGAAAGGTTTTTTTTTTTTAAATTAAACATCAGCTATTTCCTTTACACAGTGTGTAACTGTTTTTTTAGGGCTGGCCAGAATATCATAGGTATCGATGTATTAAGAAATATTTTGTATTTATATATAATTATATAAAAAAGGCCACATCATATCACATCTGTTATGCAGGCTACCATCTGTGTTTGATTTAATTAAAAAAAGAATGTGAGAGTGTCATTTGTGTAACAATGGTTCAGTTCCTACCGATGACAAATGTATCTGTGGCAGGAAGTTTGAGAGTGCAATGACCTCTGTTTCTTTGTGATTGTAGAGTCCCTCTCTTTCCCTCCATAACTCACAATGCAAACCGGTGCAACTGATGTAGCAGAATCAGCAGTTAGTGGTCTCCAAGTGTGCTTAGCACCAGTGATGTTGCAGTGAATTGAATTGAAAATGAATACATTTGGGAGGAAATGAGTAATGTATATTATAAAACCAAGCTTTAGTCCCCTAAAGTTGGCTGATTACTACTACTGAACCTGGTAATTAACAGGTGAGTCTGGGTCTCCAGGAACAGGGTTACTTACCCCCGAAATACAACATAAAGAGTCTGTTTCTTGTATGAAGACTCTTGAAGAATGCTATGACCTGGAAAATAACCGTTCAATCAAGTGTTAATTGGAGCTGTGGTTGTTTTATAAAGAACCACTGCCTTTAATATAACACCTTTTAAAGAGAATAGCATTTTTGGATCATTCAGGGTTTTCTGATGATATGATAATATTGCTAGTGTGTGCTTTTAGGACACATTCACTGATGCAAACCCTGTTTTTATTACAGTAATGTCCCGTTACTTCTGGCGGTATGTTCTGACGGCACTGCTGAACTTTTGGCAGCGTTAGTTATTGGTCTGCTGTGTGTATTTATGGCAGTTGTCAGACAGTGTTTTATTTGGCACAGAGAAGACTTCTTATAATCTGATCTCAACACACACATATACACACACACACAGCATATTTGTACATGTACACATAGTAAGTGTACACTCACCTTAGCACGTTTTTCTCACACAGCTACACACTGGATTGGCAGCATCTGAAAAACGACTTCGTCTACTTACTCACAGAGTCACCAAAGCCAATTCCTCCTTCATAAATCAAAGGAAATGATTTTTGAAAAGTAATTTTCTTTTAAAGTGCTCTAGAAAAGCGCTGGCATGTGGTCAAAAACAATGCTTGGCTTGGAGTCATGGTGTTAAAGATGTTTGTTTTAGTGGGAGTGAGCAGTGTTGTCTTTGGCTTGTCAGGTGCTCCTCATAGGAGTATTTGAGCCGTATTTTTGCAATGCTAATGTCTGTGGTGTAATGCAAGCCTGAGTGACCCATAGTTCTACACAGTTGAAGAACTGCTGTCTTCAACGCAAACCCGGTTGAAGTGAATCTGAGCATGGCTTTGATTTGGTATTACTGATCTTATCTAAACTGTCAGGTGAAGCAACGACAAAAGGCAAATAAAAACATGAAGCTAAGATTCAAGGGTGTAGGGTTAGTTAAAAAAATCAAAATATTTAATCAAAGCTAAAAAATTGAGAATTGTCTTGGATAAACCCTACTGTGTTAGAACACATTTTTTTCAATTCAGCCTAATTAATGAGCTTAAGGTGATAATTAGCAGATTTATAAATTGGATCAACAAATCTAACATTTACTTCACAGATGCTGAAATGTAAATAATGTTGGAAAGAGTGAGGAACTAAGGTATGGACCCACATTTACGCATCACAATATATTTACCTAATTAATTTTAATATGCATAGGGTTATGTGTATTAAATGCAATTAATTCAATAGTTCAATAAATTGTGGAGCTCTGTTCTAATTCTAATGCAAGTTTGTGCGTTATATGGTTTGATATATACGATCTGAACTTTAAATGTGTAAAAAGGATTTTTTAAAATGTAAAAGGATAACAGAGAGTCCAGTACAGAAACACTGCTCATTTTTTAGAGCATCAGTGTTGTCAGTATGAGATGCAAGGTTAAGATGTAGTTCCTGATTGGATGTGGTTTTAGAGCTTGTTGCTTCGGCAGAAGCCATTGTTTCAAATCATTCTGTTTTGTCTGGACAGTCATTGTTATGAAAATGTTTTCAAATATTGAATAGTGATATGTGTTGTACATTTTACAGTGCATCCGGGGAAGTATTCACAGCGGTTCACTTTCTCCACATTTTGTTATGTTACCGTCTTATTCCAAAATGCATTCCATTCATTTTGTCACTCAAAATTCTACACACAAAACCTCATAATTTCACAATGAGGAAAGTTTGTTTGAAATCTTTGCAAATTAATTAATAAAAAAAAAATATATATAAAATGTAGGTGTCTATTCACAGCCTTTGCTCAATAGCAACACGTGTAATAGCTACAAGCTTGGCACACCTGTTTTTGTTTTTCCCAGTCTTATTGTTATTTGCTCCATCAGATTGGATGGAGATATCTTCAGAGATGTTCAAGTCTGGGCTCTGGCTGGGCCACTCAAGGACATTCACAGAGTTGTCCTGAAGCCACTCCTTTGTTATCTTGACTGAGCGCTTAGGGTCTTCGTCCAGTTGGAAGATAAACCTTCATCCCAGTCTGAGGACCAGATCGCTCTGGAGCAGGTTATTGTCAAGGATGTCTCTGTACATCACTGCAGTCATTTTCCCTCAACTCTGAGTAGTCTCCCAGTTCCTGCTGCAGAGAAACATCCCCATAGCATGATGCTGCCTCCACCATGCTTTACTGTAGTAATGGTATTGTCTAGGTGATGAGCAGTGCCTGGTTGTCTCCAGACATGACGCTTAGCATTGAGGCCAAAGAGCTCAGTCTTTGTTTTGTCAGACCAGATAATTTTGTTTTTCATGAAATGAGATTCCTTTAAGTGTCTTTTGGCAACTCTAAACAGGCTGTCACATGACTTTTTCTGAGGAGTGGCGTCTGTCTGGCCACTCGAACATACAGGCCTGTTTGGTGGAGTGCTGCAGAAATGGTTGTTATTCTGAAAGGTCCACAGAGCAACATTGGAACTCTCAGAGTGACCATTGGGTTTTTGGTCACCTCCCTGACTAAGGCTCTTGTACCATGATCACTTTGTTTGTGAGAAGAGCTTGGTGGTTCCAAACTTCCATTTACAGATGATGGAGGCCACTGTGCTCATTGAGACCTTTTAATACAGCAAAAATCATTCTGTACCCTTCCCCACATCTGTGTTTCAATACAATCCTGACTCTCGACTTCTTGGTTTGGTTTGTACTCTGACATGAACTGTCCACTATGGGATTTTAACCGAACAGGTTTGTGCCTTTCCAAATCATGTCCAATCAACTGAATGTACCACAGGCTGTAGAAAGCTGTAGAAACATCTGATGGATGTTCAGTGGAAACAAGATGCACCTGGGCTCAGTTTTGAGTGTCATGGCAAAGGCTTACTGAATACTTATGTGCATGTTATATTTTTGTGTTTTACTTTTAATACATTTGGAAAGATTTTAAATAAATGTTGCTCATTTTGCCATTGTGGGGTTTTGTGTGTAGAATTTAAAAAATGAATTGATCCCAGTTAGGAATAAGACTGTAACATAACAAAATGTGCAAAAATTGAAGTGCTGTGAATACTTTCCGGAAGTTGGGAATTCCTGTATTGCAAGAGCACTACTCAAAAGCTTCTGGCCTGGCAGCTAAAATGATTTTGGCTCCTCTAATGAAAACAAAAGTGTTCTGGCTAATGTGTTGCTCTTACCATTCATTTTTCGGAAGCTGTGTGATTGTCCAGGGCAGACCTGAAATTATTTATGCAAGCACTCTACTCCAACCAGGCATAATTTTAGACCCAATCCCAGTGTTCCAGTCCCTGTTTACTGCAGAAGCAAAGCTGTGTGTGTGTGGGTGGGTGGATAAATATGCTCTCAGAGGACGCTCCAGCATAGAGAGCGGGACAGAGATCGAGAGAGAATGGAGGCTGCAGTGAGATGAGTGGATGATGAGTACATAGAAGAAAGGTGAGAAAAAGACAGAGATTGGGAAAGAGAGAGAGAGAGAAAGGAAGAGGTCGGAATAGTGGCCCACTCTACCAGGGAACTTCCTCCCCCCTCTCTCTGCACAGTCTGGTTGCTTGGCAACAGGAGCTGCCCAAAATAACCCACTGATGACAGAAATAGTCCAGAGACGACAGCCGGCTAACGAGACGAAAACCTCACTCACTCAAAGCTGCTATTTCCCTGCCATACTGCTGTACATTACTACACTAATATACGTGTTAACTAAAGACTTTCATGTACTATACTATACTGTACTGTATGATGTCATACTGGCATTGAAATATAGTTACTCACTTATCATTGTATATTGGTATACCTGTTATCTTCATATGGATTAATGTGACTGAGATCTTCTGCTCATACTAATATAGTTACTCACCAAAACCCACTACTACACATAGTCTAGTGTAGTGTGTGTCTTCATCTGTGGTACTAATATATTTACAAACATATTCTATCTATCTATCTATCTATCTATCTATCTATCTATCTATCTATCTATCTATCTATCTATCTATCTATCTATCTATCTATCTATCTATCTATCTATCTATCTATCTATCTAGCTATATATATATATATATATATATATATATATATATATGTAGTATACGTCCTCTAATTCCTCCACTACAAAGTCAGTGTACCTACTGTACTACAATATGACATCAAGTTTATCCACAGATTTTCAACATTATTTTTGTTGGTGAGAGCCAATCATGTCAGCTTGATTTTAGGATCATTGAAGGATCATTGCTACTCTTTTACATTTGGCCACCCAACATCATAAGCATTCTCTTGTGGTGCTGATGTTTCTGCTGCATATAGTATGTGTGTGTGTGTTTGCGTGTGTGTGTGTGTGTGTGTCATACTGTTCATATCTTTGCCTACTATTTTCATTAGTGTTTAGAAATCAGTAAAATCCAGTCCAGCAGATCAGTAAACCAGACCAAACACACACACACACACACACACACACACACACACACACACACACACACACACACACACACACACACACACACACACACACACACACACACACAGCCTGAATAAAACCATGAAAAGAAAAATGTGTTGTAATTTAAGTGAAATGTTATGTCAGTTAGTGATGCAATTACATGAAAATTCCTTTCAAATCAAATAGACATTTGAGACTTGTGACATGTATATATTATACAGCTATTGTTATGGCCATAGTCAAGTTTATATTTAAAACAATAAAATTCTGGTAATCAACTGCCAGTTTTATTTACTTTTAATTTAACATTTCTCATTATTTCTTTTTACCTTATTTACCTTATTATGCACAGCGTGAAAATACAGGCACTCAGTGAAAGGAAAGAAGTAGATGCAAATAGAATTCGAGTAGAGTAATTTACAGATTTAGACAAATATGACTTGGGTTAAGTAAGTGCAGTTCTTGGCAATGTTGTCTGCCCATTTCATCAGAATTCTGAAATTGAGTGTAGAGTAGCAACAATAGGAATGCCATTCTCCCTACTGCAGGTCTGTGCAGAACTGCAATGGTTTTGAAGCTGCTATTTTAAGGTAAAAAGATAGATACATAATGTGGCTTTAAGTACTGTAATCTGTAATCTTCTGTTACTTTCATTTTAAAGCCACATGTTCAAATATAGACAAAAGAAAACGTTAAACTATAAAAGGCATAACGGTCTTATATCTACAAGTAACTGTCCTGTATCTACACCAAAAGAAATATGCCGCCTAAATGTAAAGGTTTATTGAATACTGAATTTTGGTTCTTGTAATGAACATTTTTTGTAAAAAGAGTCAACTATAATCACATGTATTATTTATTTAATGCTCTTTTAATTCATAATTTTAAATATATATTTATCTCTTTTATTATATATCTTTTTCTATACTATATAACTTTTGTTTTTTTTACAATTTTTTTAAAGTACTAATGTTTTACCTTTGTATTTATTTTTTCTATATTTATTTATAGTAAATTCTTTGAGTGCAGTATATATATTATTATTATTATTATTATTATTATTATTATTATTATTATTACTACAGAATGCTAGTTCAAAGGCTGTTCGTTGTTGAGAACACAAAGCATGTAAGGAAGTCAGTTGAGGTGACAGACTGGAACTCTGATGACATGTGTGTTATACTGGTACACATTATATATATATATATATATATATATATATATGTGTGTGTGTGTGTGTGCTGCTGTTATGTGTGTGTGTGTGTGTGTGTGTGTGTGTGTGTGTGTGTGTGTGTGTGTGTGTGTGTGTGTGTGTGTGTGTGTGTGCCCTGCTGAAACAAACAATGCTAGTTTGTCATGCTCTGAAGAAAGCACGGCCTTACATGACTGCACCGTTGCTAGGAGGGTTGCCACGGAAATGACATCATGCTTGGCTCATGCCAGACTCTTTAGTCAGCAGAGCAGCATCATGCTCTCCCAGAGAGGCAGTTGCTAAGCAGTATTTTCCCCTTAGCAACCACTGCCTCCCTCTTTCTGCAATGGGTCCCCCAGTGAGTGTGCGCACAAACACACACACACGGCTGTAGCACACATAGACACACGCGCACACACAGATATATAATGTATGCCAGTATAACACACATGCATGAAGAGTTCCAGTCACACAAAGTAAAGGAAATGAATGGTTTTCAGGGGGGTGTTATTATGAGTTTGATTTACTGATGCCCTCCCAAAATAACATCTTTACTTCTCACCAACTGAGGCTTTGCATCATTCAATACACTGTATGATATATGTGTTTGTGTGTGTGAGTGTGTGCATGAAAGAGAGAGAGAGAGAGAGAGAGAGAGAGAGAGAGAGAGGGGGTTTAAAGCCCTGGTCTGTTTGTAAAGCTAGGCAAAAAGGCTTAGCTTCTTAGTTTCTATTGATTATATATTTTTCTTTGTGCATTTATTTCTAATCTCTCTCTCTCTGTCTGTCTGTCTGTCTGTCTTTCTCTCTTTCTCTCTCTCTCTCTCTCTCTCTCTCTCTCTCTCTCTCTCTCTCTCTCTCTCTCACTCTGTCTTTCTTTCTTCCCAAATCCTGAATGCTTCTGGGTTTCACATCAAAGACACAGCAGATCTGGGGGAATCACACAGGCTGCATGGAGACTGTGTGTGTGTTGTAATGTATGAATGTTCTTTGAATCCCCTTCAATTAAAACCATCTCTACATTCTGTGTGTGGGCTCTAGAGCCACAACTGTGTGTGCGTGTGTGCGTGTGGTTTTGTGCTATGGTGGTTCTGTGCTCTTTCTTTGTTTATTATATGTGTATATGTAGTCTATATAATGTGTGTGTGTCTGTCTGCAGGAACAGGAAGTGTGTGGGCTTATGCAGGAAGAGGCCCCAATGGATTCTCCAGTGCGCAGAGTGGGGCGTCCAGCTCGCAAGCGCAAACCTCCTGCTGTAAGTTCAGAGACTCAAACACGCACATGCCCCCCCCACAACACACACACGCACGCACGCACACACACACACACACACACACACACACACACACACACACACACACACACACACACACACTCATATCATACAGTCATCCTAAGCATAGGAAATTCCTCAAATTCACTTGGGATCAATTCTGACTGTATGTCTGTCTGTCTGTCTACATAGTTATCTAGGCTTCATACTAATCTTCTTTCAGCTGTTACTTCTCCAGAGTGATTTACATTTACATCATGTTCCATAGGTAGGAGAATGTGGTGTTAGGAGTCTTGCCAAAGGACTCATATTGGTGTTATGTGGTATGGTGTTCGTTATGGATAATCTGTAACTGGTGCAGAAGTCCAACAACAGAACTCCGCTCGGGTTCTGATCGTGGAGGCCGTTCCTCCCAATCACCCCTCTCCAGGTGTCACTGTCGTCGCCTACGTGGGCGTTGAAGTCCCCCAGCAGAACAACGGTGTCCCCAGTTGGGGCACTTTACAGTACCCCCCCAAGGACCCCAAGAAGGTCTGGTACTCTGCACTGCCATTCGGCCCGTAGACACAAACTACAGTCAGAGTCCTCTCTCCTACCCGAAGGCTCAGAGAGGCGACCCTCTCGTTCACTGGGGTAAACTCCAACACGAGACGGCTGAGATGGGGAGCTATGAGCAAGCCCACACCAGCCCGACGTCTCTCACCCTGGGCAACTCCAGAGTAGTGGAGGGTCCAACCCTTCTCGAGGAGTTGGGTTCCAGAGCCCAAGCTGTGCGTGGAAGTGAGCCTGACTATCTCTAGCCGGTACCTCTCAACCTCCCGCACAAGCTCAGGCTCCTTCCCCCCCAGCGAGGTGACGTTCCACATCCCAACAGCTAGCCGCTGTGTCCCGGGATCGGGCCGACGAGGACCCCGCCCTCCACTGCCACCCAATCCACAAGGCACCTGACCCCAATGGTTTCCTCACGTTGCCTCTTCGGGCTGGGCCCACCCGGGCCCCATGGGCAAACTCCCGGCCACCAGGCGTTCAATCAACCACTTTTGCTTCTTAAATTCAGCTAAATTTAATGTGTTAGATTTAGATGTTTCATTTATACTGAACTTTGTTTTGTCATTCATCACTTGCTCCCATCATTCACTAAAAGTGCTGTCTCAAAAAGCTACATCTTGGCATATGAAAAGTAAATGACTTTAAGGGTGTGTTTTTATTTAAGGGAGACAATAACAGTAACAATATACTACAAGTGAAAAAAACAATAATAATAATAATAATAATAATAATAATATCAGTCAGACAAAATAAATGGCAGGCAGGCCATTTATTCAAGTCTTCTGACTTGTTTTATTAAGTTAAAGATGACTTTTGACTTAAAATGTGTGTCAATCATGTTATTACAATGAAAACATTAAACAACAAGACTTCTACAATAACTCATACAACAACAGTTGATTGTCAGGATTGTACTCATAACATGTATGAATTACATTTGTATTCAGTTTTTTTGTTATGTTAATAACCTTTTTGAATGTGGTAAATGTGAAGTAATCATTTTGAGTGTGTATTCATTAGTATAAATATGTTGTTCACAACAGCAATAAGGTGTTAGAAAAGCTTGAAAACAGCCCTTGAACGTGTTTGAAAAGTGCTTGAATTTGACCTTGGAGAAGGTGTATGAAGCCTGAATACATTGATTTGTATTCATAAATTGCTGCACAACATCCAGGAAAACAGTACAAATTATACTGTTTGTAGTGAAAGGTGCAGGTGGTCAGTGTTGTTTAAGTGTTGACGGTATGCCTGGAAATTATATTGTGTCTCATGATATGATAAAATGTTGTCATATTGCCCACCTCTTGCAGGTGGAGAACAAACACTAGTCTGTGAAAGTGTTGCTATCCACTACAACACCTCTCATTTAACCACTTCAGGAGTGTTGAGACACAACTGGGTTCTTGATGTTTTTGACATGACTGATTCCATGCTGCAGATCAAAATTGATGTTAGATGCCAAATATTTAATAGTAGATACTGAAAAATTGATAGTAGTTACTGATTTAATCATTGAATAAATAAATAAAAGACACACACACACACACTCAGAGGAAGAGAGGTTTGTTTCTAGATAAGGGCATCTGCTAAATTCAGACAGGACCTTTACCGATACACCATTAAAACACTGGGTGAGACACACTACACTCCAATACCTAAATCTCTTTGTGCTACATAATGGTGATGCTTACAGACATGTAGAAGAAGGACGTATGCACATTATTGAAAAGCATTTGTCTCAGCAGTAAGTGTTTCTGTGTGTAAATGAAGCAAAAAGTAAGACGAATTTCTAATTTTGAAGAAAGTAGTTGATTCTTGGAGCTAGTTTTAAGAACAAAGCTTGGTTGTTGCTTTCTTCTGGACACCCCCAGTCAGCACATGGATGTGTTTCATTTCATCACCATCTCAGCTGGTTTAAAATCATTAAGATATGTGGAGAGATTTGGAGGTGTTTTAATGAACACAGTGACCTAAAATCATTGTTTGTATATGAATGTGATTTGTATTTATTCCAGTACCCTGGAATATATACAGCGTACAGTGTATCCTGATCACAAATAAGAGTAGAGTACTGCTGCTGGATGGGTAGATAAAAATACAGAAGAAAAAGCAGTATGTTCCCTTATCTATAGGTCAGAACATAGCGATGTTCCTTTCGTCTGGTGATTCTATTGTATAGAGAGAGATGTTCAAAGACAAGTCCTTGGTCTTTGAGCTGCATTCTAACTTGGTTTGTTTTGGCAGCATTGGGATTTCCTTCCTTTGAATTTTAGTGGCGTGCTGAGTGAATATTCTTTCTAAGTGCCTGCCAAATCTGCAAACTTCATTACCACAGTCATACTTTTTGCCTTGTATTAAAAGGCTTGCAGTTGATCACATCCACATTTTCAAAGCTCACACATTAGTTTCAAATTAGTTATTGAACAAATGGCAGCAGTTACTTTATAATTAATAGAAAATGCTGAATGATTTATAGCAGATAATCAATAAATTGTAGTAGTTAGTGAATAATTTACAGTAGTTACTGAATAATGAATAATAATTACTGAATAATTAATAATTTAAAGTATGTTCTGAATAATTCATAGTAGACACTAAATAAATGAGCATTCTGTGTGGTAGTGTTTTACCGTGTTTGTATCTGGGCTAATGCAAAAGTACTTTTGCATTTGCCACAATGTGTTAAATTAAGAATTTAAGCTAGGTAACATTTATAGTGTTGAGTTGAGTATCTGTACAGGATTTGTTCACTTATTTACACATAGAAAATTAACAACACGTGGAATTTAACTAGGCATAAGACTGTATATGTAGAGCTGTAAACATCATGTACATTTTTGGCCTTTTGTGATTAGCCCTGTGTGTGCATGTATGCAATGTATGTCTGTGTGTGTGTGTGTGTGTGTGTGTGTGTGTGTGTGTGTGTGTGTGTGTGTGTGTGTGTGTGTGGAATCTGCTGTACATTTTTTGTTAAATAAATTCATATTCAATACACAAACAAAAACACACTCTGGTACTCACATCATAAGCCTTCAGTATCATTCAGCACCTTGCTGTAGAGGTTCTTTAGTGAGTTTAACTGATTTGAATGTGAGAATAATTTCTACATAAATCATCACAGTTATTACTGAAACACAAGAAAATATACACTTTCAAGTGAGTTGATATATTTAGTAGTTGAGACAGTTGACATATCTAGTCAAACATACTCACATTTTTTTCTGTTTCTGTTTATTGTCCATGAAATATTAAATGTTTGAGTGCTGTCATTTCTGCACAAATAAGGACTTCATATCTTATGTTGTAATTTCATGTTAACTAATTATGTATGAACTTCATAATTAGATTATGTTACTTGAAATCTATGCATCACATGCATCTGAATAAAATTAACTGGAAAAAATAATATATAAAAATAACCCTGAAAGACACAGGTGTAATATTATATATGTGGAAATAAAGTGAGGAAATCCATTTCCTGTTTTAAGATCCTGTCAGTTTAGCCTTGCAGTTCATCTCAGTTCATTTCGAAATGCGGCGTGGATCAGGATTGAATGCTTAAGTGTAACACAAAACATAACACACAACAAATAACTGTTGTAATTTCACACAGGACCACCAGGGGTACTATGGAGTAGAGGCCATCTCCAGAATGCTCAGAATGAGCCAGGTATGACCATGTGACACACACACACACACACACCAAATTTATCTTTCTTTAGATCTGAAATTTGAAAATAAACATTTGAAAGATCAAAATCTGGTCAAATGCAAATGCATGTGATCACATCAGCAACAGTACATAAACAACAGGTGCATTTATGCATAAATTAATTACCTCTTCCTCCAAATATGCCAGTTTCCTGTTTCCTGCAGATAATGAACAATATTTGGCTAGTTTTTTTTATCTAAACAATGAGAAACCAAGAATCTGAAAACCTCTAAAGGCCTGAAAACCCCTGTCCATGACCGAGGCTCCCAAATATAAACTTTACCACTAAATGGACATAAGTATTAGGATCCTTGCTCATTATTTTTTATTAAATCAAGGTTATTAAAAATAGTTTATCCTGATTTTGTTAGTCAATGTCTCTGCTGTCCAGTAAAGGCTTTCTGCTAGAAATTTGGAGCATTACTTTGAAGATTTGATTGCATTCAGCAACATCAGGATGTTGGATGATCACCACCTCACCTCAACCCCAACTCCCCATCCCAAAAGTACTGGATGGAGCACCATCATTCCAGAGAACACAGTTCCATTGCTCCACAACTCAATGCCGAAGGGCCTCATATCCCTCTAGACCACACCTGACATTAGACATGAGACCAAGAGGTTCATGTTTATCTGTTCCAGAAAGATTGAGAGTACTTCTCTGCAGGAACTATAGAAGCTGTGTGTGTGTGCATTTGCACATCTGTGTCAGCAATGGGTGCAACTTAAATAGCTAAATGCTTTCATTAGACACAATGTCCACAAACACTTGGACATACATTTATACCCAAACATTAAACTAAATACATTAATCTACTTCCACTGATGGTCTTGCCTGATCTACGTTGAAGACATTTTGCCTTCTAACAGATATGCAGAGTGTATTCACTCTCTTCTGTGCCTGAGCACAGTTTCACTTTGTCCCACTGCCTGGTTTGTAGAATAGTGTGATTGCTCTGAGCACGGTACAGTGAAACATGTCATGGCCCACTTCAAGAGCTGGGTCCAAACACTTTTTTATTGGACTCACTGTCTGAGCAAGGAACTCAAACATGATGTTAGTGATGCTTCCTCCGTAAAATCTTCAGTAAGGTGCTGCACGATTTACAGAACATTACTCTTCGTAATAAAGAAAAGTATTAGGTATGCACGAGGACCATGTATCAGTGGGCCCAAAACTACAAATACTAAACAAATACTGTCTGTGTCACCTGCTCGAGCTAGACTTCCCATGTGTTAGTTTAGGATAACTTCACTGTGACGGACAGTCTCTTACATACTGTTTCCACAATTCTTTTATGGCTGGAGATGTACATCTCCATATAAACAAAGAAATACACAGTGTGACAGTGGTCACAGTGTGAATATGAAGTAACACAGACTCAGACCAAAGATAACAACATATAATAAATAACAGGCAATACATTTAATTTACATTAAAATACATTTAATTCAAATATGTGACAAGGAAATCAACATATAGTGAATGTAAAATGGGATTTTTTAATGCAGATTCATTTCACCTTTAATTAAAATATGTTTAATAACGTGATATAAATTTCACATAGGGGAGAGCATGGCTGTTGATTGGGCCACTGATTCGGGTGGTGGGGCAGTACAGCAGGAGGGACATAACCCCTCATATATAATTTATTTTTTATCGTAACATTATATTTTCTGTTCTGGGTTTTCATTGACTTGTCTGGGACAGCAGCCAGTAAGACTCATTATCAGAACAATAATTGAGCCAGAGTTTACCCTAAAGGCTGATTTGTGCTTTTGTAATTGGCAGAGAACCATGCTAAAATAAAACACAAACACAAAATAAAACACATTACAAGTTACTAAAATATTACGATTATCATTCTGTAAAAAGACAGCTTTTAGCTGTGTATGGTAGGTAGGTGCTGGAGTTACTTTTCATATTAAGAGTTTGAGAACCCTTTAGAACGTTCTAAATTTCTGCATAAATGTGATCTAAAACTTTATCATTTTTTCACAAAATCCTTAAAGTAGATAAGGATAATATTACACTTGGTCATTTATATATTCAGGAAAATGATCCAATATTATATATGAACAGTATATGTTACTCCCATATGTAGTGAGGATTTCTGGTTGAAAACTCCTGAAACTCTGGATTCTAACCTCGTCTACTAGCTAAGGATATTTTCTGAGTGAACAGCAAAGCACTTTCGTAAGTCGCTCTGGATAAGGGCGTCTGCTGAATGCTGTAAATGTAAAAGTAAATGCAACATTGACTTGGAGAAATTGTAGCCCTTTTCACTCTGTTGGTGGGTTTCCTCTCATAAATTGCTTGCTTCTGGTCCTTCCCCAACATTTTTATATCGTGATGATCAGACCTTGATAGATTTCTGTTCTTTAATTAAACAGGGCATCCACTTACACCTATTAAACACTTATACAATTATAACAAAAACAAATATCATATCCTACTTTACTCTTAAGCAAACTACAAATCTCCAGCCTGATTTTCATGAAGAATTTGCCAGAATTCCAACAATAATATGTAACTTTCCCCAGTTCAGTTCAGTTTATCTATATATACTGAAATACCAATCTCATGTGAAACCAGGATTCATTTGGGCCAACATTACTTCAGTTTTGGAAGTAGATCCAAAATCTTAACAATTGAACACAAGATACAAAAATCAAACTGCAAGGTTATAGGGGTCCTTTTTTAGCCTTGTGTCTGAGCACCAGTGGTGGCATTGAATTAAAGAAAGAGCAGGAAGCTGTGGCAAATGAGAAGCTGGAAGTGAAGCGAGACAGAGTGAGACAGAGAGAGCGAGAGAGATTCAGATAAAACTGCAGAGACACGAATACACTGTGTTGGCTGAACGTGTGCTTTTGATGATGGTAAGTCGATCAGGCTGATTTGCACTTTGAAGTAAAACTTCTATCGTGTAAGGCACTAGGAATTATTATGGGCATGTTAGCTCTTGGCTAACAGGAAGTGAAGCATCATGGTTCACCTAGGTCAGCATCATGCTTCTCATAGTTTGATGTTAACAACTAATTTGCGACTGGATTGACATGAGCTCTACAACTGATCTATAAGTGCCACCATACTATACTATCCCTGACTAATCTGCCGGGATGTGTCTAACAATACAGCTGTTTGTTAGTCCTGGCCGTGATCCCTGTGATTACTTGTCACAAGTAATAGTAAATGAAAGTGCTAAATGTGTGTCAAAGGTCTAGGCTGGTCTACTTCTAGTAAAAAGAACTCTCATTTTACAGCAGTTGAAAACGACATATGACAACCATTTCAAAAGAACCTATAAGTCATTTGCACTTTAGCCCCCACCAGATTGCACAAGCTGTCTCAACCACGGCAGTCCCATCCATATGACATCTTCCTGCTATTGCACTCTCAGTTTTAGCTTAAGCACAGTCTGCAGTCACAGTTTTGCATGATATGGCTGTACTCATTATGCCTACACTGAATGGCAAACTGTGTTGCATTTGTGCTTAAAAATCCATCGAGTGGTGCAACTGTGCAAATCTCAGTAATAGTGATGGGAGGTTTGGTCCACAGTAATGAGGGTTAAAGGCCCCCCGGCCTCATGCTTTCATTCAGTGTGTTGCTAGCTGATACACAGATCTGTTGGCTGTAAGAAAGTTGCAGTTAGTGATCTCCTCCAAGCGTATTAAGTTGTGACTCTAAATAAGTCTCCCAGCTTGTTGGTATTGTGTGTGATTGTGTATAGCAAGTAGATGAAACTCGACATGACTTTAAAAGAGGAGAAACAAGGACATTAATGTGAATCACGGTGGAATCATGAGTGACAGAATAAGTTAGTGCGTGAGTTACAAACCAGGGTCATGATATGTTCCGTATCTAATTTGTACAGTAGTCACTGTAATCTCATCTGTTTGTTGTTTTGATGCTGCATAACGAATGCCTGAATGCAAGCACTTTGCTAAGGATGTGACTGAGAAGGCAATAAAAATCTTCCAAAATCCAATGACTCAATAAGATGAGCCCTCATTACCATCTAGTCAATCTGGTAGCTCTGGTAGGTTGTCTGAAGAGATAGTGTATGTTGACTGTTACCGATCAAAGATGAAAATCTACTGAATTCTCGTAGCAGTTTATGATTAATTGAAAATATAAGTCATAATTTCTGGAGAATTTCCACATTGCATAGTGGCTATTCTAATATGCAGCCTTTGACGGTTTGGTCTGTTATTTATATGGTGACTGGAAAAACCCTGTCACCTTATAAAATAATATTTTGGTTTTATTCTAATCTTCCTGAGAATGTGGAAATTTTTGGTTATTTTTTTCACTAATTAAAGTGACTACATTTTCTTCCTTACTAGGCTGTTACAGTCTGTGTAGTTGCAAGCTTACATTAAGTAAGTAAGTGCTGACTGTGGGCTTTATCACTTATCATGTAAAGCCTGCCTAATAACGACTGCATTTGTACCCAGTCCTGCTGATGCAGCCATTTCATCATTTTAAGCGTGCACGATTCCTCCCACACTCTTGGTTGCCACTGATATTTGGAATGAAGTGGAGCTCTTACTGCATTGGTTGTCATTATCTTGTCTGTAATAAAGAAAACATACATTTGTATTAAAAACAAACTTTATGCTCAAACGTTATTTGGCTCATTTGAACATATAGTATAAATCTCTCATCATAGATGGCTCTATGATCAGGTATCTTGATATTTGCAATAGTGATTTTGCAGAACACTACAGTACACCTATGAGGCCAGTTTTCTCTTGTGTGCATCAGCATTCAAAACCATTATTTCAGATTAGCGTTTGGGTGTTTGAAACTTTGGATGAAATAACTGTAGCCTTTTCAAAGACCCAGCATGATTGCAGCAACTGACATTATCAGTAACATCTATAATAAACAAAAAAACTTTGGTAACTTGTTACTGGTTACTTGGCTTGATACTTTTTATTGTCATTATTTGACTGATCGTGACAAAAATATGGAAACACTTTAACTTCATTGACCACTTAAAAGGGTACTATGTGTAAAAGTGAGCATCTGTCCTGCACAAACATTCATAGTAAAGGCATGAGGAGCTCTCTGCATGGTCTGTAAAACCACTGTTAAACTGTCGGAGAGAGTTAAAGGTGTACAATTTTGTGAGCTGTACAATTTTGTCTAAACTATGTGTAAATGCTACTTGTCAGGGCTGCTAATGTGTTTTTTTAGACCACTTCAGACTGTTTGACTGCTTGAAAAGCAAACTCTATGTTTTAGGTCACTGAAAGCAGATCTTTCATTTTTGAAAGTTTGAATGCAGAGTTCTTGTAGAATCATTCAAGTAAAGCAGTGCTTATATCTTCAATCAAATGATTATTAGGCCTTTGATAAATCTTTTTAATCAGAAGATTTTGATATAAACAGGCTGATAACAGAGCTTTTACTTTTTTGATTAATGAGTCAACTAAAATCATAATGGACCAGTTAATCGATTATGGAAATAGTCAACAGCCATAACATATAAGAACACAGGTGATGACCTCTACTGACTGTGTGATGATGATGGGTGGGACAATGTTTACACAATGTTCTATGTGTCACAGTCTGTGAATTGTGTCATTATGTGTCCAAACTGTGATCTATGCAGATGAGAGAACGTTTTATTTGGAGATTAGATTTCCTCAAAAAAGCTATACAACTATGTGATATTCTAGGGATGGTTTATGACTTTGGAGCATGAAAAGTCCCAGTAGAAAGCCCTATCTAAAATTAACCGCTGAAATTTATGGCTGTGACAAAAGTGGACCTTCAATAGTGTTATTGTGTATAGAGGGAAACTACACTATATGTCCAAATGTTTGTGGACACCTTTTCTAATGAATGTATTCAGCTACTTTGCGTTTTGCCCATTGCTCACACACATTTACATATGCATGCACACACACACACACACACACACACACACACACACACACACACACACACACACACACACACACACACACACACACACTGTCTAGTCACTGTAGGGAAGTACTGTTAATAGAATAGGACACTTTATTCTTAATGAACTTGTTTCAGCTTAAGCAAACTGCTGCTTGAGAAAAAGCTTATATTTGAGAGAGAAGCTTCTTATTAGAAGACACAGGTGTAAAGGTTTTGAAAAGTGCAGAATAAGAAAAAGTAAAACCCTCACTGGACTGCATGCACAGTTCTTGTTTAATAAGTGCATTAAACTGCGCTTAGTGTGTCTGCTGTTTGATAAACAGCAGTGTTTCCATTTCAGTCATAAGCTATGAGATGAAAGTGATTTTTAAATACAAAGTTCCTTACCAAGAAACTCAGTTCTGGGAATGTGGTTTATATTAAAGCAGAATCCAACTCCAATCCATTAGAACAGGTGTGTACACTTTATTTCATACTCTCTAACAAATACTGTGACATTTTTTCCCTCTGTGTTGTTCTGAATACTTTGAAGATGCTCATGTCCCAGTTCTGTAGCTTTCACAATTGGGCTATTGTCAAAATTTCACAGATTCTTACACTTTTTTGCATTTTTTCTGATCTGATTTTAGCACCAGAGATGTTTTTCACTTGACATGTCAGTGTTTTTAATGTTATAGTTGATCTGTGTATGAAGTCTTATTTCTGGAAAACTGTTACTATGCTCCTACACAATTACACAAACATCAACATGTGCACGAATAACACATTTCCATGACAGTGAGTTGACTTGGGATAAATAAAACGCTTAGAAAGGTTATTGTTCTAAATGAGTGACAGAAGATTGATATGGGGGAAGAACTCTTTTAGCTCTTACAGAAAGAGAGAAGTCCAGAAAGGGCTTCATAAACTATAATTGGATTCTTCTCAAACAGAGAGGGGATGTTTTTGTGAGCTATTTGGCCGTTTTCGGAAGTGGTCGGATCTTTCACGAGAGCATGTTTTATTATTGTTTATATTTTTTTGCTTGTAATTTACAAGGAATATCAAGAGAAACCTTGCAAGTGCTTTTTGGTGTTCTTGTGATGGGAATTTTACATAAAGCAAACTATATATTAGTGTTTGTATATATTTATTTAAATTTGACATATAGGGTTTGTTTTACAGTCTTGGATTAAGCCTAGTCTTGGACTACACAGTATGCTGAATGAAGAATCCCCATAGTTGAGACAAAGAAGTGCACCACTGGGCTTAATTCGTTATTGGGAAACCAACCCTTAGTATAATCAGAACATTAAACAGACTAAAATGTGTGTTTGTAGGCAAACTAGCCTGGCTCTCGGTCTGTTAACAGTGCAGCCTATAAACAGCTTGCCGTGTGTGTGTGTGTGTGTGTGTGTGTGTGTGTGTGTGTGTGTGTGTGTGTGTGTGTGTGTGTGTTTGGAGTGCTGATGGGGGGTATTCTTTGACTTTCAACTCCATAACCTGCACAGACTCTGTTCTTACTAATGACATACCCACTAACCATTAAGTGTGTGTGTGTGTACTGATGTTTGTACAAATGTTTGTGTGATTTGTGTGTGTGTCTGTGCTTTATTCAGTAGTCGTCTGCATTAACTGGTTGCATACAGGTGGCAATAAAACCCAGTCCGGCCTCGCTTTTCTGGACCACGGAAGAGTTTTACAACCCTACGATAAAGTCTCCAGACACATTTCCACCTCAGGGGGCAAAGATAATATTGAAAGATTTTCTGTTTGAAGTGCAGGGCAAAGTTCTCATGTGGGTTGGGTTATAAATTTATACCATTAAAGACACAATTTGAACAGAAATTCCAACGTGGCTAGCTTTGGATGTAAGCTGGTAGCCTCCAGCTAGTGTGATGTTAATGCTTCTGATAATGCTAGTTGGTTAATTTATCGGGCTGTTTACAGTAAAGTTAGCCTTTTGATTAGGCTGACCACATTACTGAGTGTGAGCATGCATGCTGGAAGAGTGCTGCTGCAAACTGGCTGCCTTTTAAATTTTTCTTTTATATTTTAGTTTGTTTTTCTGCTGGATGAAGGCAGTTTTCCCCTCAAAGTTCAGTAGTTTAGTCAGTGTATTTAGGAATGATATTATTATAGAATATTTTATGTTCAACTGCTACATTACTACAATAATACATGCACTCATTATTTTGTCTTATATAGGTGTAACAAAATAATTATGAAAATGTGTCACGTATCGAGTCCTGTTTAGTTCCCACGTGCTAGCACGTGTGTTTTGTTTTGGTCTTGTCTCCGCCCCTTTCCCAGCTGTGTCCTGTTGGTAACCCTGCCCCTTTGTAATCATGTCCCTGCCGTGTTTAATGTTCCTAATGTGTATATATACTCCCTCGTGTCAGTCTGGTGTTCTGTCGTGTTACCTGTTATGCTAACCGTTGTTTTTTTCGACTTCATGTATTCCTGTCGTACGTCAATAAAACCCCAGGGAGTACTTCCACTTGACCCTTCGTTTGTTTAGTACCCCGCGTACATTACTAAATGCTTTGAAAATAGAGAAATAAATAAATATAGGACAATGCGTTTAATCAATAGGATGATTTAAGTTAATTGTTAAATATTTGAATCATTTTCTTTTTGGAACTGTAGCTGTAGTTAATTTCTCAACGAGCAAGAGAGGCATGTCTTTGGGACATTGGAAGAATAACATTATATTTTAGAATCCCTCAGATGGTAGAAATGATGTCTTTTTTTACTCACAACTTACTGCTTTCAAAGTTTACAGCACGCTAACAGCCTCATCAGCACCTGACGCATCAATTTCACTGTTTGTAAAAAATGCCAGTATAAACTAAAAAATTCAGTCGATTATGGGCAGTTTAGTTAATATTGTTCATTACAGAGTCTCAGATTTTATAGCTAGCTGCCATTGTTTCTAACATTAGCAATTAATCTGACTTTGGTGGGCAACTAGTTTATGATAACTCTTAATGTAAAGTTATTTTGGCCAGATAGAATCAAAAACAGTCATACCTGCAAAAAATATCCAATAAAAGGTAGTGTCTGGTTTGATTTGATGATTTGTACAAATACACATTCTCAACATGAGGTCACTTAATTAGTCACAACTAACTTCTGGTGGTGCAACCTGTTCCAATTTAGTAATGCATTAACCTATACTCAGTAAAGTCTTTTGGTATAACTAGCCTACGTGCAGATGGCTCAAGGACTACAGATGTGGATCATGTGAAACCCACTCATCTTCAATGAAAGAGCAATAAGAGGAATGTGTAAAGAGGTTTATGTAATGGTTAGTAGAGTCCATGTGAATGGCGTGTGTTTTTTACAGGGGTCTGTGTGTGTATGGGTGGGTGGGGGGTGCAGGGGTGTACACACACCAACACTTGGAAGGAACAGCATATAGTTTGTAATGCAAGACATTTATTGCAGAGGTGTGTACCTGCGAGCTTCTGTCCAAATTTTTCTCATAACTGCGGAACTTGAGAAATGCAAATGGCACAGCCTTATGCTAAAAATACACGCCTACACACTCCTGTTCTTTCTGTGAAACACATGCTTACTGCTCATGTGCACAGACAAGACATTCAGTACACGCCTGCACTCTGAAACAAACCTGAGTAACAAGCTGATAAAGGTGATGTTTCAGGACTGCTATGATATTCTCTATGGTGTACCACAAGACTATGTATTTGGACCACTTTGAATTATGCTCCATGGAGGCGAGTTTCAGAGTTGTGCAGTTTGTGCATGGTGTACTGTACTGTACTTGTCTGCAGTTCCAGATGTTTGTGCTCAACATAACCAACGTGTTTCAAAGCCGAATGAAGATGAAGAACTCTGATTACCTTTGATACACGTTTTGGATTTCTCCTGTTCTCCTATTCTGTTGTAACACATTTCTCACAGCAGACAGTCTACAGCTTGTGCCACTGCAGCAGCTAGAGCATTGACATGTACAAGAAAATGCGATTATTTTTACTCCTCTGGCGACCGGCCTTATTATACAGCATTTTTACATCCATACACATTATTATTATCTTCATATGTCCCTCAGTGGCTGATAAACTCTTAGAATCTTAGAATAATACATTGTTAACCTTCTCCACATTCTGCCTATGAAAATGAAAAGTGAATGATCATATCAAATTAAAAACAATTTCACATATATGTCATGCATGCTACAGTTAGCAATGTTTTGATAGTGGCCCAATCACAAGAAACAATATAATAGGAATGATTAAACTGTCAAATAAACTTAAAATAAGGATCAAATATGTACAGGGTATATAATATAACTAAAATAAACAAATAATGGAATAGCAGTATATACACTAAATTTACACAATAGAGAAATGAAGAACAGCGTGTGCAACGTAGAGATGAGCTTCTTAAGTGGGAAGTGCAACATCTATCTATTATCCTTTGTTCATCTGTTGTTCACCTTTTTATTTCTTGATATCTGTGAAGCAGCTCTGTGAAAACTTCAGTTGTGAAGAGCGCTATACAAATAAATGTTGATTTGATTTGATTTGATCATAAATAATATGCATGTGACAGCCCTTGTGCAAAGCCACAGATGGAAACAGGCTGGTTTTCCTTTTATGTACTGGCTGGTTTATGTCACTGCGTCAGTTCACAAGAGGCATGTACCATGGCATAGCATTGTTTTTAGCACAGTAACAAGAACGCTGCAATTCTTTTTGTAATTACTTTTTATTATTACCAGATAGAGTTGCTGTCCTGACAGTGTCCTTTCAGTGTCCAGTAGGTACATTGTGTGGTCAGCTTGCTGATGAGAATTAAGCTGGGTCAGCTTTTAGAATAACAATCGCTTGCTTTTCTTGTGCAGTACTTTATTACCATATAATATTTGATTACAAAGGCATTGGAAAGAAGAGATTGTTAAAACCGCTTTTTGTTTTGCCTGAGTTCGTTTTTGTTGGACTTAATGCTTGTTTAGCATCCTTACTTTTCTGTAGCCAACAGACTCTAGAGGTGTGTGCTGCGTACCTCAAAACTAAAAGTTTCAACACCAGTCAACAACAAGTGTCTAGTGTGTTTGATACAGCTTTACATATAGAAATGCTTTCACTGGTGCTCTGGATTTGTTTTGGGGATGAATGTATGAGTTTGGAGATTTGTAAATTGGCCCGTTTTCCAGCCTTGTTTGGGTTTTGCTGGACTGTCTTTTGAGTGAAAAGAGTTGAGCATTTTTTTTTTTTTTGAGTATTGGTAGATAAATATGATTTTCTGTTCTAGGGTAAACACCAACAATTATTTGTTCTTAATGTTTAATATTTATATATCATTTCAAAATATTTTTCTATTTTAATATTTTTATTGATTGTTATGAAAATTATTGATTGATGAAAATTGTTATTATTTTAATTGCTGCTTTTATGTGCTTTGGTAGGTTTTCTATTTGATTTTCTTGTTTTCTTCTTTATTTTTTGTCCATGTTCCTCTGTTCCTGTTTTTTTTGACAGTACTGTAAAACATTTAAATTTAAGTATGAATATGAAAATTGTAAAAAAATTTATAAAAAATTAATTAAAAACTGTTATTTAATATGTTATAGATGTTTGTTCTTATAAAATGTTCACTTTATTTTCACTTGTAATTATTCACCCTCTCTCCCACTCTTTGTCCTTACAGGTGGATAGTTGTGAATCTCTAAAAGAGGGCGTGGTGGGGGTGAAGGAGGCGGAGTGTAAGGGTGAGAATTGTGAAAATGGCATTTCCCAGGATACTTTGCAGGGGCGCCACTCTTCATCTGACTCCAACCACCAGAATGGCTCTGACAAGGCTGATGAGAATGAAAACTCTGTCCCCTCCACTCCACGGAAAAAACGCAGAAAACTTGAGCATCCTGAAAAACGTGAGCCCTTAGTTCCTCTGTTAACTTTTATTTCAGGGCAAAATTTCACGAGTCAGAACACAAATCATTATCAGCATTGCATATAAATACAGTCAACATTTAACATCAAAAGAATGTCTCTCTCTCTCTCTCTCTCTCTCTCTCTCTCTATATATATATATATATATATCTTCAAATTAATGCTCTATTGACTGTAATGGCTTTTTAAAAAGCCACATACACTATATGGACAAAAGTATTAGGACACCTGCTCATTCATTGTGTCTTCTGAAAGCAGGGGTATTCAAAAAGAGTTTTTCCTTCTTTTCTTGGAGTAACTGTCTCTACTGTCCAGGGAAAGATGTTTAGGATGTTGGAGTGATGGAGCTCAATGTATTATATTTGGGATGGGTTGAAGTGGCACAAGTAAGCATGCAACATCTGCACCTGACCATACTGATGCTTTTGTGTGGCTGAATGCAGTCCTTACAACAATACATCTTCAGTAAAATCAGCTCCAACATGTGGAAGTAGCAAAATTGTGACTCTTAATTTTGGGAAAAAAATGTTTGAGCAGCAGTCTATGTAATGTAATTACATAATGAACTCTCTCTCTCTCTCTCTCTCTCTCTCTCATAGATGTAGAAGAGGATGGCAGCAGTAGTGATACTAGTAGAGGAGAGGTAAGCTCTTTAGATCACCATCCTGTATGACACTGGCCAGCTACGATGTCCATTGCAAGCTACGTAACACAACCTCCTCTGGTATAAATGCTTCTACATTTTGCTGTTTGTATGTGTGTAGGGTGACAGTGGCCGTTTGCAGAGTCTCCGTAGGAGGCCCACCCCCCGAATCACCTACCAGGCTGGAGAACCCTACCACATAAGTAAGAGAGAGATGGAGGAAATGCTTGCTCGCTGCAGAAAAGAAGAGGTGGGTGAAGGAGAAAGTATGATCTTGTAGACCGTGTAATATTTTTTCGTCAACAGCATAACATGATTAGTGTAGTGTGTGTGGGGGGGGGTAAGACCACTGTAACTGGGTCAGATTCCTCGCAATGCTGAACCAATGTTGTTCATCTTTGTCCATCTTTGCTGATAGTTACTTTAAAACTTATCTGCAAGGTAATACTGCTAACGACCACTAGAAGACAATAGTCTGCACACTTCTCTGAACCCACTCGAAACATATCCAGCTCTTCATTAAATTAGAACAGACCTTTCAGTGCGGTTTAGGACCAGCTCTGTTATAAATATGAAAAGCACAATATTGTGTCTAAAACCACTTCTGCCAGCATGAGAGAATTCACCCTGAGAGCGAATTTTTAATTTTTATTCATTGAAAATGCCTCAATGTTACCTTAACAATATTAAAATAAATGCTATGCTAATGCAGACTGATTATAGTTTAAGTAGAGATGAGTTGTAAATCATGCAAATTTAATTTTTAAATGAACTTTAATGACCTTGTTCTTCAAATGTAAGTGACATTCAGGGGATGAAATGGAAGCAGGACAGCATATCATTTGTAACTTCTTAGTTAATAACAGAGCACAATAGGGTGATTTCAGAAATGCCAGCCATTTTTCCCATCAATGAAAATGACTTATCTACAACTGAGAAATGATGACACAATGCCACCAGCCGTGGCCTGGTGGTTAGGGAACCAGCCTTGTGACTGGAAGGTCGGCAGTTGACTGACATGATTGAAGTGTACTTGAGCAAGGCGCTGAACTTCCCAGCTGCTCTCCAGGCGCTGAGGATAGGGCTGCCCCCTGGTGTGTGAATTCACTAGTGTATGTGTGTATGTGTATATCACTGTGTGTGGCTGGGTAAAATGTGGAGGTCTAGTTCCCATGTGTGCATAACACAGTGGCCAAAATGTGTATAATTACTTACTTACATCCTCAGAGGACTAGTGAGTATAAAGGTAGAATCACTGTGGTTAAGTTAGAAAGAAAGACAAAAGGGGAAACAAAGTCAAAAGAAGTAGAAATGTATGTGCGTACTAGTGGCGAGTGAGTAAAGACAGATAGTAGAAAGCACTTGACACATTTACAGGCACTGTGTGTGTGTGTGTGTGTGTGTGTGTGTGTGTGTGTGTGTGTGTGTGTGTGTGTGTGTGTGGAAAGTGAGCCTCAGTGGAAAATGAGTTGGTTTGTCCGACTTCACTTCCATTGAAACACACTGCTCAGACTTTGAGGCCCTATTTCCTGTGTGGGGTGTAAGGTGTCTGAGTGTGTGTGTGTAAAAACTCATTCTAGCATTTGATGTCATTTGTGCAGGAAACATTGCTGCACATTTAGCTCAATGGTTGGTTTTTAAGCTTCACACTGTGTGATTGTGATCCTCACTAAAAGGACTTAAATCTCAAATGATGTGTTTCTTTGTTAGCACTGAAACTAACTCTGATCAGTCCAGACGCTGCTAGGTAGGGATATGGATGGATATTCAAGAACTCAATTAGCTGTTTGAATCAGCATTTCAGTATCCATTCAGTGTGAAATGTGGTTGTTTGAACAGTATATTTATTAAATTAGAGTTTAGGACAGGACTGAGAAGATTCTGTGATAAACTCACATCATCCCCTGAGTAGGGCTGTGCAATATATCATACACATTGACATGTTCAAAGCTGTTTTATAAACAATATATAACAAATAACCATATAATAATATCATCTGAAATCCTGTCACTGTGAGTTGGTCATTTGTGTGGAAATGGGTTGGTTTGCAGAAGGATGACACTGAACAGTGTGTCGGGCTGTGGTGCAGAAACATGTCTAGAAAAGCAGAGATAAAGGAGCAGCATGATGAATTTATTTCACCGTCTCAAACTGCATAATCCACTGCGGTTTGCTGAGTCAGTCAAATCCCACCAAAAGTGCAACTGTGTATTTTATTTAATAACAATAATGAGATACACATATATTTGCTAATTAAATATGCAGCATGTTTGGTGTTAAATTGAAGACTGATACTTTATATTTTACAGTTTTCATAGTACAGTATCATTTCCACTGAGTAAAAAAGACCTTCTGTACAAGATGGCAGTTCCTCTGTTACTGCTATCGCTCCTCTGAAGACATAGCATCCTCACAGCTTTCCTATTTTTATGTGTTTGCTTATCTCCACCAATAAGTCTAGAATATAACATTCTAAACTAAACCGTAGCTTGGCTGATTGACTGCATCTGAGGTCAGTGCTCAGTCATGCTTGACTGGTCATTAAATCTTATGGTGATGCTGAAATTTTTAAAGATAGTTTTATCAGTTGATATGTGTGAATGAGGTGGGGGGTAGAGGGAGTATTCTTTTACAACAACATTTTATAAGTGATTATTTTTAGAACTTAGGCCTAGTGCATCATTAACTTCCACCCCAAAATAGACAAGGCAGAATGAGCCATACTGAGGACCAGATATACAGGTGTTTTATTCCATGAAATATAGAACTTCTGATATTTCAGACCTGACTTGTTACCGGACTGGATTTTAGCTTTCCTTTATTCCCTCTGGTATCTGATACCCAGTGTCAGACCGGTGACATCTGTAGACATAACCATAAGAAGCCAGAAGTTATCAAGAACTGTTGGAAACAAAAGTGAAAAAGCAGATTTTAAAACATCCAATTTGTTCGACAAGGGTGGTTGCGAGTAAAAGATGAGATTTTATTGTGGTTTGAATTTGATGAGCAGTTGCTGTTGATGATCGTAAAGAGAACCTTTGAAATGCTTCTATATGGCATATCAAGAGAGGTCCTACTATTGTTAGAACACTTTGCAGTACAGATATAGAACCCTTTGTCATCTATATAATTATATATCTGTTATTTGGTACTGTATGTAGAATATGTAGCTAAGCAGCAGTAATATGTTCTGACCTGTAAGTATCATAAGGGTTAGTTTATGTATGTAAATTCTGTGGTTCTTTGGGATCTATGCTGTCCTCATCTCACCCAGCTGAGCTTCACCCTACTGGGCTCAACAGTGAGAAGCAGGCTCCTCTCTCTGCAGCCTCTGGATCTAATCACAGCCTGGCAGACAACACACAGCTCTCTCTGAACCTACAGGAAAACCTAATCACTAACACGTGTGTGTGTGTGTGTGTGTGTGTGTGTGTGTGTGTGTGTGTGTGTGTGTGTGTGAGTGAGAGAGAGAGAGAGAGAGAGAGAGAGAGAGAGAGAGAGGCAGACAAAGGGTGAAGACAGTGTTTGCTAGGCTTGGCTGTGCCATGTATGAGGGACAGAAAGACAGAATTACTGGGACACCTAAATAGACAAAAGTATTGGGACACCTGATCATTAATTGTTTCTAAAGGTTAGGATCTTGGATGATCTCTACTGCACCTCATCTGAAAGACCCTAACCCTTCCCAAACGTATTGTTGGGCGCACCATTAATTTTACAGAACACAGTTCCACAGCTGAGTGTTGGGGGACTTTATACCCCTCTACATTGTACCAATAGGTACAGAGACTCCTATTCTGTTGGCAGTTTTTTTTTTACTATATGGAGATAATAGACAAGCTGTATGTGCATTTGCACATCTGTGTCAGGAATGGGTACAATTTAAAGGAATGTAATGTGTTTCTCTGCCTCGTGTTCTTTGGAAATGGAATAGAGCAAAGGACATGTATTGCTACCAAATGCCTTATGAAAGAGACAGCCCTTGTTTGGGCATTGATTATAGTGGTGCACTGTGTAGAAGATGTTTTCTACTGTGACCACTATACTGAATACAGTTGTATTTGCAGAAATGCAAATTGCATTTAAATGTAATTTATTGAGCAACCATGAATTTACATAATTGTACTGCAGTGTGTTTGTGTAGTGTAGTGGTTAACATCACCTTCTTAGTGGTCATCTAGGGTACATTCTCCTACCTGTGTAAAATGATTCCAATGTGAGTCGCTCTGGTCAAGAGCAAATGTACAATCATGAGAATAGATTTCTTATGGTTTCTGGACCCTGGGAATTAAATCTTTACAGACACACATACACAAACATACACATACACACACACAAATCTTATCAATGCATCCAGGATAATATACACTGTGGATAGACCTCAGAAGAGCAGTGCAAACAGAACTAATCTTAATGTTGCTGGAATATTAAAGAAAGGTGTTTTTTTTTTTACTTGTGCCTTTTGGAAATCAGGTCACATTGTACTCAGCTAACTATTCAGTGTCACAAATATTTTGACACAGGGCACCCAAACCTTTGCATACCACCATAGATACACACAGACACACTGTAAAGACATGCTCTGTGAATGTGTGCTTGTTGCTCGTGGGAAAAAGCATCTTCCTCCTAGCTTTTTCTGTTTCACTCGTCTTTGTTTTGAAGGGGTTCATTCATGTCAGGGGTCATAAATCGTTTGCAAATTGAACTTTTCCGCATTCCTCAATGTGTGGTAACCTTGACAATTCTACAATGACCATTATTAACCCCCCTCCCTTCCCTTTTTTATAAGTTTACACATGGGAAACACATTTCTTATTCCAATACCCTCACTGTCTCTCTGACACTAAAAGAGACCAAGTCAAACAAATGAGACAAAATATTATACTATTGAGAAAAATAATCCAATATTACATTTCTGTGATGTAATGGGAAACTTTGATTTCACTATCTGGTGTGACCCACTTGTGCAGCAATAACTGCAACTAAATGTTTCCATTTCTTTTTAGTCTTGAACTGTTTTGAACCAATTTCTTCATACAACAGCTTTAACTCCCCATGACCAAACCGGGTCAGAAACAGGCCAGTGTGGCTGAGGGTTTTGTTTCAGCCAAATGGAAGCTCAGGTAATCTGTTGTTTGAGGATTGAGGATTGTTTGATTAAATGAGTGCACTCAGGTGTTGCTGTTGGTTGTTTTGAATGCCACACTGGACCATTTCTGACCCAAAATTAATGCCCCTGTTCTACATGATTGCTAGTTGATAAAGGTCAAAACTTGGCCATTATTCAAAAACATTAAATTTACTCTTCCTTAACCATTTTTTGGTAGAACAACTTGTCTGCTTAAGGTTGTTGTCTTGCTGCATGACTCGTCAAATTTAGCTCATGGACAGATGATATTTCCCTTTAGAATCTACTCTAATAATTCACAATTCATTGTTCTATCAATGATGGCAAGGCATCCTGGCCCCAGTGCATATAAACAGGCTCAAAAAATGATACTACCACCACTGTGTGTCACGGATGGAATAAGGCTTGTATGCTGGAATGCACCATTCTCCAAATGTACACCACAAATGTTAACCAAATTATCTATTTTGTTCTCATCCATCCAAAAAATATTGTTCTGATAGCATTTTGGCTTGTCAGTGTGGTCTTTAGCAAACTGCAGATGAGCAGCAATGTTCTTTCTGGAGAGCTCTGACTTTCTTTTTGCAGCCCTAACCTGGTGGACTCATGAACATTATTAGCCAATGTGAGAAAGGCCTTTAGTGGTTTGGAGGTCCCGTGGGTGCCTTTATGATTTCTCAGGCTAATACACACCTTGTTTTGACATAATCTTTTGACAAGTCTTAAATTTCCTCAATTTGTACACAATCTGTCTGGCTGTGGATTGATGGTTTTGTAACATTTTCCAGCCTAAGGAGCATCAAAAATCTTTCTACTGATATCTTTAGAAATCTTCTTGTTCATGCCATGATACACATCTGAAAACGTCTTGTGAAGATCAGGCTTTGATAGGTGACAGAGTCTAATGTGTGATTTGGGTCTCCTTACGTACTTTTGTGACTTGTGTGAAAATCTGCTGAAATGTTGGGTCAAATGTATACAGAAAAATCTGTACACACACACACACACACACACACACACACACACACACACACACACACACACACACACACACACACACACACACACAATAATAGCCAATAGGAGCTGATTACAGGATCTTAAAATGTGTGAGAATGAAACAGGCTCAGGAGGTAAGAGATGTTTTTCATGGAGACACCATTTAGAGCTTTAAAAAACAACTATAAATCCTTATAAATCCTCGATTAAAATTTTACTGGTAACCAGTGATGGGAAGTCAAAACAGGTGTTATCCTTTTTCATTTCTTGGTTCCAGTTTAAAGTCTAGCTGCTTAATTCTGGACCAACTACAATTGTGATAATTGAGACAACTTTGTAATTTCCACGTATAGAGAGTTTGTTTTTAGCTTAGCAATTGTTTAATGCTGATAAATGCTGTTTCAGACCACTGTGTTGATCTGTTTTTCAGATTTCAATGCAGAATCAAAGCTAACACCAATAACACTATAGGACCCAAAATAGAGCCCTGGGGTACTGCACATGTAATTTCTGCTGAAGATCAGGAGCTTTACTAGCTTTACTGCAAAGGTTCTGTTTTTAATGTAAGAAGTAAAGCATTCTTGGGCAGAATACCAGCTTAGACATGTAGGTGAATACATGCTTAAAGCAGTCAAGAAGGATGTCGTGTTTGGCCATGTGAAATGTAGCACTGAGGTCTGAAAGATAACACATTTTTCAGACTCTAGAGTACAAAATAAGTCATTTGTTACCTTAAGGAAGGTGGACTGCTGTGGTACGCTCTAAAACCAGACTGGAATTTATCCATAATACACTGCCTGGACAAAAAGGTCACACACTCTTAATATTTCATTGAACCGCCTTTAGCTTTGATTACGGCAGGCATTCACTGTGGCATTGTTTCCACAAGCTTCTGCAATGTAACAACATTTATTTCTGTCAGGAGTTGCATTAATTCTTGTATTGATAGGAGATTTGGACCACTGTGCAAAGTCTTCTCCAGCACATCCCAAAGATTCTCAATGGGGTTCATGTCTGGACAAAGTGGTGGCTAATCCTTCTGTGAAAATGATGTCTCATGCTCCCTGAAACACTCTTTTACAATTGGAGCCTGATGATTCCTGGCATTGTCATCTTGGAATATGCTTATGCCATCAGGGAAGAAATTAAAATCCATTGATGGAATAACCTGGCTGTTCAGTCTGTTCAGGTAGTCAGCTGACCTAATTCTTTATGCACATAATATTGCTGAATTTAGGCATAATGGGTGCATCATGGATGCATCACTGCAGCCAACTCTCTTCTTACCATGATGTGACCATCACTCTGAAACAGGGTAAATCTGGACTCATCAAACCACTTGACTTTCTTCCATTGAGTCTAATTTATGCTCCCTAGTAAATAGTAAAAAAAAAGTAAAAAGCTGGTTTGCAAAATTGTTGTTTTCTTAAAGCTACACAGCTGTTTAGTTGCAATCCCTTTGCAATGTGTGTGCCGAAATGCTCTTACTTTCACTTTTAAATATATGCCTGAGTTCTACTGTGTTTCTTTCTACAGTTTGATTTCACCAAATGTTGACTGCCGATCATTCCTTGAAGATGGTGTTTCCCCACTGTCCATCCATTTTATAATAATGCACTGGACAGTTCCTAATGCAATCTGAAACAGATTAACATCTTTTCCATAACCACAGGATGTATCTTTCCACATGTTTGTTTAACAAATGAGAGGCTTGACCCTGTTAGGGTTAAATAACTTGTTGCCAGCTGAAACATACTTACCCATGTAGTAATTATCCAATGAGAGGCTCTTACCTGCTTGCTTAGTTAAATCCAGGTGGTGACTTTTTTGGCCAGGAAGTTTATTATTCTGCTAATATATGTGACATTTTACAATTCTAGAATAAATCATGGACACAAATGGACTTTATGATGATGTTCTTATTCCTGGAGGTGCACTAGTATATGTGTGTAGAATCATATCTACACCCTCACATACCTGCAAAAGCCTTGAATCTCCAAAAAGGCAAATGTATAGGAAAAGAAAAAAAAATGTAAATTTCAGCGTTAGTCACTAGAAAAATATTTTATTTCCAGTTATTTTGCAGTTTATTCATCAATTTGTATTTTAAATGGACATACATGGTTTTCTGTCTCTCCTGTATCCACCCTTTCTGTCTGTCTCTCTCTCTCTCTCTCTCTCTCTCTCTCTCTCTCTCTCTCTTTTCCATTGACCCCCTGCTTGTCTCTCCCTGTTTTTGCCTTCCTTCCTCTTTCTCCATTTTTCTCCCTCAGTTGTTCCTTTCTATCTGCCTTCCTGGTTCTCTTTTTTCTCTCTCTTTATCTTACTACTTCTCTTTATCTCCCTCTCTCTCTCTCTCTCTCTCTCTCTCTCTCTCTCTCTCTCTCTCTCTCTCTGCCCTTCGTCTCTGGGTTTTACTGCAGACAGCTCCTTGGCTCATTGCCAGCATTTGTGAGCACCCTTCAGCCAATCGGCATGCTTTTTGGCCATCACATGACCCCGTATTCCCAGACAAAGACATTTTCGGTGGTCTTTTCTCTTTTTTTTCTGATTATAAAGTCTCATTTTCTCCAGAGTGGGCAGACAGGGGCGCGCACACTGCTGTCCGACCGAGCAAACTGACTACAGGGATACGTGAGTGTATGCATGGGTAAGTGTGTGTGTGTGTGTGTGTGTGTGTGTGTGTGTGTGTGTGTGTGTGTGTGCGTGTGCGTGCGTGCGTGTGTGTGTGTGTGTGTGTGTGTGTGTGTGTGGTGGAGTGGAGAGAGCACTGTCTGGTTATGCTGACTTTTGTAGATTGTGATGTCTTGATCAAATTGTTGAACACCGTTCTTAAATCTATAACAACACCAAATGTACCACTGACAGCTTTTAACACAGGGAGAAATTAGAGAGAGACCCTGAGATATAGCATTTTGGTGTCTTGTTTTTTATACTTTTACTTTGAAACTGTAGATTTTGTAAACACATATAAAAATTTGTTTTAAGAGTGATGCATTTTACTTTTCCAAATGTTTAGTTAAGAATAAAAAAAACATAAATTTGTAAAGTTTGAAAAACAAAACTGATTTACATTTATACAATTTTTGGTAACTGGTTTAGCACATCTGGAGTTCCTCTGGCTTGTATTTTAGAGCATGTGAAATTCTGACATTAATGTAGTTAAGAAAAAAACAGGTATGGTCTTACATAGAGGGTCTAAGAGGTTCATAGGGAGTTAGTTTTCTGACTAGTTTTAGAAGTTAGACAGTCGCTTTAAGGATTTGATTTCATTGCATTGATTCCACATGAGTCCATAAGTGAGGTGAGGTACCAGTGTGGGATGATTAGTTAATGCCACTTTCATCTCAGATGCACTCAACGCAGAGCACACTGTTTCTTCTCCACAGCCCAATGCTGGGGACTTTATACCCCTCTAGCTGATGTTTCACGTGGGGCACGGTGCCCTTAGACTTGTGTGTGTCTTCTTCATAGTCTTGTTTTGTTAGTAAGTGCTTTTTATAACTGTGTCAGCAAATTAAGTAGCTAAACTAACTAGGTAGATACTTTTGGACATAGTGTCTGTTTGTAATATGTGAAGGCACAAGCCCACAGACATACACTGTCACACTCTTAGTGTTGATAATGGCTTTAAGGTCATTGTAAGGTTGGGGTCAGATGGTCTATTCCTGGGTCACGGTCATAAAGCACCCTACTCTGGAGACTCATAACACAGGTCAGAAGTCATGCGCAGACCCAGAGGTCAGTGGGTCACAGGCCACAGGAAGGTGACGACAGGACAGGAGGAGGGTGGAAGGAGCAAGTTCATCAGCATAGGCTTTAAAGACTAAAGGCTACGTTTTCAGCAAATAATATCAAATAAAATAAATTAAAATAAGGTTTAAATTGTAATTGAATTGAGGTGCCTGAACTTAAGACCAGCATCTAACTGTAGGCTGTTGTACTCAAACTACTCAACTGTCCTCCCTAAGACTAATTACATCACACAGTGTGAGTGTGTGCAGAATGGATTGTATTCATTCTTCTTTACCCTTCAGTGTCTGAGCCAGTATTTTGCAAATATCAGGTTGATACCCATCTCCATCTGTACTGATATGCCAAAACAAATATGCATTAGTCATAAAGAACAGCTTTCAGCACTGTTCAAGCTACTTAGACTGTTAAATTACTCCGCACTCAGTCAGCCCTGCTGAGCTCTTTTGTTATTTGTTTATTTTAGAATAGATATTTTATAATTATGGTGTAGACCAGTGGTCTCCAGTCATGCTTGTGGAGTACTACCTTCCTATAGACTTTGGATTCCACCCTAATCCATTCAGCTGATAGCTGCCTCCAGAAGTCCTTGACTGGCTGAATGGGGTGATAGATTTGGGTTGGATTTCAAACCTGCAGGGAAGAGGGTTGGAGAGTATGCATGGTAAGCCAGAATGTTTCCAGATATTACCTGGAGGAACTGTATGTGTGATAGCAAAATATCAGATCATTTGTACCGGATATTGTCCAGACTATTTTCCTAGTCACCTGCTACCCAGTCCAGGCAATGTCTGAGTGAAGACGATGTGTGAATAGAGCAAGTCATTTCCCAGAGAATTCAAAGGGGGTAATGATAGATACATTGCACATGAGGAGAACAGTGACCACTTGAAACATGAATGGGAGTTCTCGTAAAACCCAACATGGCATCTGCTTACAGATAAAGTGCTGCCAGTCATCTTGCTGGTTACTCAAAGAGGGTCAACGTGCTAATGGGGAAAGTTTTCTTTGGCAGAAGTTATTTCAAATGTGAAAAAGTATTTTTGCCTTTAGTTTGAAGTTTTTTGTTCTATGCATATAGAGATTCATAGAGACTGAAGCCTGGCCTTGTGTGACTGGAAATAACTGCCACATTTGGCAAAGATGATTTCCAACAGAAAAGACTTTCCTATAAGTGCGTTGGTCATGCCATGCCACCCGCATGCCCCATCCAGGCACCACTCTTGTCTAAACCATGCAGAACATTTTCTATAGTTCAAATGCACCTGATACAGAAAATCTCTGACTGCATGCTGTATGTGTCAAAGATCAAGTCGGGGGAATGTGAAAATATATATGCTTTGAATGATTTACTTTGTAGCTGGTTCATTTATTAAGGATTAAGGATTGGCACAAAGTGCTGAGGGTTTCTTAGTACTCATAATCAACAGGTAGAGGTCAGTGCACAGGTAGATTACAGTACCACCAAAACCATAACACAAGAAACAAGAAAGCATTTTGTAAAACAGAAAAAATTGAACAGTGTTGATTTTTTTCCAGAAGTTTTTGGGAAAAAAGTAGCACAAAAAGTTTATTACACTTTGTTGATGTGTTAAAATAAAAGCCAGTGCTGGACACTGATTGGAATGGAACGCACATGTTTGCTGCTATGCCCTCTCCTACAGTGAAGTAGACAGAAGCTTCAGCCCTCATTAAATGACCTGGCCACTCTACTCAGCATCTCTGAACTGTTAGGGCTCAGCCATGTATCAGCAAACAAAGGGGTGTCAGAACAGCTGTACCCAGAGCTATGAAAATGTTTGAACCTCCAATGTATACAATACAACATGCACTCGAGAGCAAGACCTGGGTTCTACAGGAATTTAACATATGGTTAAAGCAAGGCTAACCACCCAGGCTAAACATACAGCAGCAGAGAAATGCATCTGAAGTCACGTTTTATCATTCAGGAACAGTCATGTTGACTTTTTTGTCACCGGATGCTGAAAAATACTGCATGTGTTTCCTCTCAGTACATTATGTGTAAACAAGTATTTTTTGTTTGTGGATGCAGCTAAAGTAGTTAGCCTAGTTATGCTGGCTGAGGGTAGCATCCATAGATATTTACAGATGTGCACAAAACTGACACCTTCTACTGTCCTGTAAGATTAAAGCTGAATTGGTTGCTGTGTTTAAATACTGGCACCTGAATTATCAAGTATACAACAAACACATGTCCACATTTTGTGAAATGTGAAAACTCCAGTTACCTTTTATATTGTTTTAAAATTTCACAATAAAGAAGTCAACAGAAACTATCAGGATTAACTCCAAAGAATCTTGTTACATTGACTTTCATTCAAAGTTAATAGTTTTTCCTTCTCCTAAAAAGTTTAAAATATGCAAGCTTTTGTTCCAACAGTGACAGTATACTAAAAGAGTCCAAAAGTGGCTGCAGGCTTGTATAGCAGAACCAAATTATCTCCCCAGACGTGAGACACTGTGAGTGTGAGAGAGCGACTGGGTGGATGTAGAGTTCTGAGTTTTTCTACACCAGCTTAGATGTTATCAGCATGAAGAAATGCAGCTGTAAAAAGGCACACATTTAAGAATGTCAAGAGGAGGTTTGTTATTTCATTTGCCGTTTGATCATTCTGGTATGGTAAACATTTTATACACAGTATACAATAACTATATAATTCCAACACTATTATTTATACAAATTGAAAACCACAGCTGTTCTTTACATTATTGGGCCTTTTGCACCAACATTGAACAGGTTCGGTTCTGGTTCACGAACATAATTTTGAACCATTCAGTGCATTTTACACCAACAAAAATAGGAACCTGAACCTGAACAATTTGTTCACAGTGGAAATCAGTTTTTCAGCTCGAACGGCTGTGGGCATCTCTAGATTTACAGGAGCTAGTCGCAATGACCCTTTATCTAACAGAAACCCTATTCTTCTCCATCATCTTATCACAAAACTTGATCCATGTTTAATCCGTGTTTGATCCGTGTTTGATCCGTGTTTGCTTTTTGGCGAAAAACAAATGTCTGTTACAACACAAATGCTCACAGGTAGTCTATATGCTCCACCATCTTCAAACATCTGTTTACTGATGCTGTGCAATGCCCTTTGTTGAGGATGTATTCTGGGACGTATCCTCAGTTCCACTAAAACTGGTGTAAACATGGGCTGGTTCGCTATAAAACACTACAAGGCCTTTTTCACTAACGCGGAATGGGTTCTGTTCCGGATCGCAAACCTAATTTTTAAGTGTTAGGGGTATTTCCACCAACAAAACAAGGTTCTAAAACCTGAAAAGTTCATTTGCAGCAGGAACCAACGATTAGTAGGTTTTTCAGCACAAACTGTTGTGGGTGTGTCTCGTTTACAGGAGCTTTTTGGAGAAAAACAGACGTCTGTGACAGCAAAAACGCTTGCAGGTAGTCTGTACGCTTCACCATATTCTGTGACATATCCTCGGTTCCACTAAAATTGGTGTGAATGCAAGCTAGTTTACAAAAAATAATCTTATAAGCCAGAAAGGAACCAGTTCAAAAACCAGAGTTCTTTTGGTGGAAAAGGCCTGTGTGATGATTAGTTCATTTTCTTATCCTGTAAAGTCAGTTCCAATATACACAGTGTTGATGTCACAAAAAAACCACAGAGCACCTTGTAAAAGTTACATTCGTGACTCAAAGAGTATGTGTTTAGTACTTTTAATGAGGGAACATAATTTTACCAGTTATGGAATGTCATTCCTCTTTTGGAATGAGCTGAGGAGTTGTGGCTGAGGTCCTGACCTCACTGATACTCTTTCTATCTGCATTTTACCATTTATTTACGGTTTAATCAATATTGTGGTAATGGTTGAACCAACTTTTGAATTATGCTTCAGTTTTGAAAAGTGAATCAACAATGATATTGTAACAGTGTTCATTTCAACATATAACTCCTAATATTGTTAACCCTTTCACATCCATTTAACTTTAAACATTATGTCAAAGTTCCTTTTTAACTGACACACATTTCAATGCTGAGGTTTAGTCTAGGTTGGCTCATGCACATACTGCCAAAATACTGTGAATAACAAATAGATGAGCTCTCTCCAGCACTAAACAGGAAGCAGCAGTTCAACATCTTCATGTGTCAGCTGGGATGTTGCTGAATTCAGTCAGGTCCTCAAAGCAATCCTCCACAATCCAGTAAAAAGCTGATCCTGCACAGTTAAGACAGTTACTCCAACAAAAGCAGAATGAACTCTTTTCAATCATTTCAGAAGAGACAGTTAATAAGCAGGTGTTCCAATACTTTTGTTCATATACTGTAGGAGTGCACTTTCAAGCTTGTTGATGGATCATATGCTTTTTAGAGTACTTTTGCACTGTTTGTAAGTCAGAAGACAAATTGTACTTTAGATGACTATTTTCTCTATGACAGTTGAGCTGTTGGGCCTTTGAGCTGCTGCATGGACTGTGCTTCACTGTGTGTTTGCTGATAAGGGTTAAGACTATTTTTGCTTCAGACAATGCTGTCTGTCTCTTTCTTTCTTTCTTTCTTTCTTTCTTTCTTTCTTTCTCTCTCTCTCTCTCTCTCTCTCTCTCTCTCTCTCTCTCTCTCTGTGTCTCACTCCCCCTTTCAGGTTAAAGGTCAGTGTAATGTACATAGTAGAACAGCAGTAGAACAGCAGTGACTCTGTTCTCATGAGTGAATACACCCTGCACATTCTATAGGCTGCAGCAGCTGTAACACAAACCTCAGGAACACCATTACACAGCCTCCAGAACCTCCACTTACACATACATATCCCACAGATTCAGCTCACACATTCCTCTAAAGAGATATCAACTGTGGGGTCAAACATGTTTATTTGTGTGTAGCTGTGCTTAAAATATTATTTCACATATGCATAGTAGTGGTGTAACACTAATTTGGACCTCATGAGTAGAGTACAGCAGAAATATAGCAAGAAACTCCACAAATGCATAAGGGTAGATTATTCTAATTGATTTTTTTCTTATTTCAGTGCAATCTGCTCAAGCTAAGTTAACAACATGCGTTGCTAATTTGTTTACAGCTTACTGTTTAAGACCTATGTTTGCTTTATATTAAGACGTGATTATGCATGTAAGTACAAGCACCATGTCTCCCTTTTGGTTGTCACTCACTCATAATGCATTTCAGTGGGGCTTTGAAAGTGCAGTGGAAATTCTCCATACAACTGTGTGCACCTAACTATTATATCACTAATGGATAGTTATTTATGTGTAATAAAAAGTGGATGCATTAAATACAGGCACACACATATATACAGCACACACACACATATCAAGGCTGTCTCTGTACATCGCCGCAGTCTTCTTTCCCTCAACTCTGACTAGTCTCCCAGTCCCTGCTGCAGAAAAACCCCGCCAAAGCTTCATGCTGCCACCACCGTGTTTCATTTTAGCAATGGTACTGGCTAAGTGATGAGCAGTGCCTGGGTTCTTCCAGACATGATATTTGGCGTTCAGTCCAAAAAGATCAATTATTTTTGTTTCTTATGTTCTAAGCCCTAACCCTAATCCTTTAGGTGCCTTTTGGCAATCTCCAGACAGGCTGCCATGTGCCTTTTACTGAGGAGTGGCTTCTTTCTGGCCACTCAACCATACAGGCCTGGTTTGTCCTTCTGGAAGGTTCTCCTCTTTCCGCAGAGAAATTTTGGAACTCTGTCAGAGTGACCATTGGGTTCTTGGTCACCTCCCTGACCAAGGCCCACCTACTATGATCACTCAGCTCTATGAAGAGTCTTGGTGGTCCCACACTTATTTATTTATTTTTGCTTTGTTTTTTTGTTTTGCCAAAATGGGGTCTTGTGTGTAGAATTTTGAAAGAAAAATGATTTCAGTCCATTGTGCAATAAGGCTGTAACATAAAATGTGCAAAAAGTGAAGCACTGTATGCTAGTTTCTTTATATTTAGACATTTAATTGATTGTAAGAAAGTGAAAGTGGAGAGTTTCCATCTTATTGAGTCACTCCTCTGAAGGTAAATCAGTGCTGGGTGTGTGAGTGTGTATGTGTGAAATGGGTGTGTAAACATTATTTCCCCAGAGCAACATGTTGTTAATTAGTTGGGAAGCTGTGTTTCTGTGTATGCAGTTTAATTGGGGTGTGAACAGAGTGTAATGTGGAACTACGCAGGAAAGCACGTACACCACTTTGAAACCCTGTAAAAGACCACATTTCCCTAAATGTGTAGTGTACACAAAGAAAATGCAGTGTAATAAAGCAGTGTAATGGACTGTGTTACATAGTAAAAAGAAATATTTTCATTTTATAGTTTTCATTTCATATATCTAATTGTGTACCGTATATTGTGATTCAAATAAAATGTATTGGGATATGATATTTTGTCCATATTGCCCAACCCAAGCACAGTGTAATGAAACCCAAAATAATGACACAGTATTGGACAATATAATTAGTGCATCGTATAATGGACAGAATAATGAAACACTGTAAGTGGCAGAAAATTGAAGGAGTATAATTGACAAATCAATAAAGTTTGGTGGACAGTAAAATGAAGCAGCATAGTGGATTGCATAATGAAGTAGTAGAGTGCAGAGTGTAATGAAACTGTAAATTGAACAGGACACTTCTGACAGTAGTTTTTTGTCTTTGATCTTACCATGTATATTTCTTTCTGTAAGAAAATAAATGCAGATGTGTGTAAGTGAGAGAGAGGATGTATGTGTGTGTACTCTGCTCCTCTCTGTGGGTGAGTGAATGCAGATGTGCAGTTGGGAAAGTGTGCGTATGGTGTATATGTCTTTGTGCCAGTTTGTGTATGTGTAGGTTTGCTATGAATGTGTGTCCACTGTGTGTAGTAGGTTGTGTGATTTATGTGGGCAGACGCAAAGAAAAAGAGAGATGGAGGAATAGAGGGATGATTAGGGAGGTGAAGAGGAGAGAGGAAGATTGATCAATGGAGTGACAGGAAAGATTTACAGTAGAGTAGCAGCTGGTGTGTGTATGTTTCCACATGTTATGGAAGTGAAATCATAGATAATGCATAATGGAATCTATATTAAAACTGTGTTTCATTTTGGCTTAATCACAGTGTGTGAGCTGGTATAAATTATATTGAGGTGTGTGTGTGTGTGTGTGTGTGTGTGCTGTAGTACCGTGCATACTAGCTTCTTCAGACAAAGTGAATGCATGTGTGTGTAACCATTGAATGCTATTGGGATTACTCTGCCTGCCTGTATTTAGACCTGCCAATACAAAAATAGGGCACATGGATCTTGGATTTAAATATATATATATATATATAAATTTGAAATACATGAAATCAAATTCTGCCTCTTCAGCAATTAGTGTTTAATTTACTAAATATTATTTAATACAAATAATACAAAAGTTTTTACTAAAATCTGGAAACTTGTTTATGAAGTTAGCAGCATTAGGGGTGGGAATCATCACTGATTTCCCCAAAAGATTCAATTACAATTCACAAAGTCAAAATTTTGATTAATTTAATTAATTTAATTTAATACCAATTAGTTTAGTCTTTTTTCAGTTACAATAACAGGTTCTTTGGATATGACTAATACTGTAACACTCAACCTACAGTATTAAACATACAGGTGTTTACACAAATAATTAACACAAAATAGTTACATTCATGTTTAATGTTAATATTGATGCTACCTTAAAAGCGATTTCACACATTTAAATGACCACATTGTATATATGTACACACAAATACTAGTATATGCATGTGCACAGACTGACTGACGCACAGCTTGTGTATTTATTTTATAATGTAAATTAACTTGCATACAGCCTTTGCTAGAAAACCATTTCAATGTCTTTTATATTTTTGTAAACACAAAGCTCACAGGGAGAAAAAGTTCATTTGAACTCTTTGGAGTCTGGGGCTTTTAAGGCAAATGGACACTGTGTGTGTGTGTGTGTGTGTGTGTGTGTGTGTGTGTGTGTGTGTGTGTGTGTGTGTGCGCGCGCACTAATGTGAAAAGCTTTAGAGAGCAGAACAAACACTTTAACTTAAGTTCACAAACTGCAGTGCTGAAATATGTTACTGAACAAGCTCACATATATACGTTAATCAGTGCGATTCACACTGTTCGTTTGGAAAACAGATTTGACAGAAAATCAATACTTATTCATCCACCTCAGGATTAAAATAAGCTTGAACGGACACCATTCTCTCTTGTCAATTTTCTCCAGAAGGAGGTGCTACTCTGTTGTGTGTGCTGTGAGGTGGCAGGTATGGTTTTGTGAGACATGGCGTTTTATTGTCTCATAATCCTCTAGTAAGAGCTGGTTAATTGCCAGCTGAATTTTTTAATGGGGAAGCCATAAGGCATCACAGTCTCACAGACTGAAATGTGTCTCTTGTTACTTTTATTCTCTCACAACAATCTAAAAATAAATAATTTCACCTTTTAATAATAAAAAATAGAGTTTATAAAGTTTATGAGGGTTTGTTTATTATGTTTCTAGGAAAAAGTTTTGAAATTTCTTTGCTGTTTTGATTGTTCTCAGCTTTATATGAATTGTTATTGGATGATTGAAATTAAATTTGAATTGAATAAAAAAATCTACCCTTACTCATTATTATTGTATTCTAAAGCCTATAGTTCTTGCACTATAATGAAAATATAACTACATTCAGTATAAAAAAAAGGTAAATAATATAAATAAGACTTTTGATGGTAAAAAAACAAAACAAAACATCAACATTATGTATTTTTCTGTCAGACCAAAATGTTATTTTCAAATTGTGTAAACAGTGGCTGGATCTCTGAAATTATGTGCTGCATATGAGTGGACAGGAGCCAGAAGTATGTACAGAATGGAGGGCTCTTGGGATCAGCTTAGCATTGACACCAGTATGCTTGTGACGCTTATGTTTCCTCTCTTGCCACCTGCCACACTCAGTCAGCTGCATCAATCTCAGGGCCTGGTCCTTGCAACAATCTGTGCAACTTCTCACCTTGTAGAGATAACGACTTTACAAATTTATCAGTTTAAAGGACACTAATGTATAAAAGCGTGCGTGTATGTATAAAAGCGTGCAGATAATGCAACTCCAGTTAATCAGAAATGTGAAGTTATTTAGGGTGGAATGAATGTTGGTGACAGACAGGCTGGTTTGCGAATTTCTAGAACTGCTGAAATCCCGGGGTTTCCAGAACAACAGTCTCTTGGATGATGTAATGAAGAAAATACTTCCAGTCTGTCCATTTTTTCTGATGGAAATATCTTGATGAGAGGTCAACAGAGAATGGCCAGATTGGCTTAAGCTGAAAGAAAGGCTTCGGTAAATGTCGACTCTGAATTCCACAAGAGATCCAAACTTGAGGAGGAAAAACTTCAACAAGAGACCATGAGATGATAAATTATTGTTACACTGTAATAAAACCAGCAACTCTAACAATGACACCGATGAGTGATACAGTATGAGAGTGTATTTGTGAGAGTGAGAGTAAGGGAAAGTGAGAAAACTATTTGTTACTTTTGTGTTGTGTTCCTGTGTGTGTGGGGTCAGGGTCATGTCTTCACTGACCCCTGTAACAGGACGAGAGTTCTGGCAGATTAGACACATTAGGGTTAGTCATTTAGAAATGTCAAAGGTCAAATGTTCAGCTTGGTGACCTTCCTGTCAGAGTGCAAACTGGAGGGGAGTCAACAGGGGTCAGGACTGCCTCAACCAATCAGATCACTGCATTTAGACTCTGAGCCAATCAGAAACAAACTAGTCAGAGAATGTTAAATATCCACTCAATCCCTTATTGTTTTCTCAGTTTTGTTCTTTTCTCTCTCGTTCAAGCCCAGACTCTTTCTTGCTGTCTATACTCTCCCTCTCACGCTCTCTCTCTCTCTCTCTCTCTCTCTCTCTCACTCTCTCTCACTCACTCACACACACACACACACACACACACACGCTCTGTTTACACACATACACAAACAGACTGTCTCTTGATCACACACACACACACACACACACACACACACACACACACACACACACAGACACACACATACATGGACATACATGCACACACGCATACATGGCATGGCCTCCTTATTTGTCCTGTGTTGGTGGTGTGTGTATGTCCCCAGATGACAGTAAACACCTGTACACTCAGGCTACATTTCCACTGTAGCTGAAAAATCAATATTTACCCTGCTGAGTCGTCCAGAGGGAGCTTTTAAAAGCCCCCTTTGCGTGTGCTCTCTCTCTCTCTCCCTCTCTCTCTCTCTCTCTCTCTCTCTCTCTCTCTCTCTCTCTCTCTCTCTCGCTCTCTTGCTGTCTCTCTCTTATTCTCTCTAGCTCACTCACCCTCACTCTCTCACTCTATCTTTCTATATGTACACTTACTGTATACTGATGCTATTGTTTCACTGAAAAATGAATTCTGGGGAAGAAAGTTCTGCTAATGTTGGCATGGTCCCAAAAAAAGTATGTTTTGAATTAGCTAAAAGCCTCTATCAGTCCAGCAGTGAACGGCTTTTGTTTTGTGTGTGTGTGTGTGTGTGTGTGTGTGTGTGTGTGTGTGTGTGTGTGTGTGTGTGTGTGTGTGTGTGTGTGTGTGTGCATTTGTGTGTGAACTCACTGAACTGGGCTCTGTTTTTTTCTGTTTATTTATTCTTAGTTCTTTTGAGAGAACAGCATCACATTACAGAGGCATCTAAAAGTAAATAATAATGTAATGTAACAATAATAACATAATACTGACAACAACAACAAATGTAATAATGTCGAACACAACCCCACACAGTAGCACTGTTTATTAGTATAAGAAAGTCATAAATCTGTCCTGTTTAATCATCCAAGTAGTGCTTTTTGTTTTTCATGGAAAAAATAAATTCAGAAAAGAAGAGGCCAACTGAGGTGTTAAAGTGATAGTTTGGCAAGAAAATAATAACCCAATCCCTTACACCAGTTGTCATTAATCAGCCAGTTTAAACATCCTCTGTCTCCTCTAAACATAAATAACAAGATGAAATGTCTTTTAGTGCTGATCTTAGCGTCTTTTTATATAGAACTTTATTTTAAAAACAACAGTGAAGAGTCAGTCTGCTGTTCAGCTTGATCTGGAAATGTAGGATGACCTTGGTGTGACCCTGATTATAATTGTTTACTCAAAGCATGGATATGTGTGTTTACCAAACTCACCAGTTGCTGTGTTTTTTGCTAAAATGCTCAATTTGTTCCTTTTTTTAAATTGCTTCACTTGATTGATTCCCAGGTGGTTGCTCTGGTGTTACTAGTTGGTTACCATGCATTTAGGCATTTGTTAAGCTGTTGCAAGTTGGTGCTATGCTGATGCAAAGCAGTTGCTGTTGTCTGCACCTTGCAAGATCTACCATGTTTGTAGGTGTAGTCTGTTATGCTATATTGCCATGAAGGTGTTACTAGTTAAAAAAAAATCATGGAAACACATAAATGGTCCATAGACATTTTGCAATTCATTCCTGAGGGGGAAGAATATGTCATATGACTGATAAGTATGTATTCAGTCAAAGTGTTGGTGTTACTCTTAGCCTGTAGTAATGTACTCTAATATGGTATAAGCCAGCCAAAGTTTAGGAAACCTAATTTTTGGAAGTGTGTTCACATGGACACGTGGATAGCCAATCAACTGACCAAATTCTGATTGTTCTGGGAGCTTAGTTTAGATGTCAGACACTCTGTCTAGGTGTGGAGGGGAAGAGTCTGAGGCTTTTGACTTCGGCTGTGCCAAAACCACACCATAACTCTAAACGGCGTGTAATAGTAGACTGGTGCACCACTATTAGTAGCACATCCATCAGTATGCTCAGTATAGCAGTATGTGGTTTTGGATGCAGTCTATAGCTTCCTGGCCAGTTGCAAAGACTTTACAGTCAAGTGCAGAAAAATATGGTGGTTGGAAAAACTTGCAAGTCCAGAGAAATAATGAGAGGATTGGTAAAAGTTTCATAAACCTATATAGGATGGGGTGGGTGGGTGGGTATGTTTGTGTTCATGCTCAACTTTTCTAAATACTTTCAGGAAGAAAAGAAGGCCCACCCGGTGGAGCCAGTGATTAGTGACAGCATGGCTGATAAATCAGGTGAAGATGCTCAGAAGGAGGAGCAGCCAACCATCAATCTTCCGCCCACTCCCACACCACAGACTCCGCCCCCTCAGCAACAGCACACAGACCCCGCGTCTCCCACTGTCGCCACGACACCTGACCCTGCTCCTGTCACCTACAGCAACAAAAGCCTTCGCAGGTCTTGTGAGGCGGAGCAAGAGTACGAGGTACACAAGGACCAATAATACAGTATAGCAGTACAGAACATTTAAAAATGTTGCTGAAGTGCACTTTTTAGAAATGTACACAATTTCTGTTCTTAGCTCAGAACTTTGGTGCTGATCAGCCAAGACATATTTTGTGTCTGATGTTTACTTCTTCAGTTTTATTGCTGGGGCTACAATATAGCTAATATATTGCTAACAACAAATGGATACTTATACCTTACCAATTATAAATTCAAGATTCAAGAGACATTCTTTGTCATTTGTATCACATGTGGTTCCTGTGGTTGGAACAAAATTATGGTCTAAGTAACAATCAAAAAAAGCAATATATATATATATATATATATATATATATATATATATATATATATAAACATATAAATAAACAATAAATAAAAATATACTGTATATGATGTATATATAATATAATCACTAATAGTCCACAAACATTTGGACATTCAGTGAAATTTGTCTGTCTGTTTTGGTGTGTGTGTGTGTGTGTGTGTGTGTGTGTGTGTGTGTGTGTGTGTGATAGGATGGTCGTGGGTTTGGAATTGGTGTACTGGTCTGGGGAAAGCTGCGGGGCTTCTCCTGGTGGCCTGGTCGCATCGTATCCTGGTGGATAACAGGACGGAGTCGAGCTGCTGAGGGAACCCGATGGGTCATGTGGTTTGGAGATGGGAAGTTCTCTGTGGTGTGTTGACCAAGTATTCGGTTCATCAGTGTATTCCCATTCATTCCTAACCTCTGTTTATTCCTTAGAATTAAATATGTAAATGAGCTTTGTTTATGTGCTTTTGTTTTGTTTTGCGATTCCATTTTTAAAAACCTCTGTTTAGGTCAGCCTGTCCTAGTAAGTTCAGCCCAAGGGCAGGTAACAGAATTTCTAAAGAAGTCTTCATCAATTCTTAAATGTCACCACAGACCTACTGGTAACTCTTGCCACAGTTGAGGTCAAAGTACAGCATCTACCATCAGAAAGAGACCAAACCAGTGCTCCAGATAATGCTGACCTGTCATCGCAGGGCCGGTAAAAATAGAACTCTGTACAAGATATAAGCTATTTTGGGACAATTTTGGGATGATGTTGTTTGTGGTCAAACCAGAAGAAATGGTCATTGGTCTGTTTACAAATAAAGTCCCATCCTTACACTTGCTGGTTACCTCTTGGCATAATCATCATGGCCACTAATTGAAGAGGCATGAAGAGGACTTTGGTAAAGTTATTGTGTTTGGTGGATCCCCATGTCAGTCAGTGGACAATGTCCCTACCTGGTTTACGTCCCCTGACTGATTGGTGTCAAACATACAAACAAATTGTGGGCCTGCTACAATCAAACAGCTAGTCCATGACTGTCTGAAACTTGAAAAAGCCAGCTGATTTGATGGCTTGCTTCCCCCACTGTCTTTGAAGGCAGTTTCATGATGAAGATGAACCAAACCACAAATGCATAAACACATCCTGACATTGTCATGGTTTATCCATTAGCATTTTTATCCACTGCAGGCAGCATTTTTTACCTGTCACAGTCTTTGACTGACCTAAATGTTTGAATTGCAGATAACTCAAAGGTATTTTTTGACAGACCTTGAAAGCTTAATGATAGCTATGATATGTTTCTTTTATTACATCAAAGTGTCTAGTAGGTATGGAAAATTAGGCTAAGTGTGTAAGTCCCTAAAACAGTGGTAGAGTAGCTTCAGGATGCTTCTGGGACCAAGTGTCTTATAGTGACCTGGATTCTCTTGGCCAATTTGCACTGCACAAATCGGTCAGGGGACAGGAATCTGGTAGTGACAGACTGCTTGCACTGTGAATGTGAATAAAACATTTTGTGAACCAAGTTAATCTCTGGTTAATCACGTCTGTGATTATTGTTGAGTATTGGTGAGGCAATAACAAAAATAGAAACATTACTCTCCTTTTGTCACACATAGTAAATGGGAGTGTACATTAAATCTCAATTCAATTAAAAAACAAGAGAAAGGGTCAGCTTTAGGTAGTGTAGTAGTAAATATATTATAAGTTATAATTGAATTTACTTGTCCTAACTTGAGATTAAAATGTGCAGCTGTATTTTTTATGAATATCACTTATTATCTGTGAAGGGACCTGAAATTCATGTTTGTGTTTTTGTCAAAGCAAAGTGAGCAATGAACTAATAACTGACCACACCTAAGTCTTGGCTGACTCTCAGGCACACTGTAATAAGCTGTTTTGTACAGTATATGTCCATTTTGTCAAAATAGAGAATTATTGGCAAATTTCTTAAAATTCGAAAACACCAAAATATAACATGTACATATGTATTCACAGCCTTTGCCATGACACTCAAAATTGGGCTCAGATGATTGGAGTACACCTGTGGTAAATTCAGTTGATTGGATATGATTTGGAAAGGCACTCACCTGTTTATTTAAGGTCCCATAGTGGACAGTTCATGTCAGAGTACAAACCTAGCCATGAAGTCTAAGGAATTGTCTGTAGACCTTCAAGACAGGATGGTACTGAGACACAGTGTCTGGGAAGTGTACAGATAAAACATTGCTGCATTGAAGGTCCCAATGAGCACTTTAGCCTCCATCATCCATAAATGGAAGAAGTTTGGAACCACCTGACTATTCCTAGAGAGAACCCCATGGTTACTCTGACAGAGCTCCAGCAATGCTCCATGAAGAGAGGAGAACCTTCCAGAAGGACACCTATTTCTGCAGCACTCCACCAATCAGGCCTGTATGGTAGAGTGGCCAGACTGAAGCCATTCAGTAAAAGGCACATGACAGCCCATCTAGTGTTTTGCCAAAAGGCACCTAAAGGACTAAAGAACAAACTTTTGGACTGAATGCCAATCATCACGTCTAGAGGAAATCAGGCACTGCTCATCACCTAGCCAATACCATTCCTACAGTGAAGCATGGTGGTGGCAGCCTCATACTGTGGGGATTTTTGTCTACGGTAGGAACTGGGAGACTAGTCAGGGTCAAGGGTAAGATGACTGCAGCAATGTATAGAGACATCCTTGATATCCTGCTCCAGAGCTCAAACTGGGATGAAGGTTTATCTTCCAACAGGACAATGACCCTAAGCACACAGCTAAGATAACAAAGGAGTGGCTTCAGGACAACTCTGGGAATGTCCTTGAGTGGCCCAGCCAGAGCCCAAACTTAGACCTGATACCACCAAAAACAGGTGTGCCAAACTTGTAGCATCATATTCAAAAAGACTTGAGGCTGTAATTGCTGCCAAAATGCTTCAACAAAATATTGAGCAAAGCCAGTGAATACTTATGTATGTTATGTTGGTTTTTTTTGTTTGTTTTTTTATAAATTTGCAAAGATTTCAAACAAACTTCTCACTTTGTCATCGTGAGGTATTGTGTGTAGAATTCTGATGGAAAAGGAGCTCTATAGCTAGGAATACCAGAAATGTGTTAAAATTGTGGAAAAGATAAAATTATGAGTTTTAATAAAGTACAGGATGAGAAGGATCTTTTGAATCTAGATGTGGGTATAATATGTGTAGGACTTCACAGTGTGATATAACTGTAGTGGATTAAAGGTGAAAAAAGCCCAGACTCACTCATCTGTTACTTTTACAAGTAAGAACTCTGTACTTTATTTAAAGATCAGCCTTGAGCTCCAAATTGAATAATGTTCCTTTCTTATCTCTCCTGAATTCCTCCCCCCTCCTCAGGTCTGTGTAGAAAAACTGTTGCCTTTGAGTTCATTTTCTACTGCCTTTCATCAGCCTACCTACAGCAAACAGCCCATGTACAGAAGAGCTATCTTCGAGGTGCTACAAGTGAGTCTCTCAGACAAACACACAGGCATATACTTTTTGGGGAATCTAATTAGGATTGTTTTTGCCTCAGGACTTTGTAAACAGTTTAATAAATATATATATTTTTTTATTTTAAAAATGCCATCATTTAGAACACATACAAGTGAACATACATGCAGTGAACAGTAAAAAGAATTTATCGTTTTGAAGAAAGTAGAGTTTAGTTTGTCAGTTAGTTTGAAGAATGGAGGTTGGTTCCAGATATCTCCTTGGCACCCCAACCAGCGTGAGGATGTTTTCCATTCCATTACCTACTCTGGTGTGTGTGTGTGTGTGTGTGTGTGTGTGTGTGTGTGTGTGTGTGTGTGTGTGTGTGTGTGTGTGTGTGTTTCTCGGCACTGTCATAAACATTTTTTACATTTTTAGTGAACTGTTGAGTTATGTAGCTGTATAGAGACAAATTACACATCTCAAAAATGTCCACTGCCCAACAAAAGCATTGGTTGCATTTTCATTTTGAAGAAGTCAGATGTCAGATGTTTTGCCGTTTTCAGGAGTCTGAAATGCTGATACTTTGTGTGTGAGAGAGAGCCTCTCAGTTAAATCCTCATATTGATAAGACATGCTGGATGACATATTTAATCCTCTGATTGGCTTTGATATAATAATGAGAAAACAACAACAAAACAGGTAGAAAAACTGACTATTGGAATAAAAACAGCACAAAATGAGTTTTTAAAATTTACTTCCATTAAAAATGAAGTTTTTCTTCTGTAAAGTTGCCATTTTTGAGAATAGGTACCGTATTTTCCAGACTATAAGCCACTAGTTTTTTTCCATGCTTTAAAACCATGCGGCTTATAATGAGGTGCAGCTAATTCTTCTTATATATGTAATTTTCCAGGGTGCGGCTTATAGTCCGGAAAATATGGTAATAAGTTTTATGAAAGCCGAGGCCTGAACATACACTGTGTAACAGTTCTACATTCGTAATATTGTTGAAAAGCTAAGCTTCTCGGCTTTAAGGTCTAAGATAAGTTTAAGCATCTAGGATAACCTAATGGTACTTCTCTTTCTCATTGCCTCAAACACCCACACACAGACACATTGCTTAAGTCCACAAATACAAGTCTTTTATTTGTTTTTACTTTTTATCAATTGTTTACAAATGTGTGTGTGTGTGTGCATTCTCATATATGCTCTTGCAGACAGCCAGTACACGGGCAGGTAAGCTGTTCCCAGTGTGTCTATCCAGTGATGACTCTGACTCGAGGAAGAATATAGAGCTGCTGACCAGAGAGATGATTGAGTGGGCCAGTGCAGGATTCCTTCCCACTGGGGCAAAAGGCCTTGAGCCTCCACCAGGTAAAACATTCAATACACTATACTGTGTAGTAGCACTGTGTTTGCTATACAGCAGTACACGCCAGACTTCCAGACACACCCTCTAAGCAATGTAATCAGCTGGTTTATCACGTACTGATTGCTGACACAGTAATTTGCCTACAGACAATGCTTGTAATAATCACCATCAACCATCAGAGTAGGACACACAAGCCTAAAGTCACCATGGCCAATTCCAAGCATGATTTAGAGACAGGACAGTGTGATTTTTCAATAAATGATATACATGTAATTGTTAATTTAATAGAGATGTGAGGTTTTGGCACGAGGAGATTATCACAATGTTAACTGCAATAGTTTAGACATAATCTTACTAAATGAACATAAGAACAAAAGATATTCCTTTAGTCATTTCTACGCTTCGTATATGGTTCCAATTCAGACGCCATTTTCACTTTAGCTCTCCATCCATGCTGATGCCAATTTTAAATAATCATGCATTTCTCTCAGCTTTGAGTGACCCTTCTTTTAAGATTTGACATGAGAATGGTATTACCTTGTTTAAGGATCTGTTTAAAAATGGCATTTTTAGCAGCTTTGCACAGCTGGGTTGTGATTATGATCTCCCCCCATCACATCTATTTAGGTATTTTCAAGCTGGACACTGTGCACTCTCATTATTTCCCAGAGATACCCGACTCCTAGTGACTCAGCCGTGGGACAAACTTCTATCCCTGGATACTTCCCTAAAATCCAATATATCCAAAATATATTCATGCATAATGTCTTGGGACAGACAATCCCTAATCAATGTTAAGAAGGCCTGGGAGGATGAGCTGGGTATGGTCTTTACAGACGAATGGTGGGACAGGGCTTTTTTGTTCTACTCTTTGCAAATTCTGGTCAGATTTTTTTGAAATTATGTCCAAGGTCTTACATATTAACATAGATGTTTCATCTTCTATAGCTTTATTTGGCATTAGCAATAATACATTACTGATCAAAAGGGCTCAGTCGGAAATCCTCTTGTTCACATCTATAATAGCAAGACGTCGTATCCTTCTATTGTGGAAATCTGCAAACCTCATGCTGGCTCCAAGATATTATGTATTACTTCAGATTAGAGAAAATAAGATTCACACTTAAAGGAAATACTGCTAAATTGTTTCAGAAATGGGACTCTTTTTTGTCTTATTTCGCGTCACTCCATATTTTGCCAAATGATTAACTTCTCCCAAAGGTTATGTGTGGTTTTTTTTTTTTTTGTGGATGTGTGATTTGTATGTGGGTATTTTGGGGTTAAAATAAAAAATGGGGAGACATTGTTTATGTTCTTTGTGTATATCTGTATTTTGTACGAACTCCTAAAATAATAAAAAAAAAGAACATAAGACATACAGTCATCTCACCATATCTTGTATTTTTAGCAGTTGTCAGTTGTTTTTTAAAGGTTGACAAATGTAATGATAAACTGAGATTATCTAGTTGCACGAATGTAGGAATAGAAGAAACAATAAAAATGTAAGATTAATTCACCAATATATGCAGTCTTAGCATTTACATCAGACAACCTCCCCTATGATTGTCATGAATTTCTTTTTATGCAGCTTTGCAAATAGCAAAAAATGGTAGTCTTAACTTTCAGAAAAAACTTTTAGAATCTCAGAAATTCATTTTGTTCGTTGATTATTTCAGTTTAAATCATTCAGTAACTTCTATTTATTAATAATAACTGATATGCATTTTAATAACTAATTGTTAAGGAACTACTATAAATTGTTCCGCTTTCAATAATTCACTAATTACTAAGATCATTCAGCCTCTTCTATAGATTATTTAGCCACTACTAAATATATGGTGTTGATATAACAACAATATATTGTTCAATCTCTGCTGTACATTATTCAGCAACAACTATTCTATGAAACTAACATGGAACTCGTTTGCGGTTGGGGAAGTAAAGTAAAATCTCACACACTGACCTTTGTGTTTTAGGGTAATATAATTTAAATTTCTTTCTAAGAAAAGTGTTAATAGTTAAAAGTTAATGACTGATTTAATGTCTAAACACCAACAGACAAACATGTGTAAAGAACCCCATTACTAAGAAACCCTTAAAGAACCCTTTTTGTAAAAACATGTAAACAGCAGAAGACAAGGCTGCAAGTATATGCCTCAGAGTGAGTGTACTTTGTGTGTTTCAGCGGAGCGGAGTCCCTACACTGAGGTATACCCGGAGATGTGGGTAGAGCCAGAAGCTGCCGCTTATACCGCCCCTAAGAAGCCCAGAAAGAGCAGTGTTGAGAAACCCAAGATCAAAGAGATTATAGATGAAGGCACCAGAGGTATTACATTCAGACACCATTATATGCTTAAAGGCTCCCAGACTTCCTTATTGACCCCCACGTGCTCAGTTATTGATATAGATGGAGCCAAAGATATGAATGTGCATACACAATCATGTTTTTTGTTTGTTTTCAGAGAGACTGGTTTATGAAGTGCGTCAGAAGTGCCGGAATATTGAAGGTAAAGAAATATTTTTGTCCATAAATTCCTGCCTTGGCCTCTTGCTCCTATTTGTAATAAAATAGTGAAAGTTTCTCAGTGTGTGCTATAGGATATTCTTGCTGATTTTAAGGCCAGTTCTCTTGATGATAACAAAAGGTTTCTTCATTTCTGATTTATTGGAAATCAGGACTGCCTGGGATATCATGTGTCGTTATCTGCCTGGATTATTCTGTGTTATCGGGAAGTCTTTAATCCAGTGTCCTAAATCTACTCATCAGTCTCTTCATGGCTGCCCTGATTGAGATTAATGACTATAATGCTCATTTGTGCTGGCTTGTCTATGGGAATTTCAGTGCAGTTCCATTCCTGAAGGATCACAGCAGGAGTCTCATTACATTGTCCTCTGTGTGCAGATATGTGTATTTCCTGCGGGAGTCTTAACGTGTCACTTGAACATCCACTCTTCATTGGAGCCATGTGCCAGAGCTGCAAGGTACAGCACATAAACGCACGAACACTCATTGCACATTTTTTGGGAGGAGGGTGCAGTTTTGGTTTTAGAAGTGGAACCGGCTCATTGTAAATTTGGACACTTGCCTCCTGTTTCAGTACTGGTTTTAACAAGCCTCATTGTTTCCCCCTGGGGTGGAATCCCCATCTTAAGAGCTGTTCCATTACAATGTGCTAAAGTGCAGTTAGATAAGTCCTCAGAGGGGTAAGGGATTACCCAGAAATCATTGTGTCAGGATGCTAAGTTTGCCAACTTCCTCGTGTGCAAACCAACTCTTTCAGTTTACAGGACAGTTGGCAGACTCACATAATGCAATCAAAAATTGCATTAAAAATTAAATCATATCAAAAATGGTACACAAAGCTATTTAAAAGCAGAAGCTACTGAATATTTTAGAAATGTACATTTTGGTTTGCTGGCCTATAGGTTCCAAAGTCTTCCATTTGTAATATGACTAATGACATGATTTATTCCTTCTTGTTCGATTGCTAGTTAACCAAAAGTGGCCACACAAAGTCATTTTCCCACACATCTACTGATGTGTAGTTAAAAACTCTAAGGTTATTTCAGGTGATTTTAGCAAGAGAGTACATTAAATGACTTTTGGATAGTGTTGAGTATTTCATATGTTGTATTTCAAATGTTGTTGTAAGTCTAGAAGGTTATAGAGGTTATGCTCACTCTGATTTAAATGTGTATGAATTAAGAAATGTGTACTGTGTGCAGAACTGTTTCCTGGAGTGTGCTTATCAGTATGATGATGACGGCTATCAGTCCTACTGCACCATCTGCTGCGGTGGAAGAGAGGTTCTTATGTGTGGGAACAATAACTGCTGCAGGTATGTGTGTGTGTGTGTGTGTGTGTGTGTGTGTGTGTGTGTGTGTGTGTGTGTGTGTGTGGAATCACTGTTGTAATATAAAATATAAATACAACTCTTGTATCTAATATCTCTTTCTCCATTGTAATTATTATTTTAATTTTGTGTTATTGCAATGTATGTATTTTCTATTGGATGGAAGCATTGTGTCCAGCAAATGGTATGATTTGAAGGAAAACATTTGATGAAAACTTAATATAAGATTTGAGTGTTTTAATTTTTAATAATTTAATTCATATTTTATTAATATTTTAAAATGTGCACAGTGTAAAGAGCAGCTGAACATTTTCTCTGTATGCATGTAGGTATGTGCATAATACCTCTTATTTGAATGTGTGTGTGTGTGTGTGTTTGTGTGCAGGTGCTTCTGTGTGGAGTGTGTGGATCTGCTGGTGGGTACAGGTTCTGCGCAAGCTGCTATCAGAGAGGATCCGTGGAACTGCTACATGTGTGGCAGCAGGAGCGTGTTTGGTCTGCTGCGGCGCAGAGACGACTGGACATCACGTCTCCAGCTGTTTTTCGCCAACAACCACGACCAGGACTTTGTGAGTAAACCTCACAATTGTGTGGCTCTGTGTGTGCGTGTGACAGAGAGAGAAGGAAAGACTAGGAAAGACATAAGATTCTCTCTCTCCCTCTGTCTTTATACACTTCGAGATGAGACGACCTCATGTTTGTAAAGTGGTGATGAAATCTCGCAACATATTTATAATATTTAATCAAATATTAGACGTCTGTAAACTTACATCATAATTAAAATATTTGTAAGCCTCATGGTGAAAGGTTTACCAGTATAAAATTAAAGTTTTATATAACTAACGTTTGTCTCTTCCTCCACTTACTCAGGAGCCTCCTAAACTCTACACTCCTGTAGCAGCAGAGAAGAGGCAGCCAATCAAAGTGCTCTCTTTGTTTGATGGCATCGCTACAGGTGAGCACACTCCTATAACTCTAATGCTTACCTCTTCTGTGTAAATTATATCACTAAGCTCAACTCAGCTTTATTTACTGTAGCACAGCTGTATTTTAAATGTGATGTAAGTGGATTTAGTTAATAAAATATAAAATATATAAAATATATATAAAATTATAATATAAAAAATATAATATAAATAATATAAAAAATATGTAAAAGTAATATAAATAAGCAGGCTAAAATTTATAGGCAGCTCCACTGTTGCTCCACCTCACAGCTTTCAAGATCTACAGGAACATCTCTGTCAGAGATAGCAAAATTAGAGCTCTTGTAGGTAGAGGGCTTTTCAGCTGTGTATATTCAGAAATAAAGTTAGTGATCCAGAACTAATCATCCACATCAGTACCTGACTTCACTAGAACTATTGTGGTTAAATGCAGTCAAATCCTCACAAGAACATTCCAACAACTAGTCTAAAGCCTTCCCAGAGTAGAGTCTGAACTCTACTCTGAGTCTGAACAGTATAATATACTAAATAATTATATTTATCCTTTCTGATTATAAATCCCCTACAGGATTTTTCAGAGTGAACGCTTGAACTTGCACACAGGACATGTGTTTATATCTGTGTCATGGTTTGGTCTATGACCCTGTGCTTAGGTTTACTGGTGTTAAAGGACCTGGGAATCCAGGTGGAGCGTTACGTGGCATCGGAGGTGTGTGAGGATTCCATCACTGTGGGTATGGTGCGGCACGAGGGGCGCATCATATACGTGGGGGATGTCCGCAATGTCACGCGCAAACACGTGAGTGACACACATCCACAGCATCATGTAAACACTTAGAAAGGCATGTGGTGGGTGTCAGTAATGTCACATGCAAAACATCACACACATCTGCAATGTTACACTCAAACACAGTTTATACGGCAATGATGGATAATGAAGTCAGCAACTGAAGTTAGCAACTCAAAGCTTCATATAGACTTTTGTTCTGCTTCTCAGGAACTGGATTAATTTAGAAGCATGTTCAATTATTCAGCATGCATTCTTCTCGAGCTCTGTTGCTTTTCGGTTTAAACCAGTGCACTTTATACATCAAATGGTAATTACAATACAGAGCTGACCTACTGATAACACGAATCAATGGCAAGTAAAGCTCATAATATCCAATATTAATGCATTTATGCTTAATATTTAGGACAGAATAATGTGAGGTTTTTATATTTTCATCACCTCACACAATCTCATTATATATGTTGCAGTGTTGGCCTCTGCATGCTTCATTTTTTTATTATGGGGAAAATTAAAACGTCTAACAATGGGCTTCAGAAACGCATTTCAAACACATTGTGTTCACACCCTTGGAACTATTATTTACACAATATTACTCTGTGTCAACTTCTTAACAGTGTGGGAGGTGTGTGCATTTTAGACTCTTGATCTAGAAAGCAGGTTCTATCTTCATATATATTAATGTCACTCTAAAGACTTTAGGCTCAATCTCAAAACTGTTCAGGACGCAGATAGAACCTTATAGTTCCAAGGGGACAACATGTACTTATAAAGCCTTTCACACCAGGTATGTTTCAAAATATTATTCACCTTCTGCTCTTTTGACCAATCACAGCTTTTTACTAGAATTTGTTCTGGTAACAGCTATACCAGTTATGCTCACTGTGTTTATTTATCACCTGTGGAGATGTACAGTTCGCACTCAGTGGGCATGTGTCTGAGCTGTGTAGACGCCCTCCTAATAATTAATCTGTGTAAGAACTCTACTTTCTTCTTCCACAGTAACAAAAAGTAAGATGCAGTGTTTATTCTGCGAGGCCCTGTCACAAATCACTCCTTCTGCCCTATGTAATACACTTTGCAGGTTGTAAAATAGCTGTACCTCCATTCAAACAGTGCATGATATAACTCAACTAATACCATTCATTTCAAAGGAAGAAGTGCCATAAAGTGCCATGAGAGTTTGGTAACTGCAACACTGAACCACATGCCAGCTATGAACACAACGTCAACTTTAATCCAAATTTGAATAATATCTATACATTCAGACATACTTCATGGTAAATGATAAAGGCATTTAATAGCTCAGGATTTTTAAAACTGTTACCAAAAACTCTTTATTCAAGATCTGCACTGTTACATCCAGTCAAATGTCTCGTGTTCTGTTAAGTACCCATGATAATCACCATGCGTTTATTTTAATCACAATTTATCAATATAGTGATGAATATATTCATATTGCCAACCTCTATGTGGAAGTAGTTTATGTCCAACTGAATAAAGACTTGCTAACTGAAGTCTTTTGTAATTGAATTGGATGTAGAAGTGCTTTGTCCTATTTCAGGTGCAGCCTTGTAATTGCAGTATTACATTTCATGTTTATCAGCCCTGTTTTCTCTCACTCCACATCAGTTGTGTAGTCAGTCTTTATTTGATATATTACAGCAGCTCTGTTCTTTGGAGTTTCTGCTTTTGTCCCCTCAGGGTGTTCTTGTTGCGCTGACAGTGCTACAGCATTGTGTGTGTGTGTGTGTGTATGTTTGTAGTTAAAGTGAATGGCTATGGAGCAGTGTAATACGTTCTCATTCTCTTAAAAAAACAACAACCTGCACACACTGTCATTCAGAGTGATGAATACAGACACTAAACTGCAGTTCATTACATTTCTGTGTGTGTTTGTGTGTGTGTGTGTGTGTGTGTGTGTGTGTGTGTGTGTGTGTGTGTGTGTGTGTGTGTGTGTGTGTGTGTATGTGGTCTAGATTCAGGAATGGGGTCCGTTTGATCTTGTCATTGGCGGAAGCCCCTGTAATGATCTTTCCATCGTGAATCCAGCCAGGAAAGGACTCTATGGTATGGAGTGTTTTTGTGTTGTGTGTATCTGGGCCTAAATGATATGATACCAACCAGATGGAGCTGTCTGTTCCACAGCCCATTGCTGGGGAACCTTACATCCTCTAACCCACAATTGGTATAGCCCAGAATTGGCAAATTTAAGTTCTTTAGCTGCTCCAGAGCAATCCCATTTGATTGGTCAGTGATTTTCTATAAAGGATAGGCTCTCCTGTATCAGCACTGTGTGCACCACGTAGTAGCTGAACACCAAGTAGAAAGGGGTATCTGTATTTGTCTACAGACAAATACAGACATATAATGGATATATAATGTAAATGTATGTTTGTTGTACATATTGTTAGAGTGTATTACAAAAGGTTAGTATTTATGCATTTGTGGCTATTATTTGTTGGCTGCCATAAAATAATTTCTTTTAAGGTATAATTAATATAATGTATTAAGGTAATCTATTAGTAATGTAATAATAAGTGACAAATTGTGTCCATAATGTCATATAGTGAGTTTGTGGGCATTAATGTGTGTGTATATGTATTGTCCAGAGGGCACTGGGCGTTTGTTTTTTGAGTTCTATCGACTGCTGCATGAGGCTCGACCAAAAGAGGGAGACGACAGGCCGTTCTTCTGGCTTTTTGAGAATGTTGTCGCCATGGGAGTTAGTGACAAGAGAGACATCTCACGCTTCCTAGAGGTACACATTCACACTCACACATGAACCTTATAGATATTTAAGCACATATACATTTTTAGAAAAGGTCCAAAGTAATTTAGACACAATTTTATGAGGTCTAAATACCGTACCGTACTGCCTTTATCATGGACTCAACACTGCCATCCTGTGGTTTGGTGTCAAACCGGGTCAGAAATGGGCCCAGGTTTTCATTTTAGCCGAACTGAAACTCATGTGATCAGACTGACTGATTGATTCATTGAGTGGAAATTGTAATACTTTGATTTTTACTCCAAAAATTGCATTTTTTGACCAAGTTCTCAACATTTAAAAAATACTTTAGTATCAGTGTAAAGTAAAACTTATTCTGTGTGAATAATTTTAGGCTATAGATTTCATCTTCCATTCGCAGTATGCTGAATATCTTGTTTATAAAATATAAAATATAAATAAATAAATATATATAAAAATATTTCGCTATTTAAATGTTGTATTGATGAAGTCTTGTAATGTGTCATGTGAAAAATTGTGACTATTATCGCTATCATAGTATTGTTTGGTATGAAGTGTTGTTGTGATTTCAAAATGTATATTGTAGTATTGTGACACGTCCCATGCAGTTTACTGTGGCTCCATCCCTGGAGTTTGAGCAGTGTGTTACTGTCAGAGAATGACCCTGTAAATTTTAATACATCTCTCCCTATAGTGCAATCCAGTGATGATTGATGCCAAGGAGGTGTCTGCTGCCCACCGTGCCCGCTACTTTTGGGGAAATCTGCCAGGAATGAACAGGTGAGACCATTTGTTCAGCATGCATAAAAGCAGGATAAGCTCTTTTTAACCTTGATTTCAGAAGAAACAATGGATGGGCAGGTGTCCCAATACTTTTCTCTATATAGTGTTTGTATGTACAACTGCCATCACTCTGCATGACTCTGCATGGGATGTTAGATGTGGATCTCATTTGTATTTTTCTTTCTGTTTTCCTCTTCTTAGGCCATTGTCTGCCATGGCAAATGATAAGCTTGACCTGCAAGACTGCCTTGAACATGGTCGCACAGCGAAGGTTTGTGTCTGTGTTTGTTTGTGTAGTTGAATATGAATTTTTGTTAGATTTTGGTCAGTATTACTCAAGAGGTTTTAGCATAGCAAAAGTTAAAAAAGCAATAGCAATAGTTAATGAAACCAAACCAAAACAGATGTACTCAGTTTTCCCAAACGTCACTTAGCAAAGAAGTGTTTGGTGTCTGAAGTTTATTTCTTTAGTTTTGCACTGGAGGTCTGATGAACTAAGCACATTTCTAAACTGCCACTGGTGCTAAGTGTAAGACTCCTCGCCTCAAGTGTGTTGAGTTCTGTAACCGTTTAACAGATTTGGATATGCAGCTTCAGATGCAATATAACATGCTGTTCTTTGTAAACGTGGACAAAATTACAGGTTAAGTTTAAGTGTTGTGTTGGGTGCTAGCTCTGTTCTTGGCTGACTTGGAATTAACAAACATTTGGGGTGAGGGGTTAGGAATGACCAGCAGATGACATTCAGTGGGTAATGTTATCTTTATGGCTTGTGTAAAATTAAGATTAATCACAGATTGATCTTAAAATTGAAACGTATACTAAACAATTTAGGGTCTTTTCACATTAACCATGTATAATTGACCAGGTTTGTTGTGTGTGGCCAAGTTGTTGAGGGTCTAATGTATCTGTGAGCTTTGTAATTGGGTGCGGGGGGTGTGGCTCAATTAGAGGCTGGGTCTGTGTTGCAGTTTGATAAGTTGAGAACCATCACCACTCGCTCCAACTCCATCAAGCAGGGCAAAGACCAGCACTTTCCAGTCTACATGAACAACAAGGAGGACATCCTCTGGTGCACTGAGATGGAAAGGTAATGGGTGGGTGGATGTATAGATGAATGAAGTGGTTGAATGAATGAATGAATCTGAAGAATAGATTGTTTAATGTATGGATGGTGCTGGATGAATGAACATTTGTAAGTTTGATGGGTGGATGGTTGGATGGACATTTCAGAGGGTGTTTAAACAAATGGTTTGCTTTCTCATTTGCATTAAAGTGCTTTGAAGTTTTGTGTGTGTGTGTGTGTGTGTGTGTGTGTGCATGCACAAATGTACACATGTGTGAATACTGTTTCTCTGTTTCAGGGTGTTTGGTTTTCCTGTCCATTACACAGATGTGTCCAACATGAGTCGTCTGGCCAGGCAAAGGCTGCTGGGAAGGTCATGGAGCGTCCCCGTCATAAGACACCTGTTTGCTCCACTGAAGGAATACTTCGCCTGTCTTTAACCTCTGGCCTATTACATCATCACAGTGGCTCACTCTGCTCCCTTATCTGCATACTGACCAAGCTCCACCCCTTACATTTGTTTTTGGTAGTATCCTGACGACCTACTGGTGCTATTCATTAGGGGGAAAAATGCGATGTTTCATCCAATTACACGGTCTCACTTTTACATGTCAACTATTTATTGAAACATTTATTGAAGACATACAGTGCTGTGCAGAAGTCTGAGGCCACCTGAGTAAATTACAACTAAAGCTGTTTATCTGGACATTAAATATTTAATTGCAAAGGAAAGAAAATACAATAAATACAAATAATATATAAATATATCTTTCAGTATTTACAGTTACTGATTAACACCTAGTATATCTAATGAACTCTTCATTAAAGAAAGTCAAATACATACAGTGGCAGGAGCTGCATAAATGAGAAAAGGAACCTGTTTACTAAAAAGCTCACAACATATCAGTAACTTTTTTAGAACAAGAATTCTAACATTTTAGCATTTATTCTAAAGGCATTTAGGGTTTAAACATTAAAAACGGAAAACAATTGCTGTCTAGATAAACAGTTTTAAACTTGTAAAATTTGTGGATTGGCCAAAATCTTCCACAGTAATGTAAATATTTATGTTTTTTGTTTTTGGATTTACTGTCATTTTATCTTTTATTAGGGGTCTAAGCACCTAAAGCCCTCTTCAGGCTCTGTAAAATACAAGTAGCTGTTTCTCAGCCACTGCCTGCCCACATCCTAATGCTAATGGTGTTTCATTAATAGGACAAATATGGCCACAATCAGACTGTCAGATTTCATCAGGAATACAGCAGGCTTAGCACTGGCTAGTCATCATGAAATTCAAATGAGATTTCTACACAGGCACAGTATACTGTGGAGTCTCAATTGCTGGTCTATTGCATTTTGCATTATTGACCTAGGCTATAGATGGGCTTCTAATGTTGGCTCATTAGCTAGATAAATAAGGTTGCTCTCAGCCAATCAAATTTCCGCAGAGATGTAGTCTGTTTATAAATGGCCAACTGGCACAAAATTTTGAAGGTGTGTCCCAATCGGTATTATGCATTTTAACACCAATTGACTGTGTTTTTTTCTTCACCTATTTAAAATATTGTTTCTGAAAGTTTTCAAAGTGCATGTTTCAAACGTGTTTTGATTTTCATTAGATGATCTCAGATTTTATATTGAAAATCAAAGGGGTTTCTGTTTGTACAATATTGCAATATTGAGAAATACTATATCACATTGTATTGACAAAAGTAAAGGGAAACCTGCTCATTCATGCTTTATTTCAAAATCAATTAAGCAGAGTCTGCTTTTATTGGAGGACCTGTTGGAGTCTCTGTTGTCCTGGGAAAGCTATTAGATTGCTGAGCTGAGGGGACGTTGAACCATTTTCACTGCAATGACGGTGCTTCATCCCGTATGTTTGAGATGAGTTGGGGTGCTGATAATTTAACACTCTGAGCTCATTAATGCTAGTTGCCTAATGCAATCAAATTCGCACAGTAATGTTCACAATGATGAAACCTTCACTTTTTATTACAGACATACAAAAGCAAAATAAACTCTTTATAATACCTTGATTTTGGAAGAAACAATCAATGAGCAGGTGTCCCAATACTTTTGACAATATAGTGTATCGTTGTTCATCACATCTGATCACCTGTGAAGGGCATCGATAGTAATTGCACATTGAAAACTTCTTGTTGCTAACGTGGTGCTTGGACCCCAATTTGCCGCTCGCGGCTCTAATTTAGGTTCTGTTTCCTTTTTTATTCTGTCGTAATTATTCGCACATTTATTCTGTGATAGAAAGGCTTCTCTCATGAAAAGAGATAGCTGCTTGAATGTGTGTGTGTGTGTGTGTGTGTGTGTGTGTGTGTGTGTGTGTATGTCTGTGTGTGTGCGTGTGTGTGTGTGTTTGTCTGTGTTTGTGTTTGTGTAAGAGTGGACAGTAGTCTCTCAGAGCACAAAGCAGAAAGGTCATGGCATTTTCAGAGCTCGCACCCCTTGCACACTGCAACCATAGAACACTCTACACACATGCTCATACGCAAACACACACACAGACACATCCACAGAACTGAGCTGTGAGGAGAGGGAAGCCTTGTGTTTGAACATACACACAAATCAGCTGATAGACTGTTTACAGTTTTAACTGCTCAACTGCGGTACTACACACCTCTGTTATACAACTCACCTGCTGTTCAACCTATCAAACGACTACGGTGCTCTCTCTTTCTCCTTCTGTTTATCTCTTTTTCTATTTATCTTCTCCCTCTCAGCAATACCACACACAGCCACACTTAAGAGGCCTTACTGCTGGGAATTTATGGGGGCACTTACACGCAGAGAGTGATAAAACACACTTGGGTACAAAGATTGACACACACTGCCTGTTAAAATTTTGGGGACATCGGTTTTCTTCTGACAGTTACTTGCAATTAAGCAGTTTTTTAGACTGAATCTTCATCTTCAGAAAATGTCTTCCTTGGCATGTAGAACTGGTTTAATTATTGCCTACGTTTTAAATTTCTTACTGGATCGCTTTTGCCCCAAATGAGGTTGTGCCCACAACAGTTACTGTAACATATATAATAATATATGATTATATATGATCTAATTTTGATATCAGAGATATGAAAGTTAATGTGCCGATCTGCAGTGAACCACAGGAAAGGGAAAAGCAACAAAAGAAAAGGAGACATTTATTTTAGCAGAGTGGTTTTATTCCTAGCCAAAAGAATTAGTGTGTTTCAGGTGAGATGATTGGCATGCCAACATGTAATGCAGTCAGACTAATAAATATATTTCTCTTGGTTCTGGATTTACATCAGCTAAACTAGTCCAATTAGTGTGTCACACCAAACCTGTCCTCGTCGCTCATGCTATGGCATTCATGGGTCATATTAGCTACATTTAATACAGCTGTAAAACAAATACAAGCAAAACTAGCACTTAATTGTAAGCCTGTATATTTTGTCTTCCAGTGATGAAATGCAATGTGTACCAGAGCAGTGATTCCAGAATTTAAAATCAAACCTTTTTTTCTGCTAAACAGACCTGATTGGTTTTTGAGAACTGAAAAGAGAACTCATTTGGGTTCTTATTAAAGACATCTGGAAAAGCTATGAGTCCCCAAAGCTTTAACATACAGTAAAGCACACAATGAAAGAGGGCAATGTAACACCCAAAGCAAAAGAAAAAAAAACAGAGCTGTGTGCTATTACACACACACACACACACACTCTGCACAGGGAAAACTGGAAAGGTGAAGAACAAGCTCTATGGAGACTTATTCTGTCCATGTTAGGAGTTTCGATGTTACAGGCTGTGATGCAATACCGCTAAAAGTGTAAATTGCAGTGAGTGTGAATTGGAGAGAACACTCTTCTTTTTTTTACAAACTTAATCTCAGAGCAATTTGCTGCAGATGCCTTTCACACCTACAGGGGCAGCAGCAAAAATAACCCTAAAGTCCTTCCACAAATCACTGTGGTGATGTTGGCAACCACCAGCTGAATTCATTTCTACTGTAACGTGTAAAACTACAAGGTCCTGTCAAATACCACCATTTTTACTGTACTGATGTAATTGTGTGTGTGTGTGTGTGTGTGTGTGTGTGTGTGTGTGTGTGTGTGTGTGTGTGTGCGCGTGTGCATGTGTTGAGAAATGTTCTCCAAACTATGTTTCGCTTTTCTTGAGAAAACTATGAAAATCAATGGATAACTCTCTCCATGGTGCTTTCTACTCCTAGTTTTAATTACGTCCTTTTCCTCTCATTTCTCATTTTGTCTTTATTGCACTTTTTGGTTACATTTTTTTACATTTTGTTTTCTTCAGACTATGAATAAGGGCCAGGCTCGCGTTAGTCTGCGTGCTAACCCACATACCCAAATGTTTTATGAATATCGTTTCGTTTATACTGATCTTCAATTCTGGTTGTGCTAATCCAGCTCTCTGTTCCTTGTTTGGAAAGAGTTCTGATGTGTGCTCTGGGCATTCTGGGATCGTGGCCTCTCTGTGTGATGTCATATTAACTGGTCACATGGTGCTCCCAGAATTCCTTCAACTTCAGTGGCCATGGCCTCACATGGTGTGTAAGGTGCTGATACAGTGTGAACACACCTTTCAGATCCAGATCTGGGTTACTGTATTTTCTCCGTGCTGTAAAAATCCTCTTCCAGATCAGAGGATAATGGGACATTCTGGTGCTTACAGAGGTGTTCTTAAAAACTAAACTGAATTTTTGTTTTGCCTATTTTTTTTTCTTTCCAAAGGAAGGTTTTGGAAGAGCATCTTTGTGAATTAAAGATTCCCACAACTAACAGGATAGCCTGACTAGGAACTAGACGCTTGTCTCAGGCCAGACTATAAAACATGTCCTGGGCTGTTTTTCAGACACAGATTTTGCCTTGGACTTGGTGTATTGTGGTATAAGAGGTTTAAGGTCCATGAGTGACGTTCGTTTGTGTCCAGAACCACATCCTTCTGTGGTGGATTAGACTGTTTCAGAAGTCTAGTAGCTAAGATAAGCTAAGCTTCGCTTTGAGAAGATGTGCCTAAGGATGTGGATAGCCGTGTTAGCTGCTGTGTTGAGTCTTCATGTGCCCTGAATGTCTGCGTAAGCTCAACTATTCTCAGCCCCACATACTAGTTTCAGCCTTAGTTTCCCTGCAGCCAAAACTGCGCAAGGCCTACAACACCAACCCACTGGGTTCTCCTGTCACTCGAGCTGAGAGTTCAGCAGTAATTGAACTGTAAATATTTATGTTTGCCTTTTTTAGCATTCAATCATGTTTTGTGCGCCGGTTGTGTTTTTATTATTTTTTTAAATTTGTTTAGGTTAATTGAGTGTGATCATAGGCTGATGTATGATAGTGTTAGCATAGCGTGTTTTGACTAGGAGAGACTCGGCAAAGGAGGAGCTTAATTGTAATAAGCAGTAATAAAGGTGATGATGATGATGATGATGATGAGGGGAAGGGGTGTCAATTCAATGCCTCACCCAGAGATTTTTTTCTCCTTTCTTTACGTATTTATGAATTTGTCTCAAATGAGAGAATGATCGACAGGTGATGAATTAGAGAGCCAACCAATAACCAGTTGACAGCTTTAAAGGAGGATTTCCTTTATGAGGTTATTTTAGGAATTAAATCTTTATGGAGAGTGTGAGTGAAGGCGTTTCAAAAAGGTGCTATACAATTTATTCTTAAATAAGAAAAAAAAAAGAATTACGTGAAATATATTGTTGGAAAAAAGAATTAACCGGTCTTGACAATGACTGTCTTTATGTTGTCGTAGTAATGGAAAAAGCACTATTATTTTACTCTTTTATCAATATATTAACAAATGCATTTTAACTTTGTACTTGATGAAAATATAAAAGTAGAAAAAAATAAAATGAAGAAATTCATGTGTTTTAGCCTAGACATTACTGTAGTATGAGCGTCTTGAGGAGAAAGTCATTCTGTTATACTGGACACATGTTCATTCTAAAGGTTCTGTGCACTGATACGTAACTTGCTTTATCTTTGGCAGCAAAAACTACATTAACCAACATTCCTTGCTTCTTAAATCCTTCCATGTACTCTGGCTTCTTCAGTTTGATCCAGATGTAATGTTATGGGTTTTACACACACACACACACACACACACACACACACACACACACACACACACACATTTTATATATATATATATATATATATATATATATATATATATATATAGTTACGTATATATATATATATATATATATATATATATATATATATATATATATATATATATATATATATAAAATGAAATTGTTGTTGCCTCAATATTTATTGACTGCCGCCATGTCCTACCTTTTGTCATTCATTTGGTCAGTCAAAACAGTCCACTCTCTTTCTCCTTTTCTCCTCCATTATGTTTTCTCTCTCCCCCCACACTTTTCTCATTCTCCTCCTCTGTGACTGTACTTATGTTGTGTTATCAGGTGATACAGTTCTCTTGCACAGAGAATTTTGTCCCTTAACAACACTCCAAACACATGCAGACAGAGCATAAAGAAAGAGAAAGAGAAAAAGAAAGAGAGAGAAAAGAGAGAGTGGGGGGAAACAAGGGGGGGAAGATAGAGGGGAACAGAATGACTCCTATATTATGTATTTGTGCTGGGGAACACTTGAATTAAATGTACTGTTTTTGTGGAGAAAAAAAGACCCGTGTCTTGTTTTATTTCAAGGGACTGTTAAGCAGGTTTATAAGATATTTATCAACCAGTGTTTAGCAGTAACCTGGTGAAACAGTAAAATTTACATCCCTTGTAAATAGGTTTACTTTAATCGTACACTGGAGCTACAAAGATAATGTAGCTAACAAGTAATGAAGGACTGTGTACATAAATTAGGGTGGTGCTAAATGCATGGACAAATCAAATATCCACCTCAAACTGTGTGGACTTGTTCAGTGATCTCTAATAGATTTTAAGTGAATTCTATGAACTCTATGACACCCTGCTTTTTAATAACATGGCAAAATTACAGACAGAAAATTCATGTTACAATATGAATAGAATTTTCTATTCATTCACCAATGAGGCACTGACTCAGAGTGCAGTTAAAAACATGTTTATTGCTATTGTGTACAAAACATTAATTCACAGTTTGATCACAGTGGCCTGATGCCTGTCCTGTTAAATTACTATAATCTATAAATCACTTTTATCTACAATCATAATATTTACACCTGAGCATCAGAATACAGCAGTATGAATTGTACCTACAGACAGCGAGAGACTGAATTGTTCTGTCGTACATTTGCAGCAATTGTAATTGTAATATTCTCTAATTATGTTTTGGCATTTTGACTTCTTTACGGCACTTCAGTAATTTTCTAGCAATGTTAAAGAAATGTTAATGGAGTTTTAGTTCTATGCAGTTAAATTTGGCTTAGTTTCAATCGGTCACCATTAATAGACAAACGCTAGAGAACTTGTTTATGGCGGTTTCTGATATGAGGACTAGAAGATCCATCAGCTGTCCCGTATCTGTACCGTGAAGCGGAGGAGCTCTCACCATGACTCTCCCAGGTGAAGTCCCCTCTTAAGTCTCCTGTGATTAAAAGGCTAGCTAACAAGTTCAAGTCGAATTGTTAAACTGACAAAAGTGTTGATTATTCACAGTGTTAGCTTTTAGACACACATTAAAGGTGTATGTTAGGTTGAGGCGAAAAATAAAGTATAACCTAGAAGTGTGAGCAAGTTCTCATCAGCAATGTTAATGCCTGAAAAAACATCCACTGGACTTGGATAAAGGACACACTGCCATCAGGAAGACATTCTGGTTCCTTCAGTGCTTCACTACAGCTCTTCAGATTGTGTCACAGCCTTGAGTATGACATCATCGGCGCTGTCACCCCACCACCTGTAGCCAAGGAGACAGGAGCAATATCATAACTATGAAATACAGATAAATAATAGCAACAGATATGACAAGATGGCTTTGGAATCTGGGAGGGGCTGAAAAATAATCATATAACCTGTTGATATGAAAGTTAGTTATGTTACATCACTAATATAGTAAGTCATCATTATGGTTTCTTGCCTCATTAAAATGTGATTGAGCAGAAATAAATGAAAGCACTGTTTTTCACTCATGGCTGCTACAGTTGGACTGTGATAAACAGCCGTCTAATATAAAACATCTCTCTTAGTGGTCATCCTGAAACGAGGGCTTGTATACCTCACACACTCTCAGCAATATACACAACATTTAGAGACTTGTGTTTCAGCCACTGGGTAAACAGCATTCAGTAAACCAGTGCTTACCAATCCTTCCTGCAGGTTCCAAATCCAAACCTAATAAAAGTGAGTGATATGTGCATGTGTGAATCTGACTGTTACCAGTGTCTGAAATGTTCTTCAACTTCATACTCGGAGATCTGTGATCTACACTCCCCAGTTTTCTCAATAGTCCACTGGCAGTGCACCACAGACCAGGCAAACCTCTTTTTTTCTTTGCTGTCTCACAAACAACTTTCTTGTGGTCACTTGAGCCATCAAAACAGCAGCCCCGGGTCTCTCCTATTGGTCACATTCACCAGTATTAAGTTTTGCTACAAAAATAAATTTGTTTTTTCATGCTGTTGTGGATTTCAGTCTGTCAGACTTCTTATTGTCAGAGTTTCTTTCTTATCTTCAGCATCGTCATCTTATCTTATTATCCTGCCCAGAGTTGAGCTGGGTCTAAAGTAAGGGCACACAATTCTGGTCACAGGGGGCCGAATTACTGCAGAGTTTTGTGCATTTCCTGGTCAAGCACACCTCTCAACTCACAACTCTCTTACAGCAGGGAAATCAGCAAACTGTGCTGGACTCTGACTCTTGTTTACCTGGTAACACTGGGCAAAAATCAGGAATACATCCTGCCCAGGCAGCCAGTCCACCACAGGGCAGCACATACACTCAAATACACAGCCAATTTTACATAGTTTATAAACCTGTATATTTTGGGAAGAAACCCAAGTATTAAATCTGGTCAGTTTTTTTGAACTCCTAGCACATATTTCTGTATCATATGAGGTTATTTAATGGACTTGAGCTACATAATGCCAAAAAAATTCAAAAATAGAGGTGTTGTAAACCTTTTGTCTAGTAGAGTTTATTAAATGCATGACTAATATGTTGGCTATAGATTAAGGGGAGTGATTGTGGGGACCTAATATATACATGCTGGGAGTAAACTCCTAACGTTCTCTGTCGAGACATGTTTAATAGGCTTCACAAAGGACGAGAAACACTATTCATGTTTATACACAGATCCCACAGGTGGGCAGACATTCTTACCCAGTGTTTTCCATATTCTCCTCACTGCAGCTTTGTTCACCCTGTACTCATTCTGCTCAGCTCTGAGGAAGAAACAGAAAGTGTGTCCAATTACAAACACTACTGCAGAACACACCGCCAGCAGAAATGTAATAGATCAATGATGGTTTGACCTCAGCATCAGTGAGATGCAGACTGTCACTTCTACTTTGAGCAAAACTCTGCAGTTTCTCTGTAAGGCATTTTAAACTGTGCACATTTTAAATACATCCACAGCAAGAATCAAATATGAATAACAAACAAGAAGAAGGTTTAACAATAGCTGTTCTGCAGGCAGTACAAGAAGTCAGTGATTTTCACGATTTATCTTTGTGATTTAGGACAAGCAGCAGAATTTAGCTTAGGGCCCCTGGGAAGTTCAGACCAGCTCTGATCTGATTGAACCCTACCCCGACACAGAGAAAGTGCTGGTGTTTCTTTATCCGACACTATACAAACTGTAACACCAGTACTTCAGTAGTTTTAGTTAAACAGTGCTTTACTGGCAGATATTACAACCAGTCCACAGTTAATTGTGTAATAAAATTCAAATAATCTTCCTTTAAAAATGTCTATAATAATAGAATCACTGTAATTTTAGGAATAAAGATTTGTTTTTGTTAATTAACTTGATTTTCTTTAATTTTATTCATTTTTTAAAGATTTTTTTCTGATGTTTTCATTCGTTTACCCATTAAGATATTTTACACTCCCCTCCAAAAGTATTGGACCAGTGAGGCCAATTCCTCTATTTTTGCTATAGACTGAGAACATTTTAGTTTGACATTAAAAGAACATTTCAGTTTTTATTTCCATGTATACACAATTGGATCTGATAGACAGTTCAGAAGATGGCACATTTTGGTCTGAACCAACCCATTTTTCTTGTGAGCAAAAGTATTGGAATAGATCAACTTAAAATAGATTGAAGTGAAGAAGATTTAGACATCTGAGTTCATTGTACTGCTGCCACCATGCTTGACATCATCAGTGAAGATTAAAGAGCCCATTCCAGAAGATGCCATACAGCGCAGATGAGTTTGTATGTTTGGGTTCATGAGCAGATCCTTTCCATCACATTGGTAAAGGTTCATTTTAGTCTCATCAGTCCATACAACTTTGTCTCAGAGTTTCAATCAATGTAAGTAATGTGCTATGTTCTGAACTGTGTATCAGATCCAGATGAAAATACCTGCAAATAAAAGCTGAAATGATGATTATTGTCTCATATTCATCGTTTAATTTCACGCCCAAATGTCTTCAGGCTACAGAAAAAAATAAATGGATTGGCCTCACTGTTCCAATACTTTTGGAGGGGAGTGTATATATACATATGTCATTAAATCTTACACTTTTGATTTAGATGCAGCCCCCATCCTGAGCAGGGCCAACAGCACGTTCTTCTGCGTGTCTGAAGACAAACATTCACATGACCCCACCTCACCTGCAGGTGGAGGCAGAGATCATAGGCATCAGAGAGTGAGGATGCAACAGATAAATGACGCTGCAGTGTGTGGGAATAAAATGACATAATACTCATTAAAATACATTTATACAACAGAGGCTGCGAATGTTTAACTTAGATGGAAGACATATACCAACACAGACTCTAAGACAAGCCCTGATGGACACAGTTCACTATGACACATACACCCAACATATCTGTTATGACTGAAAATTCCAGGAGCAGCGACACAAGATGGCCTTGACCATAGGTTGGACCACTACAGAGTACAAGATGAGCTAACCCGTGCTCGAAAAGGGGTGACCCAAAGTTATTTTAAAAAGGCAGGATTCATTGGCTTGGACACGATTATCTCATTGTTGTGCTAGTGTGTGTTATATGTTATAATGGTACCAGTGGATCAGACACAGCAATGTCGCTGGATTGTTTAAACACCTTAGTATCACTGCTGGACTGAGAATAATCCACCAACCAGAAATATCCATATCTCTCTCCTGTGGGCCGCATCCTGTGACCACTGATGACTAGAGGATGACCAACACAGACAATGCAGAAACAGACTACATCTATATGATGGAGCAATTAGGTAATATTGTCTAATAGAGTGGACAGTGTAGAAACACTGCACTGCTGTGTCTGATCCACTCATGCCAGTACAACACACACCAACACACCCCATGTCAGTGTCATTGCAGTGCTGACCCACATAATACCTACTTTCTGGTGGTCCTGCAGGATCCCGACCATTGAAGATTAGGGTAACAGTCAAACCATGGACTAATATTTACAGGAAGTGGACACTAACTTTATGGTAGTTATGGACATTCTGACAGTGAGGACAGTGAGGTTGAGGGTTTTTCATTTTTGAATGAGAGTATACAAAATAAATTCAGTTTACAATCTAATTTCTTTATGGCACAGTTTAAAAAATATATAGGGTGAACGGAATTTATGATTCATGGAACGAGTGTGGACAGTTTTTCAGCAGAAAAAAAAAACTTCTCAATTAATTAGCCCTTAAAATAACAGTTTTTTAAAACAAAGTAATTATTTGCTCACATTTATACGACATTCATCTGGAGCTGAGAGCAGAGGAGTTGTAACTCCTGAGGAGTTGCTCACCTGAGATCAGGAGTTTGATGATGACATTACGAACTGCAGAGATGAAGCTTTTCTCTGTAAAAGTTTCCTCAAACTTCTCTTCACACAAGATTCTGCACACCACCTGAACACACAACTCAACGTCACTAATGTGTAGGGGTGTAAAATAGCATAGTGCACTGATCAATGTTTGTTGACTGTTTTTTAAAAATAATAAAAAAAAAGAATACATTAATAAAAAAAATAAAAATCACTTCAGGAATCACTGGGAATACTGGGAAAATGACAAATGTTCAACTGCTTTGTGTCACCTGATATGTCTCAATAAAAGGCTGTAGAATGGCAGCGAGGAAAGCAATGGTGTCCTGCTCTTCCTCGTGTGCTCTCAGTTCCTGGTCATTGATGATCACCACCCCACGCTGCTGCAGACCATCACAGCCCTCCTCAAAGTCCTTAGAGAGAAAAGAAAAGAGAAGAAGGTCAGATTTTTAATATGCAAATGACGTCAGCTGTGCTGTGAGTGGACATCCCTCTGTACTACGCTGTATGATGAGTTGTATTATGAGGCAGTTAATGAGGTGAAATAAGAATGTTGCTTCATACACACTGAACTAACATCAATAGACTCAGTACGAAGGAAACATTGTTCTTAATTCAGATCATTAACAACCTCATACTTCAGAAGAAAAGTTGTTTCTGTCATTCAGCTTAGACTTGACCATAGGATTTCAGAAATCTATCACAACCTTGTTTGTTCTGTCTGGCTGACTGATTGGTCCTAATCAGTAAACAAACATTGTCAATTCTTGCTTCACTATTTGTTCTCAATCTTCTAATTTTTTACCTTACTATTGACAGATCTTTACTGCCTCTTTACTCCATTAGTGTGTGTCACACAGCTCTGGGGTCTGGGGTTATGATTTTGATCCTTCATCTGTTCGCTTTGTTCTCTAAAACACACACATAGGAAATGAACTTGCCAGGAAACTGTGAGTAAATTGATGTGGGAGCTACCATGTGGTGGACTGCAGGACAGGTTCCTGCCTTGAGAAGTTGATAAGACGTTGGATGGAAAATAGGCAAGACTGTTCATTTGACCCATTAAAGAGCAAATACTGTGACTTGGGCTAATAGAAACTACTAGTGTTGGTTATGTGTTCTGACACTCTCAGAAGGCAGGTCTTGATCGTGATTGGTGCATCTCTAATCATGTTGTTTATTCTGAGATCCTTATATTTACATTTATGGCACTTAGTTGTTGCTCCTATGCAGAGCTACTCATATTACAGAGGTGGGTCAGAGTAGTGTTAGGAGTCTTGCCCAAGGACTCTTATTGGTGTAGCACAGCATAGTTGCCCAGACTGGGAATCGAACCCCAGTCTCCCACATGATGTGGCTCACTGGTGGTATCATCTGTTATCCATCTAATGTCAATGCTGTTTGCTCATGGCACACAGATGAACAGAGGTTAAATCCACCTATTGCAGTTTTTGGGTGTAGTCCAATTTGTTTGTTTACCATCAGGTTTCCTCCAACATCGCCCAATGCTGAGAGGTATCAGTCTCACCTCTAGTGCTTGGCCAGGGATGAAGACGAACTCATTAGCAAAGAGGTCCTGCAGGAAGCAGAAGCGGCTGAAGATGTCCTCTGCACAGAAAAGGACATGCGTGAGCCAACTTTGACTGACACCTATAAAAACACTTCATGTAATATAAAGCTTAGGAGCTTGGAAGTTTAGAAACCTGCCTTCACACTGTATTTGTTATAGTGCTAAAATCACTTACACTTCTTCAGGCTCACCTTTCTTGTGACTTGTAGCTGTCGTCATGGCGAGAGCCACCAGTGCAGGTCGTGAGAAAACATGCAGTGCTTGGTTCCTGTAAGAAGCACACATGAGCACTGCAGCTGCTCGCCTGAACACCGCCTCCTCTCGTGTGACAGGCCCTGGCCCTGTCTCTTCAACCAACTGGACACGCCCCTTCTCAATCTGTGCTATTGAACGATGCAGGGCCATGTTTTCAGACATCACCTCTGAATTGGGAAGCTCAGCTGAAAAGCAAAGTATACTCACTCAGTTCCTGCAGATTCTGTGGTAGGGCTGGAGTGTTGACAGTGTGTCCAATAGCATCTCACACATCATTCCCATCATTCTCCAATCAGTTTATTCCATGTAACAAACAAAACTTTTATCCTAAAAGAACTCTTCACTTCTCATGGATTTCTCATGATCCATCCACCCTGTACCCTGTTCAGCAGAGTTTGACCATTTTGAACCTGTCTCTCTGTCCTTTTTAGAGTAGGTTTCCAATCTGAAGCCATCAGGCTCTCCCTTGGATGCTGTCCTCTCTCAACTTGCTAAAATTGGTGCCTTCGTTCTTATTAGCAATAGCTGTAATATACCTCTAGTGTGGTGCCAAGCATTTTTAAACATGCTGTTGTGCTTTGCTGAAAATATCTGGCCAGGATATTGTGTGTCTTCTGTCTTGTCAAAATGTAGGCCTGTTTCCAATGTACCATTGTGTTCAGATGCTTTTACTTCCAAAGACGAGAAATACAGCTTTTGCAGTTTTGACACGTCAGACAGACTCCATCACCTCGTTTAAAAACTCACTTTTACTTCCTGGCCTTTGACCCACTGTGAGATTCTGACTATTATAACTGTTAAAGTTCTTTTGAGTTTCTGTTTCTTTTATCTTCTGTGTTTGTCTTTTATTTTTGGTGTTTTTGTGCAGCACTTTGGTCAGCCCTGTTGTTGGTTTTAAAGTGGTATTGTATGGTATCATGGACAGGTCTGGTGATGCGACTGGCTATGACAGTCTTGAGAAACTGACTGTATGCAGACATTTATTGTGCAGCTGGAATAGTGCATGAAATGTAGGGCCACTGATTACCTCATTAATATAATGTTGGGCTGTGAAATTGCCTATAATGAGGACCAAAGGTGACCTGGCATTGTACAAAATTGCACCACAGACCATGACATCCAACCTTCTGCACATGTGACAACAAATCGCTGATTGTGGTGCTAAATATGGTGCCTTCACACACAGATTCGTTGGTCGTCTCGAAGAGACTCATCAGTGAAGATCACCTGCTGCCATTCTGAATGACTCCTGATTCCTGTTGGGTGCAACTGTTTTTGACAATGAATGTATCTTCCTTGGTATTAGATCATTAGATCTGACTTAAAGGTAATATATATTTCTGGTATAGATCACTGATGCTAAATGTTTTATAAGCAGCAAGTTATTACTATATCATAAAAACATTTTTTGGACAATGTCTAAAACTCATGCAAACTGCACAAAATGAAAGTCTGAATGGAGCTTTGTTGCAGCTCATTTTGTACTGTGTATAAATCCTGATCACATGCTGATGGAGGCCTGAGTTTATAATCCGAGGAGGGCTTTGTGAAACTTTCCAACTTCAGCACAACGACCTTGTAATAGTCAATGCTGAAAGATACATTACATGGTCAAAAGTATCAGGATACCTGCTCATTCGTTGTTTCTTTTGAAACTGGTCATCCTGCTGTTGTTGTAGTGACCGTGTCTACTGTGTGGGAAACCTTTCTACTAGATTTTAGAGCTTTGCTATGAGAATTAGGCTGCATTCAGTGACAAGAACATCTAAAATTAACATAAGAACTGGGGGGCTTTATACACCTCTAGCCAAGCCTAGCATAGTGCCAATAGGTTCATGTTTCTCTGCCCAAGAGACTCCTATTCTATTGGCAATATTTCTCTACAGGGACTAAGCTGTGCATGTGCATTTGCACATCTGTATCAGAAATGTGTTCAGTTTAAAGTAGCTGACTGCATGCGTTAGAGTTAGTGTCCACAAACATTTGGACATATAGTGTAAATCCACACAGTATGTTTATCACCTGACTTCTACAGTTCTCTTTATTATTACTAGACAGGTCAAGAAAGAAAATGCCATTATTACAAGGTAATTACCAGGTTTTTGAGTTAACGACCTGCAACTGCCCTGGAAACATTTAAACATTAGGCACATGCTCTTCATCAGTGTTGAACCTTTTAGCTCTGTATATAACTCATCACAAAGAGGATCATTTTCCTACCAGGCCAGTGGAGATGGGCTCCAAACTGTAAGGCTAGGGTCCGCAGCCAAAGGGTTTTATGAGTAAGTTGGTCCCAGTCCATGCCCTGAGGGTTCTGGAGAAGACTGAAGGTCATAAGGCTCCACGGGCTGAGGACCATGCTTTTCTCCTGCAGTCGCACTAACAGGTGAGCCACGCTACTCACAAATGTCTGCAGCTCTGTATTCACATTCAATGGCAAGTCTCTGATATACACACAAACAAAAAGAGACACAGTGAGAGTGAGAGAGAGAGAATATGCAGTCAAACAAAGAATGAGAGAATTATGGAAAAAGTAAATTCAATGACAGTCAGAAATTTAAATTACTGAGCTGTTTTCTAGACATGTAATATGTAGTCTTGGACAAAAATGCAATTCCAGTGATGAGTGTAAACATGGAAACTGGGCGTGTAAGTTTTTGGACCCTGTATATCCAGTGTTTCTTCTGAAAGCAGGGGTATTAATGGCAGTTAATAAGGAGATCACATTACAATACTGGGGGACAATGCTTTTCTATGGAGTAAATTAAGTAATGAATACTGGATTTTTGGATTTACCAAATTCTTGTCCCTGTCAACACATATGGCTTCTAACTGTTAACCTTCTAAACTTGTATTACATGTGACATCAGATAACACTGTCTTTGGCTGGGATTTTACCTGGGTACCAGGTTGAACTGCCCACGGTTGACCCTTCCCTCAGCCAGAGCTCTCACAGACACAGGCTTCCCAAAGCACACATGCATGCAGCCGTAGTCTTCCTCCAGAACTCGACGAGCCTTTAATAAACCCTGCACACAGAATGCTGCAGTTTATGCTGCAACCTGATTCCAGATTACCATCTGTTAAAGCTCTAGGTGTAAATTCTAATAGCATGAATAGATGATTTTGACAGGCAGTACCGCTGTGGATTCCTTGGGTTTAGGGATTCCCAACAGCTCGTGTGCGAGAAGAGTTTCTTCCAAAACGCGGTCATAACTGATGCTGACTGGAACCAAACTGATGTCATACACCTCTCCTTTGAAGAATGGCTCCAAAACCATTTGCATCATACCTACACATAAAGAAAAGCAGGTAACGCCAGCATATCAAAATATGTCAGCTAAAAATATTACACTGTATCCTTGAACACAACCTACAACTAGACCTTAACAGGGATTAGATAAGGTAGAGCAGTGGTTCCTAACCTGGGATCCACATACCCCCATCCTCACCCCAACAGGTGCCAAATATCACAGGGAGTGCACTGTCTGCTCAGAGTTGCATAATTAATTTAAATAAACAGACTCTCAAGATCAAATAATCTGTATATTAAATAATTTACCCTCCTCCAGTCCGTCCTGCTTTTCCTTTTTAAACTGGTTTTAATCTGTCATCAGGAATGTTGGTAGAAATGAAAGTGAAACAACTCAGTGTGTGTAAACAGCGCGTCTGCGCATTTCGACATTTAAACAGCTCTGTAACTAAAAGATAGATACTTAAAAACAGATACGTGGGGAACCACTGCTCTTTTCTGAGCTGGTTCATAGAGTCAGTCCTGGAAACCCTATGCTCTGCAAGTGTTTATGTTTTCCCTATTCTAACACACCTCACATGAGATGTTTCATTAGCTAATGGAGCTGAATCAGCTGAACAGATGAGAGAAATCACACAAATAAGCAGATCCCTTTGGTTCTAAAGACTGGGCGTGGAACAGGGACTCCTGCTCTAAATTCCAGTCAGAAAAACACTTGTTTATAGACCTGCCCTGTCTTTACGGTTTTCCCTGCTGCTGCAACACTGAATTCAACTCATCATCAGCTGACTAACAAAGTGGATTACAGTATATAAAATGCTTAAACATGCAGATTGGGGGTCCACTGGAAGGAAGGATTGCCACCAGAACATCTCTAAAAAAAGCTAAACCAGTTTATTCAGCTTTAGGATGAGTAAAGTTAGCTTACCAAGCTTCGGTGTGAGTGACTTGAGGGTCCTGCTGCGCAGTCCTTCCACATAGAACTCCACAGGAGCATAACCCGTCTAAAAAACACCAACAATTACTTTAAGTGCTTCCTCAACATGATACAGTATATGGACAAAAGTACATTGCCTTGTGAAAGCATTAACTCCCCTTGACATTTTTGCTATCTCACAACCTGGAATTAAAATGGATTATTTGAGGGTTTGCATCAATTCATTTACAGAACCTGTCTACAACTTTTCTTCAACAAATAGGACAAAATAACAAAACACTTCAGCATGCATAACTATTCACCCTCCTAAAGTCAGCACTTTGTAGAGCAATTACAGCTGCAAGTTGCTTTGGATAAGTCATGATGAGTTTGCTACATCTTGCCACTGGGATTTTTGCCCATTCCTCCAGGCAAAACTACTCCAGCTCCTTCAAGTTAGATGGTTTCCACTGGTGATCAGCAGTCTTCAAGTCTTCCCAGCTGGATTAAGGTCTCAACTCAACTATACATTTAAAAAAATTGTTTTGGTTTACTCGGTTTGATTGGCTTCTCTCCACCCCATCTCTGCCCTGTTATGACACCTGTGCCTCCCTTGTAAACCCTGCCCCCTCATTATTCCATGTCTCTAGCTTGTGTCTGTGTATAAGTAGCCCTGTGTTTCAGTATCTCTTTGTCTGTCGTTGTGAAGGGTTCCTTGCACATTTGGCCTTTTGTATATTTTTCTGTTTGTTTCTTAGGTTCCTGGTCTGTTTGGGTTTTGAAGGTAGTTTTGAAGGTTTGGTTTTCTTGTTTGTTTTCTTGTTTTAGTTTGGGTCATCTGGTTAATAAATGGTTACCTGAGCTTACTGTATGTCCATAATACACGTTTCCCATTAAACCACTCGAATGTTGCTTTAGTAGCATGCTTTGGGTCACTTTCCTGTTGGAAGGTGAACCTCCCAGGCTCAAATCACTGACAGGCCGAAACAGATTTTGCTCAATATTCCTGTATTTAGCACCATCTTCCTCTCAACTTGGACCAGTTTCCCACTCCCTGCTGCATAATACTGCCACCCCCATTTCACTGTGGATTGTGTTTTTGAGGTGATGAGATGTTGAGGGGTGTTGGTTTTGTGCTAGAAATAGCATTTTCCTTGCTGGTTAAGTTACATTTTTGACTTGTCTGACCTCCATACATTTGGGAGTGTCCAGCATGCCTTTTGGCCAACCTAAAATGAGCCTTAGTATTTTTTTCTGGACACTCCTCCATAAAGCCCAGCCCAGTGTACGGCTTGTTTGGTCATATGGACAGATACTCCAATCTCTGCTTGGGAAGTCTGTAGTTCCTTCAGGGTTACCTCTCTGTGCTCTCTGTGCTGCCTCTCTGATTAATGCCCTCCTTACCTGGTCTGAGAGTTTTGGTGGGAAGCCCTCTACTGGCAGGCTTGGTATGGTTCTGTGTTCTTTCCATTTGATGATAATGGATTTTGAGGCACTATGGGGATCATCAGAGACTTGGATGTTTTTTAGAACCCAACCCTGACTTCTCAACAACTTTGTCCCTGACTGGTTTGTAGATCACCTTGGTTTTCATGGTGTTGTTTGGTTTTTTGTGCCTCTTGCTTAATGGAGTTGCAGCCTCTGGGGCCTTTCATTTCACTTCACCACACCTTTGAGCAGCACTTTCTCAATGACAACTTCTGTCAACTTATGATTATAAACAAAAACTGAATTGCACTATTATGTCCAATACAGCATCTACAGGTAGTGTCATGCCATTCCTTCCTCCCACTTCAACGCGCCAGTGCTAACTGATCACTAACTTTGCCCTTAGTTTGCCGCATCCCCTCATTGTGATCATCTGTTCTCCAGTCAAATCATCACTCACTGGCGCCTGCAGATGTCTAGGCATCATCAAGAAATTATTTGACCCCTGGTGATGATTTCCTGTTTGTCTTTGTGTCTGATCATTAGTGTTGTGCCTGACTGCAACTGTATTATTTCACTGACAACAAACACATATACAATAATGATGGACATAGGCTCCGGAAGTACGGAATCTACTGTTCTGTGTACTTTTTCTGAGCAGGAAATGTTTTTGAAAAGAAATATCACCAATTTTAAAGCTCTTGTGATTCCTGGATTTGTGAATAAAAGAAAATGTTTTGCATCTTGAACCTATGAGTGAAGCATTACAGGTGTCTGTACATCTGAATAAATCATCCAACACTCACCCGCACTATAGTTCTGACATATTCTGAGAGCACCGCCCAGTAGAGTTTATCTGAGCCAATCGCACGCCGGATAAAGAATGCTCCAGACCGTCTGAAGATCTCACCAATCAGAGACATCCCCATCAGAGCTGGAGGACAAAAGAGCAATTAATGATTCAGAAACTGCACAGCTTAATAAATAAATGAATAGACATATAGATAAACACTTAATTGATCCGTAGGGAAATTGAGGATGTTATCAATTTTAATACTGAATGAGATCTACTGATAGCAAATGACTGGTTCTAAAATTAACAATGTGTACAACATAAAATAATACACCAGAATGATGAAATATTGTGTCTATAATGATAAAAGTCATTATTGAGATTATTGTTATCAATAGGAACCAAAAAACAAACCATGTATTCCAGCTTGTGGACAACACAAAATATGTAATATTCAGGACTAGGCAATCTAGGTCTAGGCTTTATCCCCGTCACCCTGTCATTTATTCATTCTGTCTGTAATAGATACTTGCGAATTCCAGCAGCAATGACGGGAATGGAGAGGTCATAGGTAAACATGATGTAGGACAGAACCAAGAAGTCGATGTAACTCCTGTGATTGGGCATCAGAATGACAGGATGCTCCTGAATGGCCTGCTGGACCTGAGGGTCAAAAAATCAAAAACACAGAGCAGGAACGAAACAGGAAAGCATGAATTCCCAAATTCAAAAACGATGACTGAGATGTCTTTAGTGGGCTTACATCAAATAATTTAACTATTGGATAAATCACTTTACACAAAAATCAAGAATGAAGAAAAATAAAATAGCGAGAGTGATTCATATTGCAAAAGCTAGGAAAGCAAGTGATGTTTAACAAACATCAGTTTCTTTCTCAAAATGACAGAACATACACAGTACTGTCATACATACTTAATAAATACACAAAGTACTAATACTGAATATGACTGAGCAGTACTATTACACAAAGTACTAATACTGAAAAAAATCTAAATAGTTTCAGATAAATACAGAATAATTTGTAGTACATACTTACTAATTCATAGTAGATATTGAATTCTTCATAGCACACACTAAATAATATAAATATACTAAAAAATGATATATAAAAGACCTCACTAGAAAAATGGTGCCACTGAATGTACCTGACTGAAATATGCATTAATATGCATACATTTGAATTCAGTAACAATCTAATCTAAAAATGAAATATTTCAGTGTATTTTAGCAGTCTTCACATTGGCCTCAGATTATCCAGCTTATCTCAGAAAGACTAAAAACTTCTAGATAAAGACGGACAAGTTCAGATAAGAATACAGGATCATGGTGATCATTGCTCTGACCCGCAAGAGTCCATCCTCGTTGACACAGATGGAGCGGAAGACACTTTTAAAGATTTTACTGAGTGCAAAGCCCAGCAGTCGAATGAAGCTTAGTTGCAAGTTCTGACCCATCTCCTCCAGAATCCCCATGGCCTCTTCCTTCACACACTCACAGGGTTCACCGGACTCTGCAGCGATCTGCACACAGTTCATCAGAAATCATTCTATAAAAAAAGAGTGGTGAAATTCAGGCACAGCTATTTTAGATATTCTACATGACGGATGCTGATCTGTATAAGGCATAAGCTCCTGTATGTCAGACACTAAACATGTCTTGGCTTTTGAACTACATTTTCACAGAACAACTGCTTTACTCCAGATGCAGTCAGACATTCAGACATTTATCTATAATTAGTTAGTTATCTGACATGTGCTTCTTTATTTTAGATCTGAATATGGGTAGAGCTAAGAACCCCTGGATTTAGACTGTCACCAATGTCACTGATCACATCTCATTTAGACACCCATCAACCCATCTCTCAAAAAGCATCCAGATCCTTATTTGTGTGAAGGTGACAATTTAATGCATCAGTATAACTTACTTCAGTCTACAAATACAAAAATAAACTTGAATTTTGAGAAAGCTGATCAACTTGTTTTTTAACTTTATAAAGTATTTACAGAGATGAAATCTCTGTACAAAGTTAGAAATCTAGCATCTCCTCTTGTAGACAAAACAAACTCATCAGATAACAAACATGTCATGGCTGATTGACTGCATCTGGGGTTAGTCTGTGACTGACTGGGTTTAAATATGTCCATGAGGTGCTCTGCATCTGACAATGAGCTGATATGATAAAAACAATTAAATTCTCATAGCAAGGTTCCAGAATTCATCCAATTGAAAGCTTTTTCTGGACAGTAGCGGCAAAAACTCTTTTTCAATAACCTTGTTTCAGAGGAAACAATGAATGTGCAGGTGTTTCAATACATTTGTCCATACAGTGAACGTTCACTAGGTTTACTATGAGCCCCTGTTTCCTATTTAACCAATATCAGAAGAAATACTCAATAACCCTGTCCCAGACTCTTTCTCAAGACATGCCTTGTTCTTCCCTTATTATTTATTTATTATTACTCATTTACTACATACAAAGTAAAACAGACTCTATGCACCATTTCAATCCTGTGCACAGCACAGCACTGAATATGTTCTATTAAAGAGTTGGCAATAACCTACTAGGTGGTCCTGATAATGGTGTCAACTTTCCTCTCCTTCACCTACTTCACTGTCAATAGGAGCATTTATGGTGTAGTTCTCTGCCATATCTTCCACTGGAATTTCAGGGTAGATCAGCTCCATTCCTACCTTACTGACACAGTGATTTGTTGTTATTGGTAAACATGCACCATCCACTGCACATTATGCAAGGGGTCCCTCAAGGATCCATTTTTGGTCCCAGTTTTCTTGTAATATTATGCATTTTAGAAATTCATACCTAGTTTCTGTTAGTAGGAACCAAAAAAACTATAGTGTCCAACTATACTATGTTCAAACAATTCCTGGATATTTTTAAGGTGTCCTTTAGTGCTTTGAATCTCCTGTTCTACAACATTCCAACACCGGTCCATGCCTTCATATTCTTCTGTACTGACAGAAATGTTTCTGGGAATATGGGTTCTATTTGGTTACCATTCACACTACTACATACCAGAACAAAATACAGAACATCTGTATTTACAAAAATGGCCATTACATTAGGCAATGTTACAGGTTATATTAATCCCATGGATTACTGTCTCTTGCAGTGTATTCAAAATGAAACAACAGAGCCATGTGCTGAAAAGAAAACAAAAAATAAGACGGGGGCAGACGAGGAAGGTCAGGGAAGCTGACAGTGTATGAATAATACTTTGGTCAGTGTGTCATTAGCATGCAATATTAGTATACCTAGAACGTCTTTCATCCTATCACACGATGGGGTTGAAACTAAATGTGGTATAATAACATATTATGCACAATGAGACCTAATGATTACAGCGATACTGTGATTGTATTTGGAAACTCACATCCCCCTTACCTCTGAGATAATGTAGCGCAAGAACTGTGATTCCATCACCATTCTATTGAGGACTTTAGCAGACGGGGGTGTGACCCCGTGATACGGTTGAGGACAAAATGTCCTGAAGGCATGGCTTATATCACTGCTCTTCCTTCTCTCCTCCAGAATGTCAAAAAACCCTTCAGGCTCCACCCTCAGCATGTGTTTGCCCTACAACAGAGGAAGCATGTTTAACATGTATTTAATTAAAACAACTGCATGATGTTTTATGTACAATTAAAAGTATTACCCCAATATTAATGTACAGAACAGCTACAGACCTGAACATGTGCATGTGTTTAATGTATGTGAAAAAAGATCCCACTGAAAAGTGTCTCTAGTAACTGTGTAGATAAAATAACAATATATTCAACAATAATCTAACTACCGGTGACATATTTACTGTTACAGATTGATTACAGCAGTTTTAAATCACCTCACTCACACCTATCACTCAACAATTGTAGTTTGATTGCATTTTGTTACTTACAGTTTTACATATATGGCCCTAGCTTGTCAATATCAAGCACATTAAGTTGCTATGATAATAATAATTATTCTTCATTTTTGTTATTATTATTGATGTTGTTGCTAATGGAGCTTGACATGAATACACATATTAGCATGAAGAAAATTACATTTGTATGAACTGCTGTTTTGACCCTTTTTAATTGTAACAATGTAATTACTTGCATGGTATCTAATACAGGCATATTGAGTTACATGAATCATATATACTCATATGATACAGCAATGCTTTAGCTTCATACTGCAAAATGCGGTGTGTTTTTGTGTGTGTAATAGTAGTAGTAATTATACTTATTTCACCCACTGCATTGTACAGACACAGGAATTAGACCTCTGCATTTTACCCCTCCACACACAGTGATACATACACACTAGTGATTTCACACACGAGGGGGCAGTGAGCACATGTGCCCGGATCGGTGGCCAGCCCTATCTTCAGTGCCCGGGAAGCAGCTGGGGAGTTAAATGCCTTGCTCAAGTGCACTTCCATCATGTCCTGCCAGTTCAGGGATTCGAACCAGTGACATTCCAGTCCCTAACCACCAGGCCATGGCTGCTCTAATTAATGGGCTGTGTATGTGTGTGATTTGAACTTTCCTGTTGTGTTCATTGTATGTTAAGTTTTGTTTATATGGTAAACTGACTGCTACATCATAGCTGATTATCAATCCATTATATATACAGTATACACACACACACACACACACACACACAAAACTGTGATTCAGTTCTTCTAAAGTTTAGAACTTTGATTTGTTGTTTATGGCCTGTAGGACTCATTGACCTGCTCATACAGCACAGATTGTGCCATTTATCACAGAGAACTTTGTGTCACACAGAATCAGAACACAGAACACAGAACACAGAATCATTGGACGGCTTATCCATGGGATGCCATGGAGTTGCTTAGTGGTTGCTCGTGTGTCTTTGGTGTTTGTTATTGTGCTCATAAGTACACTGTAAAAGTGAAAACTCAAAATTGTTCACAATGGAATAATAAATAAATATTTAATTGCACCATAAACTATGTCAAGATAATTGCCTTAACCAACTTTACTAAATGACTAGTTAGAAATTGTATATAATCTGTGTAGGCAAATGATACAAATTTAAGTTGAACTCTAGTTGAGACTAGGCCAGCTATTCTGGGCATGCTCATTTTGATCCCTTGGTTGAACTGGGTCTATAGAGCCATTTTTTTCAGAAGGTTTTGGTTTTCTGCTGGAATGTTTGTCTACTATTGTGAATTCAGCTTACTGGATGGCAAGTGGACTTGGCCAATCAATTGAGGTCCAAAAGGTTTAATACAATGGGGCAAAACGTAGTAGTCAACCACTGATTGTGCAAGTTCCCCTACTTAGAAAGATGAGAGAGGCCTGTAGTTTTCATTATATCAACTATGAGACACAAAATGAACATAAAAATCCAGGAAATCACATTATAGGATTTCTAAAGAATTTGTAAATTATGGTGGAAAATAAGTATTTGGTCACCCACAAACAAGTAAGATTTCTAGCCTATAACTTCTTTAAGAAGCGCTTCTGTCTTCCAATCGTTACCCATATTAATGGCGCCTGTTTTGACCTCGTTATCTGTATAAAACAGCCTCAAACAGTCAGACTCCAAACCATGGCCAAGACCATAGAGCTGTTGAAGGACACCAGGAAGAAAATTGTAGACCTACACCAGACTGGGAAGAATGAATACAATCTACAATATGCAAGCAGGTTGGGGCTGGAGCAATTGTATGAAAATGGAAGACATACAAGACCATTGATAATATCCTTCGATCTGGGGTCATCAAGATTTCATCCTGTGGGGTCAAAATGATCATGAGAACGGTGATAAAAAGTCCCAGAACTACAGGGAGGGACCTGATGAATGAACTGCGGAGAGCTGGGACCAAAGTAACAAAGAGGGACTCAAATCCTGAAGTACCAGGCATGTCCCTCTGCTTAATCCATTACATGTCCGGGCCCATCTGAATTTTGCCAGAGAGCAAATGGATAATCCAGAACAGGATTGGGAGAATATCGTGTGGTCAGATGAAACCAAAATAAAACTTTTTTGGTAAAAACTCAACTTGTCATGTTTGGAGGAAGAATGCTGAGTTGTATCCCAAGATCACCATACCTATTGTGGAGCATGGGCGTGAAAACATCATGCTTTGGTGCTATTTTTCTGCAAAGGGGGCAGGATGAACAGGGCCATGTATCATGAGATTTTAAGCCAAAACCTATTTGCATCAGTGAGAGATAGGATATAAGTGGGTCTTCCAGCATGACAATGATCCCAAACATACTGCTCTGGCAACGAAGCAGTGGCTCCATAAAAAGCATTTCAAGGTCCTGGAGTGGCCTAGCCAATCTCCAGATCTCAACCCCATAGAAAATTTGTGGAGTGAGTTGAAAGTCTGTGTTGCCCAGCGACAGCCCCAAAACATCACTGCTCTAGAGGAGATCTGCTTGGAGGAATGGGCCAAAATACAAGCTACAGTGTGTGCAAATGTCAGGACCGGACAGAGGGAAGCAGACGCAGATATAAGCACAGTACTTTAATGGGGTAAATGTCTCAAGTAGAGTCAAACATTCCAGGTCGATAACAGGTCGATAAGGCAGACGAGATATAACCAAGATGGACAAACCACAGGCGAAGTCAAAAAACAGGTGAGGATCAATAACCCGTGGACTGAACGCAGGACGAGACAAAAAGCCGAGGTCAGAAAACAGAAACGGGTCAAACACGGACAGACGTATAATACAGGACATAGGTAGCGCACTGAGGTTGCTAGGCAAAGCTAGACACTGACCAGACCAAGAGGCTGGCTAAAATACACTCCGGTGATTGTGAACGTGTGAGAGTCATATGATTGGATAGGTGACGAACTGAGGGATTATGAGAAATGGAGTCTGGAGAGACTGAGGGGTGCCTGACAGCAAACCTGGTGAAGACTTACCGGAAACATTTCACCTCTGTCATTGGAAACAAAGGTTATGCTACAAAGTATTTAGTTGAACTTTTGTTTTTGACCAAATACTTATTTTCCACCATAATTTAAAAATATGTTCTTTAAAATCCTACAATGTGATTTCCTGTCATTTTGTCTCTCATAGTTGAAGTATACCTATGATGACAATTACAGACCTCTTTCATCTTTCTAAGTAGAAGACCTCAATCAGTCATTGACTAAATACTTTTTGCCCCTTTTGGTATAATATTATCTAGAAATACATTTGCCATAATTACATTTTAAAATGTGTTGCATGTCATATTTTCAATGTGAGAAATAAGCTCAGAAACAGAAACTCATCTCTTTCTGCACTTTGTGTTGGTCATCCTCTAGTCCTTCGTGAGTGCTCATAGGACACTGATGGGTTGTGCTGTACAAAATCTTTCACGTTTCAACAGGGAAACACTCCAGATGATACTGCCTACAGATGATCTGCCAAGGGTGACAGGATAAGGGTATCCTCACTGCTGTTGAAGATGGTGCACCTGCCTCAGTGGCCACAGTCATCAGTATTTATGTTATGCTGGAAGAGGCTGTTGTCGTCACTGACAGAGAGCTCCCTACTGCATTTGCCTACCTTTTAGTACATGGAATGTAGGCATTTTCTTCATGGGAATATAAATTGTAACTGCTAAATGTACACATTGAGACTGTGTGCCCCGAATTAAAGCTAAACACAAAAAAACTAAAACAGCCTGTCTTAAAAACTTAATCAATATCCAGACTTCATATTTAAATTATAAAAGTAACTCCTCAAATCTAAAGTTTGGTATACTTAATATTAGATCACTCAATTCAAAGGCAATTCAAAGTCATTGTGAATGAAATTATAAATGATCAGAAGCTCAATGTTTTGTGCCTCAATGAAACTTGGATTAGACCTGATGAATACCTGGCACTAAATGAAGCCACATCTGAAGGTTATAATTATGTGCACAACCCAAGACTATCTGGTAGAGGAGGCGGAGTCTGTATAATCTACCAAAATATACAAACAAGAACATACTGTCATTAATGAATCTATATAGACCTCCAGGACCCGACCCGAGAGTTTTAAAAGAATTTAGTGAATTTGCTACAGACATAGCAGTGTGCAGTGATAAAGTAATAATTGTAGGAGATTTTAAGATTCACTTTGAGAAGGTAGACGATCCATTAAAAAAGCGTTTACCTCAATCCTAGACTCTGTAGGTATTATCCAGAAAGTAACCAGGCCGACACATTACTGTAATCACACTCTGGATTTGGTTCTTAATGAGATGCTTAATTCTTATCAGACTTAGTGCTTAATCTGGCTGATTTCTCAGTTGTACCTAGTTCAGATTTCAGATTTATCATTTGATCAACACATAGGTAATATTATTGGGACAGCTTTTCTTCATCTTCGTAATATCTCCAAGCTAAGAAATGCCGTATCCTTGCACACTGCTGAAAAACTAGTGCATGCTTTGATTACCTCAAGGTTAGATTACTGCAATGCACTATTGTCAGGTTGTTCAAGCAGGAACCTAAATAGACTTCAGTTAGTTCAAAATGCTGCAGCCAGGGTCCAACTAAGACTAGAAAACCTGACCACATCAGTACAATACTATCAACACTGCACTGGCTTCTGGTCAAATTCTGTATTGATTATTAAATTCTTTTAATTAAATATAAATCCCTACACGGGCTCACTCCTGAATACTTACAGGATTTAATTTACCTGTATGAGCCACCACGATCACTCAGATCACAGGGTGCTGGCTTCCTATTAGTTCCCAGAATTCAGAAGGCTTCAGCAGGGGGAAGAGCCTTTTCTCACAAAGCCCACCAGCTCTGGAATAACCTTCCAGATAATAGCCTAGTCTCAAGTCCAAGCTGAAAACTCACTTGTTCAGTGTAGCATTTGGTTGTTAATGTCTTAGATTAGTTACTGGCTGCAGATCCAGGGGTTCATGGACATAGGGATTTATGGTAAACTGGGATGTTGATGCTGCCATCTGACTCCTTCACGTGATCACTCAGGTATGTGACGATAGAGTGGTTGGATGTCAATCTTTCAGGATGCTCCCATGTTAATGTTACCTCTACATATGTTATAGTCAGATCTGCCGGAGTCACTCACCACATTCTGGTAATGTTTAAATTCTCTATTCATCTCTGTACCTTTTCTGAGTTAATGATGACCCACCGGTCTGAACTGATTAGGTCCTAACCTCAAGCTCTTCTGCCCCATCTGAGAAGGACCCCAAGCTCCCCTGTTACATCTTTACATTGGCTTTCCACCTTCCAGCTACTGGAACTGGACTAGTCTCCCACCCTGCCATGGACTAGCTGCTCACCCACCATCACCTGCTGTGTAGAAATCTACTGTTACTGTTATATCCACCAGCGAACTAAAACTGTTGCAGTATATTAGAACAGAGGTGTAGGGGTCCAGTGTCCCCTTACTGTGTATAAGTAGTTTGACCAGAGGAGGATGGGTCCTCCCCCTTGTGAGCCTGGTTTCTCCCAATGTTTCTTCCTCTAGCTCTGAGGGAGTCCTTTGGCTTGCTCTCTTATCCTTTGTTCCTGTGTTCTTAATCTTTTTATTTCTTGATTTCTGTAAAGCTGCTCTGTAACAACTTCAGTTGTGAAGAGCATTATTATAAGTAAATGTTGATTTGATTTGATTAACCATTGTGTTACCGAAGAATTAGCCATAATATACACTTGATTTTTGCATGTTTTAAAGAAGCATACTTTTATTTCCAGCACCTTTTCCCTGTGATGGTTTCAAACAATTATATTGTAACAGTACTCTGAGCAGACGAAGACAAATGGAAGCAGACATACTCACAGGGTTTTGTGAATTTATTTTAAAGAAACAAACCAAGGAAACAAAAACCAAGCTGAACTCACTGACAAACACTAGGACACAAACAAAGTCTAACACACACTGTAACAAACAAACAAACACACGCACACACACACACACACACACACACACACACACACACACACACACACTTGATTATTGGAAAAAAACATACATGTTCACTACCTGAACAAAAGGACTAAAAACTGTCATAAGATACAATAACAGAAGTACACAAAGCTGGGACACAATGATGACTGGGCAGGGTTACAAAGCAGACACAGCTGGGAATGGGTGGAGCAAGGGAGGAGACAGGACCAAAACAAAAACACACATGGGGGAAATACAGATCTTCTTCTTTCAGCCTGAATTCACACATGCATGTGTGAGGGCGTGAGAGAGACAGGTAATTTAGTTTAATTATCTGGTGTGGAGAAAGTCAAGGATTTTCATAATAATCTGATTAAATGAACTTTAGAGAGAAACATGTAAATCAGTGAATTGAGGGTTAAAATCTGAGGGTTATAACTGAAAGATTTCATTAGTCATCCAGTTTAAATGTTATGAGGGGTGATTAGTACAGACACTGACATACAGCATCGTCATTTTCCTTAAATCTGTACAAACTGTTGGGACGTGTTAAATGACGTCATCTGTAGAAAGTGTATAAAACTTTAGTTTTAGTTTAATTACAGAGAAATAAACTATAGCCTCAATGACCATAGCTGCTTAGACTCTCTCTCTCTCTCTCTCTCTCTCTCTCTCTCACACACACACACACACTCAATACAAAGAGGACAAAAACAGCCTGTATCAGCACACAGAGCACACACTGAGATTCTCCAGAAACTGAAAGATCTCTGGTAAAACCACAGCAGCTCCTGTCCCCCATCTAAAGCGAGTGTGTGGAGTTAAATCTGGAGTTTAATCTGCTCTCCAGACTCTAAAACCAAACAACTGATTTGTGCTACTTTTCCACCGAGCTGGTGACAAACTGCCTGCTGGGTTGATTAGCTGTAAATGAAAATGAAACACAGTCTGTCCACTGAAGGTGGGTTTAGAGAGTGTTCAATGTTCAGAGTGTTTAGTGTGTTCAGACTGTGTTCAGAGTGTTTAGTGTTCATAGTGTTTAGTGTGTTCAGTGTGTATAGTGTGCGTGAGTAGACTGTTCAGTGTTTAGAGTGTGTTCAGTGTGTGTACAATGTGTTCAGTGTTTGAAGAGTGTTCAATATGAGTAGAGTGTGTGTTCAGTGTGAGTAGAATGTGTTCAGTGTGTAGAGTGTGAGTGTGTGTGTACATTGTATGTGTAGAGTGTGTGTTCAGTGTGTTAATGTGTGTATAGAGTGTGAGGGTAGAGCGTGTGTGTAGAGTGTGTAGAGTTTGAGTAGAGTGTGTGTAAAGTGTGTGGAGAGAGAATGTGTGTAGTGTGTGTGAGTAGAGTGTGTATAGTGTGTGGAGTGTGAGAGTAGAGTGTGTTTTGAGTGTGTGTGTGTACAGTGTATGAGTAGAGTGAGTGCATAGTGTGTTAGAGTGTGTTAAGAGTGTATGTAGAGTGTGAGTAGTGTTTGTTGAGTGTGCGTAGTGTGTGTAGACTGTGTAGAGTGTGAGAGTAGAGCGTGTGTGTGTAATGTTTGTGTAGTGTGTGAGTAGTGTTTGAATAGTGTGTGTAGCGTGTGAGTAGTGTGAGAGAACATTGTGTGTAGTGTGTGAGTAGAGTGTGTAGTGTGAGTAGAGTGTGCATGTAGAGTGTGTGAGTAGAATGTGTGTGTGTATAGAGTGTTCAGAGTGTATGTAGAGTGTGTATAGAGTGTGAGTAGTGTGTGAGTAGGGATATAAAGTCTCTTCCTACCAGCGGCTCCATGTCTGAGAGCAGAGCGGACTCCTCTCCGCGGACCGGCGCTCGGACCCTGAGAGTGCAACACCGCCAGGAGGCGACGGAAAGCAGCGAGCTGTGAGGCAGGAACGAGCCAATCAGATGGTAAGCCAATCAGGAGCGAGCCAATCAGCGGTACAGATTATGGAACCGCCTCCCCACAATGAGTCGTGCGACTGGTTTGAGCAGAACACGCCCCTCACGACCTTGAACTGGCGCTCGTCTGTTAAAGGGGCCACCGTAAGTGCGGACAGTGAGGAGAGAGAGAGAGAGAGAGAGAGAGAGAGAGAGAGAGAGAGATACTGTAGAGAGAGAAACTGTAGAGTGAGATACTGTAGAGAAAGTGATACTGTAGAGAGAGTGAGATACTGTAGAGAGGGATACTGTAAAGAGTGAGATACTGTAGTGATATACTGTAAAGGGTGAGACGCAGTAAAGAGGGTGAGATACTGTAGAGAGAGTGAGATACTGTAGCGAGAGGTAATGTAAAGAGAGATACTTTAAAGAGTCATACTGTAAAGAGAGTGAGATACTGTAAAGAGTGAGATACCGTAATGATATACTGTAAAGGGTGAGACGCTGTAAAGAGGGTGAGATACTGTAGAGAGAGTGAGATTCTGTAGAGAGTGAGATACTGTAGCGAGAAGTAATGTAAAGAGAGATACTTTAAAGAGAGTCATACTGTAAAGAGAGTGAGATACTGTAAAGAGTGAGATACTGTAGAGAGGGGTGCTATAAAGAGAGTGAAATACTGTAGAGATATACTGTAAAGAGTGAGATGCTGTAGAGAGTGGCATACTAACGAGAGATGCTATAAAGATAGTGAGACACTGTATAGAGTGATATACTGTAGAGAGGGGTGCTATAAAGAGTGAAATACTGTAAAGAGAGTGAGATACTGTAGAGTGAGATACTGTAGAGGGGTGCAATAAAGAGAGTGAAATACTGTAAAGAGAGTGAGATACTGTAGAGAGAGTGAGCATGATACTGTAAAGAGAGTGAGACATTGTACAGGGAGATACTGGAGAGAGAGAGAGAGAGACAGAGACAGAGAGATGATTGATTAGTCAGTCCTACTATGTGTACATACTGTCTATCTACACACCTTTATGTCAGTGTGTAGGTAGTGTAGGTACATGTGTATGTGGTTCTACCTGTGCATAGGGGTCCAGTCCAGTCCAGAGAGAGAGATATTGTAAAGAGAGTGAGATATTGGAAAGATATACTGTAAAGAGATTGAGATCCTTAAAGAGAGCAAAGATAGTGTAGAGAGAGTGAGATATTGTAGAGTGTGTTCACTTATTCTCTAATCCAGCTTCCACACACAGTAGAAACTGAAATATGGAAGTTCAGGCTGGAAGTTAAAGCTCTACTGAAGCTGCTTTAATCTTTACTCTTTCTTCGATATGTTTAAAAGGACACCAGCAGTACACGACCTCTACTTCTATACACTTCTGAAATGGAGCGTTTAGTGCTAGAAACTCATTTCAGAGATCTGTTAAAGGTTAAAACCTTAGCTTTTAGTTCTTTTTACTTGATATCAGGAATTAAACACATTTTTACCAGTGGCACTAAAGTATCACACATTCCATTTCCATTTTTACTAGTAAGAACAGATTTTTTAAACAAATGAAAATACAATTTCTACAAGTGTTTTAATCAGTTCAGCCCTGTGGAGAAGTTTACTGTGTTTCTACAATAAGTTACACCATGTTATAAACCCCTACCTCAAGGACCAGGGAAACAGTGCTGTGAACTGTGAAAAAACGGGGTGAGAGGTGTTTCTGGCTGTCTGTTTACTGAGAGTTGAAATCCAGTGTTTGTTAGAAATGTTACCCTAGAATTTCCTGTTGTAAGATAAAGAAGCGCACATCAGATGTCAAACGTCCGTTTGATTTTTGCTGAACTACTCCTTTAAATTCTCTCTTTCTACTTTGTGCTCATGTGTAAATCCTGTGTAATCAGTGTAAAAAACAATCTCTCTCTCATTTTCACTCATTCTCCTTGTACTATTTGAGTACAAATGCTGTGCATAAAAAATAATATTTCAAATATTTTAGGCAAAAAAATTACAAAAATTACGGACTCCCTAACAGATACCGGCAGTGCAGGCGCTCTTTAAGAAAGAGAAGCACTGTTATTGGGGAAGCTGTAAATACTGATCACAGCATAATGTTTACTATATAAATCCCATTATATAGTTTATGGCATGAGAGTAGACATAATAATTAATCACTTCTCTCTCTCACACACACACACACACACACACACACACACACACACACACACACACACACACACACACACAAATTTATAGGCATAATCTAGTTTTATTTCATTTCATTTCAGCAGAAAGCAAGTCTTAAAGCACCAGTTTAACATGGGCCCACAAATATCACAATTATAAAAAGAAATCAGTGATAACTAGTGATAACAGTGGCCAGAATGATACAGTGAGCCACTGGTCTACTAATCTTTCATAGAAAGAATATTAAATGATCCAATGGTCTGTAATAACACACATAGGTCACATCAATGATTACAAAGGCATTTAAACTACTAAAAAATAAAGTTCATATTTCCAGTAAAGTTTCAGCAAAACACATTTGTCTGAGCTCAGTACTCCAACACATCATCAGCCCTATTCATCCAATCAACACACAACAGATCACATCATATCATGATTAATGAGTCTGACTGAATAAATAATACAAACATTGTGGTGATATTTTCTATCACATGTGATAAGCCAGTTAAAGATGGAAGTTGTAACATGTATCCTTTGGATAAATATAGAGCCTATATGTCCAATGCTGAGTAAAGACTGTACACAGCATAACCAGTCTTACACATACATACAGACAGAAATATAACCAACAGGTTTCAAGCACTTATCATGAATATATGTCAGTTCCAGCTACAGCTCAATATCAGTGCAATGTGTACAGCTAGATGGATCCTTTTACATCATTAAACTCACAAGAAACAATACAGACCAAAAATATTCTCTCAATGTAACAGCTGTTACATGACAATCATGCTCTCTTTAAATATACAATCACTCTTTAAAATCTCATCAATCAGTAATTGAATATAAAACCATTACTTTTGTGTAAAATAAGCAAATATCTGATGTTAAAGCTGCAAAAGAGGATTTTGTCCAGCTGGTGGTGCCAGTCAGCAATGTACACTCGCTATCTCCAACAGTATCTAGACACCCTTTGTAATTAGTAAGTTTGGCCATCCTGTCATAACTGTGCACATGTCAATAGAATGAAATTTTCTGGGACAGCTGCACCTGAGAATGAGGTCTGTTCCAGCATTGAATGTAAAACACTTCCACAAGGGTAGAGGCTGATAAACACTCTTAGTGCAGTAATAACTCTCTTAATATCATTAATTTCACAAAAAACACTGAATAGGTGGGTGTCTACAAACTTGGACATGTAGTGTATGTTTATCCAATGATATGTCATTTCCGTAGCCAACTCTGAACACTCATTTAAAGTTGACTGATCAACCATTAGGGCACACATGTGTCATACACACTCAGCTACATTCTGACAATAATTTGGACCAGCTTGAGTGATTAAGGTCAATAAAGCCACCACTTCACTTTCAAAAGGTGCTACAATATACACTGATCAGCCTTAACATTAGCACTACTGACAAGCTCTTAGAGGACACACCTCACAACATACGGAACCTTCAGGATCTCTGCTGATACCAGATACCACTGGTCATACTAAGAGGTTTGTTGAGTTCATTCCTAAAATGGTCGGATCTATTATGTTGGCAGAAAGGGGACATACTCAATATTAAGCAGGTGGTATTAATGCTATAGCTGATCAATGTTTTATTTGATTATTATTCCAATGAATCATCAGAAACAAAACAAAACAAAAACACACTGTATAACAGTCTTCTGGTTTTTACAACTACCAAAAAAAGTTGTATGTAATCTTCCTAGGGCTGGTCCGAATAATCTGAATACTGAAGCAGTCCTATATTAATATTGGTTCTTCTATTTTGTATTCAGAACCCCTGCATTATATCTGCAATGAAAATGATAACAAACTACAGTACATTTAATAAAAGCTTCTACATAGAACAGTTAATGAGCATATATGAAAAGGGGGGGGAGGGGGGGGTTGGATTAACACATAATAAATTTAATATAAGATGTTCACATCAGCACATCTCAGAGTGTAGCAAAACTGCTTTCCACTTGGTCAGTAAAACTGAACAGGAAAAGATGCCAAAAATGACCAGAGTGGAGCACTTTCAATCACCCGTCACAAAAAGGCCACTGAGGCATGACAGGATTTATAAATACCCTCAGATATATAAGTATTGCGTTTAATACATTTCATTGCTAATTTTTGTTCATTCACTGTCACTACTACACATTATCAGTAGATCAGAACAAATAGTTCTATTCATTATCTAGAATTAATAGTTCAGATACCTGTTCATAAGCACCACGTATTCAAAGCCTGTGCAAAGATGTTCGGGCCAGCCCTGGCTTTAACTTCAAGCTTGTGCTTTGGCACAGTTAAAATCGGGACACATTCATGTAAAAAGCATCTAGTACATTGCAGAAAACAACACGACCTTCAGATGACCTTCTCTGAAAACAGAACATAGAGAAGTGAAAGTGCTTCTTTGTTCAGGTGAAGAGGTATCCTGCATGTACGTACCTGAATACGTGTACGTGTACGTGTGGAACTAAATATGTGTGTAATTCTGTGTGAATTTTTATGCAAGGGAGTTTGAATGCCAGTATCTACTCTATCTGTGTGCCAACATCTTTGTGTGTGTGTGTGTGTGTGTGTTTCTCTGCGCTGTGTCTGCATATTTTTAGTTCACTGCCAAAAGGCCATTTCTGTCTCTCTATGTGTGCACATGCTAATGCAAAAGTTTGGACACCCCTGGTTAAATGACACTATTTGATTTGTTAAGTGTAAATAAGTGAACAAATCCTTTACGTGAAACGTATTTAAATATTAAAAAATATATATTCTGGACTGAATTTTTCAATACAGTGTCTAAAATATTCGGTGTTAATATTCCCCAGAATCCGCTCGTGGCTATATTTGGTTTTTCTAAAAATATCTCTGGGCTATCCACACTTCAACATGGGGTCTTTACTAGCTAGGCGATGTATTCTTTTGCTATGGAAGTCCCCAACTCCTCCATCAATTTCTTCTTGGTTTCGGGATGTGATTTACTTTTTAAAACTGGAAAAGATCAAATTTACAACAAAAGGTGACACGGCCGCATTTTACTGTAAATGGAATCCACTTTTGTTATACATTGCATCACTTAAGGTTTTTCCTGATGACTGACTGTTTTTTACCCCTTTTTATAAATTATTTATTTACTTTGCACACTTTTACTGCTATTTAGCACCCCCTTTATTTACTTATTTATTTATTTTTATTTATCCCTTATCTGTTTTTGTTTGGTTGTTTTTGTGTTTGTTTGTTTGTTTTGTAGATATTTGGTTAAAATGGACAGCGGTATAATGTTATATTGTATAAGGTATATTTCCTTATTATTTACTTACTATATTTTGTATTATGTATGTGAATTGTTGTATGTGTTTACCACTGTCCTAAATAAAACGTTTTAAAAAAAAATATATATATATATATATATATATATATATTAAATATGATTTTCTCTGAACAATTCAAAGTGCCATTACTTTTTCAAATAACATTTATTTAGTTGTTTGAAATAAACATATATTTTTAAGAAACAGTATTTTTTAACGTATCCAGGGTGCCCAAATGTTTGCATAAGACGTTTGCACTATACATGTACTGTATGTATCTTTTTGGTTCCTAAATTTGTTCATGTATCTGTAAGGAAATGAATCCCAAATGTGTCAGTTTAAAGTAAAATTATAAACAAATATGACAAAAATCAAAAATTGATTTTAGTATGTACAGTATAAGTTCTCACTAGTATGGATTCCTATAGTTTTTCTTACAATTCATGGTTTGAATTGTAATGTTTTTTGCTGTGCAGGTGTGAAATTTCCAGTGCAGTAGCTTCACTGACTGGATTTGTCTGCACACTCCTGACTGTCCACTAGAGGGAGATTCTCTCTCCAGTAGGTGAACTGGCTGTAAGTGTCACTGCAGGGGAAGTCTGAGGAGCTGGCTCTCTTCAGAAACGGGAACACATGATCCACCACCTCACCTAGACGCACATATCTGCATGAACACACACACACACACACATACACACACACATACACACACACACACACACACACACACACACACACACACACACACACACACACAAATTATTATGAAAGCATACATAAACATACTAATGAAAAAATTTGGAACCCCTGATCAAAGTTCACATGCTGTTGAGTGTCTAAGTAAAATATTTTTCATGATACAAAATACATTTTCATCTGTAAAATTTATTTATTTATATAGCATATAAATCACAGACAGCTGTCAAAAATGCTTTACAGAGGAATATTAAACATAGAACACACTGTAAACATAGAACACATTGTAAAACCCTAAAACAATACACCTAATAAATCTGTCAGACAGTTTCATCAACAAATATACTGTACACTATTCTACTGTAGACAAACTATCTATTGGGACAACTAACTTTACTCTAATGTTTATAAATGTAAATAATTTAGTAATAATTTTAATATGTAATATATTTCATCATTCTGGACCATTTCTACTAACTCACTGCTCATAGTGTAAAGGCAGCTAGGATTGTCAATGAGCAAAAAAAATAAAAAAGAAAAAGTTATGCACACAAACTTTACTTACGAGGACACGTTGGTCTTGGCGTGCTCTTGCACCAGTTCCCCTTTTGGGTTGACAGTAAAAATTCGGTTCAGAGGAACACCAACCTCTTTGTATGAGAAGACATCCTGCAGTCACAACAGTTACAGTATGTGAAATATTCACAAAACTGGATTTCTTGTTAATTTATACATCTGATTATGCATCTGTTCCATCTGAAACCAATGGTATCAACACATCCCACAAATACTGGATGGAGCACCATCATTCCACTGCTCCACAGTTCAGTGCAGAAGGGCTTCATACCCCTGTAGCACACACATGACATTAGACATTGTGACAGTGGGTTTTCTACGACAGAGGGTCCTATTGGCAGTATTTTTCTGCAGGGATCAGACAAGCAGTGTGTGTGTGAGCATTTGCACTGCAATGGATACAACTTAAAAGTACATGAATGCATTCATTAGAAGGGGTATCCACAAACATTTGGACACAATGTGCATCATAAGACCTACTGTACAACTAATGAAACACATTATCATGTTATATTTCACTTTTACACTTTCATGCGTTTTGGTTGTTCTTTTAATGAACTCTTTCATACTCACTGTGGGTCTGTTGCCGAAAGCAGCATAGAAGGGCTGTGTGTTTGGATGAAACAGATTCTTAATATCCGTCAGACATTCCACCTTAAACTTCTCAGGCTTCTTCTCAATCACCTCCCTATGAAAGTCGTTGATGCAAAATAAAATAATACAAGTTTATTGTAACTAATTTACTTGCAACTAATGTCTGGAACGTCTGATGTTCTGGCTTGCCATGCGTGTGTGAAAGGGGCTTAAGAAAAGTCCTATATAAACTAAGCTTATTATTGTTTTTACAGTAATATTCTTATTATTCTTATTATTATTATTATTATTATTATTATTAATAATAAGAATTTGTAAAATACAAAAAAATGTATCTGTATCAATGCTTATTTCCATAATACTAATATTGCAATAGACATTTACATTTAAGTATCTGCAAATATTCTGTGATTTTGGTACCATGTGTGTTCACAACCCTGCATGTGTGCTCCCTTACCGATGCAGTGCGGAGAACAAGCTGCTTGGGCTCAGCAGTACAGGTCCCTGGGGCAGCATGGTGCCACTTTCATTCACCCAGTGCAGATAGCCTCTCGTCATGCCTGCCATTCCTATAGCCCTTGCCGAGCAGTACATAAATTTATAACCATTCCTGCAAAACACACACACACACACACACACACACACACACACACACACACACACACACACACACACACACACACACACACACACATTACACATTCTACCCATGTCAGACAGTTATAAGAACTTTTTCTCTGCTAAGGGCACAGGACTACTTCACCGCATCAATGGGAGAATGGTTGGAGCCATGTACCGAGTGACAACTTCCTTCCCTCCGACAGGACATTAAAAATGGGACATGGCTGGGTCTTCCGGCATGACAATGACCCCAAACATACAGCCAAGGCAAGAAAGGAGTGGCTCAAAAAGAAGCACATTAAGGTCATGGCGTGGCCTAGCCAGTCTCCAGACCTCAATCCCGTAGAAAACCTATGGAGGGAGCTGAAGCTCTGAGTTGCCAAGTGACAGCCTCAAAATCTTAAGGATTTAGAGATGATGTGCAAAGACCTGACCTGTGCACAAACATCAACTACAAAAAATGTCTGCCTGCTACGCTTGCCAACATGGGTTTTGCCACCAAGTATTAAGTCTTGTTTGCCAGAGGGATCAAATACTTATTTCTCGCTGCAAAATGCAAATAAATGTATATAATTTATAGATATATGCATTTATACAATGTGATTTTCTGGATTTTATTTGTGATATTCTATCTCTTACTGTTAAAATTAACCTACCCTTAAAATTATAGACTGTTCATGTCAGTGGGCAAAGTTAGAAAATCAGCAAGAGATCAAATAATTATTTCCTTCTCTGTAGCTACAGATGAGCATGTGAATTCATAGAAATCATTCAGATTGAATTTGTATTTATTCTGAGATTTTTTTAAAACAATCGTGTTCAGTGAGGAAATCTAAAAACCTGTGGAACTACCCATTGGGTGCTTAAATATAACCTTGATTTGATCAAATTCTCAAAATAAATAAATAACTGTTCTTACTGGCTGACTTTGTGGAAGAGGCGGGCAATTCCTTGGTGGGTCCAGTCTTTACCAAGTGTTGGCAGAATATGTCCCAAAGTGTCAGATCTATTACAAACAAGAAATACCAAATTTAAAAACTTTATGTATTGTCCTAATATACACATTATGAACGTATTTCTAGATTCTGTTTTTAGTTTGACACTGCTTTACTACAAAAAATACCTGCTAAGAAATACAAGAAATATACATATAAAATATAAAACTAAATCTGAAGGAGTGTGTGTGTGTGTGTGTGTGTGTGTGTGTGTGTGTGTGTGTGTGTGTGTGTCTGTGTGTGTGTTCTCTCAGCAATGCTAACCTGGTGATGGTGCCATCAATGTCTGAGATTATGATCTTGTCGTCCCAGTTCCACAGGTAGATGGTTCCCTCACAGCGACATGTGCCCTGATACTGAGTAGTAACACTGAAGACCACGTCGTTGGAACCTTCCTTTAACTGCAGACTGGCCTAAAACACACACAAAATGAGATAAACACTACATAGTCTGTACAATTAATGTGTCAGTAATACTTAACTTTATATGTTTCCCTACTACTAGGTGCCCTGCTACAATCAAGCAATTCTGTTATTTGGATTGAGAAACATGTCTCAAAACATATATAGTTATTTACAGTATAATGAACTCAATTAGGATATATTAACCTATAACGCTTTCAATACATCAATCTACTGTGCCTTTAATTATGGTGTATAAAAATATATTATGTACTATATTATGTACTATATTATATACTATGACAGCAACATGCTGAACTGTAACCCTTGTTAAATGGTACGTATGGGCAGGTTCTTTTGGGTTCACAGCCCTGTTATTGTATGATGTGTTTGACATTTTAGAATTTCATTTATACTTTCACAACTGTTTACAATCTTACCAGTTGGTCAGAGGTTAAACGGAGGGTCTTCCTGTAAGACACACCTCCTTGAGTGAGAATGCTTTCTGCTTGGGTGGAGCTGGGTGCCTGCTTGGCAGATAGGTGATCTTCATCACTGGAGGAGGATTCATCTTTCCGCCTATAATCGGACGAAAGCATTAATCAGTTACTGAATGATAATGATAAAATTTAATTTCTCCTTCACATTTTTCTAAAGTAAAGGATATCCATGTAATATGTAAACAGTTTGTTTCAAAGGGTCAAAGTTTCAAACCACATTACTCACTCCTCACCCCATACAGGTCATATATGGAAACAAAATGGCAATAAAGCAGCCATTTAGAATTGACTATTTCTCCAATAGAACTAGCTCATTTAGCTCATGTCTCTGCCTATTTGGTCCACACAGGTTAGCCCCAATTCCTTATATTGCAGTTCTCAGGAGTGTTTCAGCTTTGAGTGCTTTTTAAACACAGGATAGTAAATCAGAATAGATGTCATTTATCTTATCTTTAACAGAACTGTTCTGTCTAATTATAAAAAATAAAAGTGGTTTGAAAATGAAAACAGGAAAACGCTATTATACTCACCATTAACTTTTCAGTTTGTCCCTAAATCAGATGTTAAATGACATATTTGACAGTATTTTACAGCAATATGATGAAAGACATTATTTTGACCCAGTTGGTTCATGAAACTCATGACTGTAAGAGTCTGTAAGCCTACCTGTTGATGGTGGTCATCTTTCCAACATGCTCTGCTCCTACACTCGTTCCATTTACAGATGCTGAATCCTGGAGGACACATGCAAGCTTATGTTACCATAAAGAACATTCCCAACACTTAGAATAAGTGACTGGGTTGATAAGTTATTTTTTGTAGAATAAGACTTTAGACAGTGTATTCTTCTTATTATCATTACAAAATTAAAAGTTTTAGATGTTATTATTCATTGATTATATTATTGTTTATATAATAATCTAATTATTCTGTTCATTTATAACAATGATAATAATAACATTATTATTACAACAACAATAACATAATTATTAATATTATTATTATTATGTTCATCTTTGATGCCTTTTAGCCAATGTTTGGTGAATTTAAATCAGATGATGTTGTTATTATTATAGTACCGGTTTAGAACTGCTCCCTCTCCCTCTCCATGAGAACCACCAACGTCCTCCTTTCCGTGGCATCTTCTCCTTCATAATGCTTTCTATGGTGGTCTGTAAGGGACATGTACAGAGGTGCAAACAATCACAACAACTGAAAATTCTCAAGACACAAAAAAAGCTAAAAAGGAAAGATCATGCGGGGAGGTGGAACTGCATCAGTAACTATGGGAACACACGGAGGAGAAAGTAAACAGTCCAGTTATACAAGAGAGAAGAAGTTCCAGCAGTGAATCAATACAACTGAAGCTGGAGAACTGAACATGAAGATGGAGGAGAAAAAGAAGGATCATATTGGAGGAGAAAGCAAAAGAGAGAGAGAGAAACAGAGAGAAGACATTAACTTGGCTGAGATGCATATAAATACACACACATGACCATATAGGTTCATTTCAGGATAACATTTAATCATTTGAATACAGAAAGTGTATTTCTGCAATGTACCACCAGCAGAGGGAGCTTGGAACCACAGTCAAAATGGAAATAACCTATGGACACATTTCTCTCTCTGTGTGTGTGTGTGTGTGTGTGTGTGTGTGTATATATATATATATATATATATGAGGTACCTTTGGCAGTGGCTTCTGAAAGACTTGCATAGCCAACAGAATCGGTGCTGCAGTACTCCAATTGTAGTATCTACACAAATGAAAAAGAGGTGCATCTTCATGACCTTACACTATGTGCACTGTTTCTTCTGAGATCAAAGGCATTCATTTTTTTTTTATCCTGATTCTACTGGAGAAACTGTCTCTACTGTCCAAGGAAGGCTTTCTATTAGATTTTGGAGCTTTGCTGCGAGGATCTTATTGCATTCAAAAACAAGAGTTGCATTATCATCGCCCCGCCTCTTCCCCAACCCCCAAAATTCTTCCCAAAAGTCCTTATTTTCTGGTGGGATCAGACCAAATGGGTTTTTATATACACAAATATGTTTATATATAAACATGCAACAACCTTACTTTTCTTACATTTCAATTAGAGTAAATGTAAAGTATTTGCCATGCTGTGGATGGATGTGTGACATATTGTACATACATCAGACATACTGATGTATGACCACTGTAACATTAATTATATACATGTTTGGAGTGTTTCTCACTTGGAACCGATTTTGACCACTAGGTTGGGATCATCTATGAGAGCCGGGTTTGCAGCAAACTGATTGTATGAAACTGCTTTCTCCTGAAAGTACTCTAGAGTGGAGACAGACAGAAAGACAGACACACACAGACAGCCACAGATTTAGACAGAAAGACAGGTACCTACCACACCACCACAACACAAATATCAAAACACATACAAATATACAAATACAAACACAATGCCTTCTTTTCAATGAGATTACAAATCTGTAAAAAGGGCTCATTTAGGTTTAAATTTGTATATACATTTAGCTTTCTCCAGCTGTGGTAAATTAACAAAGAGAATGTAATAAATATCTGACCTTATTTTAGTGTCCACAAACTACTGACAGATGCATGGACTTGAACGTACTTGTAAAGAAAATAGGTCCATGTACCTTTAGTGATCTCCCGGCTGTCAGTCAGTCCTCCACACAGAGAGAGGGCGATAGAGGGCAAGTCTGTGGTCTGTTCTGAGTAGCTGTCCACTCCACTGTCAGCTCCTGAGCTGCCCACAGACTGAGGAGACATACTCATACTGTGTGTGGTGTTTTCACAACACATACGCCCTGCACTGCTGCCCTCACTGCGGATATATACACACATATAACACAGTTAAACACACAAAGGGAAAAGTGTTACAGATGGACAGGAGTGACAAACGTCTCGTCTTCAATGGTGCCTTAAGCCCTGTGAATCTCTTCCGCTGTCAGGTGACGTCAGACACATGCACACCTATAGTGTGCAAGACTTCAACAGCAGCCATTCTAGTGGGACAGACTAATGAATGTTTGGAGTGAAACAGTTCATGTCAGGTTTTTATTATTAATAGTGTTATATATGTTATGTTAATAGTATTAATGTGACAATAATAATTCACACTTGATTATTTTCTGCAATGTTGCAAACACAGCTCAATCAGCTCAATCCACACACTCCGATTGTTTACAACTACTGTGAAAATGAAATTGTAGGATTCCTCTTTATAGTAGTCCTCATTGAAGGGTTTAATAAAGGGCATAGAGAGTATCGGAATGAGAATAGAGACACACGACAGTCTCGTGGTCCTCACATGTACACGCACATGAGGACTGCAGGACCACAAGGGTTTGGATAAAGCTGAACTTTGCTTGGGCTGCAGATCCACTGCAAAGTTCCCATTTTCTAACACATGTAGTTCAAGTGAACAGGTAAATCATCCGTCATTAGCTTAAGGATGTGTATTGTTGTGTGTTCTTTTAGACAGCTCAACATGCTTAGAGGAGAACACTAACTGTCAGTTCTGTTACATCAGCTAACCTGTGCCCATGCTGACTAAAATCACTTTGGGAGAGAAGGAAGGTTTAACACCTACTCAGAGAGAGCAGATGAAAAAATGGACAACTTTTCAAATGAGGCACAATACAGCCAATCAGAATGTTCATTTACATATATCAATGTTTCAAAAGTACAAATAAAACAATGTTCAGCAATGGATTCATTCTAAGAATGAAGAGAGGGTAAAAATAAATAGAAGAGAAAAGAAACACTAAAAGAAGAAAGAAAGAGAGGAAAACAGGAGCATAGAATTAGAGTGAAGGAAAACAAAATAAAGGAAAGAATAAAAAAAAAAAAAACAATGATAAAAAGGAAGGAATAATGCACCTTTTTGGAAAGTATAGAGCAGCTACTTCTGGATCCAGCTCAGTAATGTCATCTAGGTACACTCCATCAGAACCAAGATGACGGCTTCTCTTATCTGCAGGATACAGAGTGGATCTGACATGAACATAGCTGTCATATGATTCACTGTGACAGTGCAGACAGACACACAGAACTTGTGTTTAACAGAAGAATCTCAGTATAACTTGTGCATTAAAGGAAAAATCAAAGTAACTGGATTAATCACTGATCCCAGATGCATTTGATCAGCCAAGACGTTTGATATGTAACGTGTGCTTCTTTAGTTTAAATGGGGTTTTCTAGGCTAATGGTGCCAACAAACACAGGCACTATGTGCCCAAAAATGTCGCTCAGCCCACTTACAATACATCCAGATCTTCATTTGTTTTGCACAGGCAGGATAGTATGGTTTAGATGTGACTTTTGTACCATTCCATGAGACAAACAAAAATGTATTTTTACAGTAGTTTGAAAACAGAACAGCAGAAGTAATTATAAGTGGGGCATCATGTAGATGGTATAGCAATTCCAATTTAACCTTTAAATGTTTAAATAAGGTCTATCCACCACTTTCCAATACCATTTGAAGCAAATAATTTATGACAGTCAGCAAGATTAGCTTAGCATTTCCTGTTGTAACTAAACTAAAGACAAACATGTCTTGGTAGATCAATTACATCTGGGGTCAGCAATGTTCTTACGATTTTCACTCGACTATATTACAGCAGTCAACAGGGTTTTATTTAAGCAACTGCTTAACAGGTTTGCTTTTAGTAATTTTATATATTAGATTCCAAGAAGAGGGCAGATATAACAGCTGAGCATTACCTTTTCTTTTGGATGGTGAATCAGTTTTACTTGGCTGGGAGGGTCCTGTAGCTGCTGTAGCTCCCTCTTCAACTTCTGACACTAAGCGTGCTGCTAACATTGCTGTAGTCTCTGCCTCCATTCGCACTGGGTCCGGGTCCAGTTCTTCAAGCCCGTTGTTTGGCCTATTCCCTGCTGTGATGTTCTCGGCCCCACTGGCTATATGATTAGAGTCCAGCCTCACTGGCTCTGCATTGGCTGTGGCTGCTGTGGGGATGAATAGGCGTAGGGTCGTTGTACTGTCACCATGGTGATGTTCATTAGAGGCAGAGGCATCCTGGATGACTTTGAAGTGTGTGTTTATGGAGACAGGGACGGAGACAGGACACACGGCTGGGGAGTCTGGCTTAGATGGCATGAAGGAGGGCTGTGAGTGAAATAATTATAAGTAACCATGAATATGCAATGAGAGGCTGGTTGTAAAATTACTAGCTAAAAGGCCTGAGGTCAGTGTTGATGTGTATCTGCAGAGCAGTATGAGGGTGTGCTGAATGATCTGAGGTCAATACCTGAGGCAGTTCTCCCCAAGCCCACAGCATGGCTGGGTTCTGCTGCTTCTCCTCCCCAGCTTTAGTGACCAGCTCAGAGTCACTCTTAGGTGAGCAGGGGCGAGAAACGTTAGGACTATAGAGAGAGAAAGAGAGAGAGAGTGAGAGAGAGAGAGAGAGAGAGAGAGAGAGAGAGAGAGAGAGAGTGATGATTGATCAGTCAGTCCTACTATGTGTACGCACTGTCTATCTACACACCTTTATGTCAGTGTGTAGGTACACGTGTATGTGGTTCTACCTGTGCATAGGGGTCCAGTCTCCATCAGAGCGAGCATACACTGCATTCTGCTTATAAAAGCCACTGGAACAATCATCATTCATCATGTCCCTTGAAGAGGTCCTGGGAAGCACATGAAGGCACACACACACACACACACACACACACACACACACACACACACACACACACACAATAAACAAACCAGAAACATCTGTGTTAGTGTATCCACTCTTGAAACATTGTCCCCTTTCGCCTCTTTCTTTCTACATTTCTCTCTTTTCCCCTCACCCCTTCATGTCTCTCTCTCAATCTCTTTAACCTACTTTTAAATGGAAGTAAACAGTGTTCCTTGAATTTACTGTCAACTCTAAATGCAAACATTCCCATTCCAGAGGACAAGTGAGTTCCTCTCATTCCCCATCTCTCATAACAAACACACACAAACACACACAAAAGTACATCTGAGAGATATCAGACCATATACAGATACATATACAGATTAGGGAATCTTGGAAAACTTTGAAGAAGTGTTCTGTACCTGCATTTCTGAGCCAATAGCTAAGGGGGAAAATAGTTATACATTTTCCACATATCCCATGTGCTTCCCAAAAGCATCTTAGCCTTAAAATCATGAGAACTTCTGAAGAGTCTGTGTGATGCTCACACAAATCATCTTTCAATATGACTTGAAATGAAATGAAATGAAAATTTGATTAGCTGAACAGGGCCTTTTATCAGGACCAGTTTACAATTGCATGTTATGGAATAACATTTTCTGTAACAGAATTTGACCACACCTAAGGCTGAGCAATTAATCAACATTTTCAACATCTCTAATCTAATTCCTCATATCATTTTTTCTACTGTGTGTGCTCATGTAGTTTCCCCATAAACAAATACTCCTGTGTGTGCTCATGTAACTTCACCTTGTCATATCTGAGATATGGAAACAACACTGAGAACTCAAACACCAAGTCAACTGAGCAGCTCACGCAACCAACCACCAAAGAAAAATGTTTTATTCATTATTATTCATGATATCGATTCGAGATCATATCACCCAGCACTAACAACACCTGTTGTCTAAAATGGTGACTCTAGTTTTCAGCTCACATTTTCAGGTCATATCTGTTAAAGTGATAGTTCAAAGTAAGTCTTACTGCACCTACAAACATAATTAGCACACCTGTACCAATTTAATGAAGACAGTTAAAAGCTATTATGGAAAACATTTGGGTGAGTACTGATTTCTACCTTTTTGGCAAAGCTTTGTCACTAAGCATGTCTTGGTACTTACATTTGGGTAAGGTGAAAAACTGTACTGTTTGACCAGCCAGCAGTTAATCTTATGTTAATCTCATGTTAACTAATCCAAACGGCACTCTGAATGTGCTTTTGTGCTTGGAGAGTATCCAACAATAAAGACAGCTTTTTATATACAACAATCAACCATAACATTAAAACCATCTGCCAAAACATCAGTTTTCAAGACATAGGCAGCATTAATTTTATTAGTAGCGTTTCTGTGGTATTTGACTAGAAAGGATTTAAGTAGACCTGGACCTCCGCATACTGGGAACACCCTACAGGACCTTCATGATGTTTTGGAGAAGTTTGACTAGACTACCCAGTTTGACTCAGACTCTTAAGCTTACCCATTTTTCTGCTTCCAACACATCACACATAGAAGAGTGATAGTGAGCATGTGATAGATGTTATGGCTTGAATAACAAGTAGGGCTTTCTAGCAACAGCCTTTTAACTACCTACCCCATGTGAGAGAGCGTATATGAATGGTACAAACAGATTTACATTCACGCAAAAATGAAAGAAAGAAAGAAAAGGATGTGGTGAATCTGGAAAGTTTCATTCTTTCTCTTTCATTTGTGTGCTATAAACACACACACACACACACACACACACACACACACACACACACACACACACACACACTTCTCACCTCTTCTGACCACACTGTTCCAGTAAAGCATGTGCCTTTTCTTCACAGACGAATGCATTATACTGTACATGTGCAATAATTCCAGGCTATGTAATGATAGATTATATACTTTGGTCTATACAGTGTATACTGACTGAAGCAAACCAGTACTCAAGCATAACTTCACCACTTCTCCTGTCATTTGTGCATTAACTGAAAAGATATTCATATTTCAGTCACACCAAAATGATGAAATCGTATTGTGGTGAAAGAAGAGATTTCATGAGGCACTGAAAATGTTCTATTCATAATAATATCCAACTGGTGGTGAAGAGATTTACAGCCTTACCTGTTAGCAGTGCAGTCAGCGGTGTAGTCCTCTCCCTCGTTGGAGCTGATGTTGATGGTAAAAACGTCTTCATCCTCAGAGTACTCGGCGCTGGGTTCTCTCTTCACACTGTCCACTTTAGATTTCCTCCTCCTTTTCCTTCGCTTCTTCACTGCTCCGCTCTCAGTGCTGGACAGCGATGGCCCCAGGGTATGGATGGAGGAACTCATCATCACCGCACCATCGGACAGGATTGGGGAGGTGGCCAGGTATGAGGGCACCACTTCCTGCAGGAGGACAAACAGCAGAGATGTATAGCACTGAAGAAAGACACTCTGAATTAACTTGTTTTAAATGTGTCCATCAATTCCACATTAAATACAATTATAACCTGTAACTAAATTCAATAATTACTGCTTCAGGCCAGTCATCCATGATATATATCTTTTCAAGAAATAACACTCACCATTAAGGTGAAAACTGACTGTTTTTGCAGTCAACCAGTCTATAATGGCAAGTATGCTGATTGCTGTTGGTACAGATGAATTCCTGTACTCATACAGCAGAGCTGAATGAGTCTGCTGCTGAAAGTGCTCATGGAAGGTGAGATGTGTTGTCCAGGATAGCTGTTCTCTTTTCCAACATCACCTCAACGCTCTCCAGTGAGCATCCAAAAACACAGCCAGCCTTGATTTGGAGATCTCAGCATCTCCACATTTGATGCAGCCTCCCCAGCAGTTTGCTGCAAACAACAACAGCACCTGCAACAACAGACTGGTAGAAGATGGCCAACACATTGCTGCACACATGGAAGAACCTGAGCTTCCTCCAAAAGTAGAGTCAACTTGCTCCAATCCAACTTGCTGTAAAGCAGGTCACCTAGATATTTGTAGTTGTCAACCAGTTCAACATTCTGACCTATGATGGTAACAGGTTTGGTAGTTGTCTTCTTCCTTCTGAAGTCCACCACAATCTCTTTGGTCTTGGTCACATTAAGGAGCAGATGGTTCTTCGTACAATGCTCCACAAAGCTGCCCACTAGGTCTCTGTATTCACCTTCCTGTCTATCCCTGATACACCTGACCACCGCAGAGTCATCCAAAAATCTGAAGGTGGCAAAAGTCTGAGCTGTACTGGAAGTCTGTGGCATACAGGGTGAAGAGGAAGGGGCAGAGTACAGTACCCTGAGGTGCTCCAGACCAGAAAGTCAGACCGATGTGCACAAACTGGAGCCTATGACACAGGTAGTCCAGGACCCAGACTAACATGGACATTTGTTCCTAAATTCAGTCACATAACTCCTCTGCTGTGTTCCCTTCATTGGCTCCCTGTAGCTGCCCGCATCACATTCAAAACCTTGATGCTGACCTACAAAGCCAAAAACAGACCAGCCCCTCCATACATGATGTCAATGGTCAAAACTCGAGCTGTACCAAGAGCCCTTCAACCTTCAAGTACAGCTCGGCTTCACCCACCATCCCTCAAAACGCAAGGAAAACATGCATCCAGAGTCTTTTCTGTTCTGGCACCAAAATGGTGGAACGAACTTCCGCTGGGAGTCCAAACAGCTGAGTCCCTCACTGTCTTCAAACACAGACTGAAGACTCATCTGTTTCAGGAGTACTTAACTCCATAAGACATTTGTTTCAACAGGATCTAAGCGTGAGGAACCTCTAGATTCCAGCCTTGTCTAATAGCTAAGGATATTCTAAGTGAACAGCAAAGCACTTTTGTAAGTCGCGCTGGATAAGGGCGTCTGCTAAATGCCGCAAATGTAAATGTAAATGTAAATTTGTATTTTAGCCATGTTCTCCCCAAGCATGAGAGGTTGGATGGTATTAAATGCACTTGAGAAGTCAAAGAAAGTTCACCTGGTTGGTTGTCACCTCTAGACTGATTGTTAATAGGAGTGCAGAGATGGCATAGGTTTTGATGGAGTAAGGCTACAGCTGTTGGAGATGGAGGGTAACATGCTGAACCTGTTAAAAAACACATTCAGCTCAGCTACTGTCCCTCATAGTTGGTGGTTTGGCATTGATATCAAGTGATTTTCCTTATGCCAGTCCAGACCTCCTTTGTGCTGTTTTTCTGAAGTTTTACCTCCAGCTTCCTTCTGTAGGCCTCCTTACTCTGCCTCAGTTGTACTTTCAGCTCCTTCTTTATAGACCTTAGTAGGGCCATGTGCTTAAGTCTGAAGACCTGTTTCTTTGTGTTCAACAGCTCCTTCAGTTCCTTGGTGATATAGTTTGTTGTTGGGAAAACAATGCACCTGCTTCACTGACACAATAGTGTCTGTACAGAAGTTGATGTAGTCAGTGATGCAGTCTGTCATCTTGTTAATATCCTCACCAGCTGATTCACTTAATATACTTAATACTTCCCAGTCTGTGGTATCAAGGTAGACCTGCAGAGCCTCCTCTGGTTTGAAACATTCGCAATGTTTACATGCTTAATAAGACTCTTTTTAAAGGAAAATTGGAGGAAATCTCAATTTTCCATCATATAGACCCTTTAAAATGATCCTCACTGTCTAGTAAAACCATCATAACAAAAATTTCAATTTGTTGCTTTTATAACTCCATGTAAAGATATTAAAAAATGAGTCTATAAAATGGTCCTATACCATAACCATTAGAAAAAGTAACAACAAATGTTTAGATGTGTGCAAGACCCAGAGTCAAACCTTTCCTGGTTCTGTTACAGCAGAATTGTTCATAATCACAGTAGAAACAGGGGCGTAGTTCTAAACCTCTAGAAAATATGCTAAGGTTAAGAAAGGCCGTTAACCTTTCTGGTTGGGAAGCAGCAGCACAAGACTGACAAAATTTACAAGCAGGTCACACAATGACCCTGCATAGTCTGAATGTGCTTATGCATGTTGTGTGTTTGCTTGTGGTGTATAAATATGGTGCTTTGTGAGAAATGTGCTAAACCCAAACACAGAACACAAAACAAGTGTCTGAGTGTCAGTAATCCGCTCCATTATACAATGGTACTTCCTGTAAATATGAAAAGAAATGTTCTAAGAATATAAAAATCTGTGTTTATTGAAAATAGTACCAACAATTCCAACAATCAAAAATCTAAATCATGGCCTTATTATTTCCATGATGACATTTTTGTGATGATGCATAATTCCTTAAAGGAAAAACATTATTCCTTAAAAATCTGAATGGGAAAATCTGACAGATTTCACAGGCTCCTTGAATTCATATTTGCTAAAAAACAAATATCATAATTATACCGAATCGTTTGGAGGTCTGAGTTTTGCTCACTTATATTCTTCAATGATTCTGAGAACTTTGGATGCTTTAGACTGTAGATAACCATTGGGTTATTTCTCTGGAGAACCTTTAAAAAGGGTTTCACTGTCAAGTAATGCTTTATACAGAACTCTATAGAACCTTTTTGATCAGAGAATTATGGGTGGAAAGTATTCTGTAACTGTTTTTCGGAGTGAAGTCTGAAGGTTTGTATTTTAATCAAGTATCACTGAAACTAAATTGAGATATTTGGGTAATTGTTTACAATGAGGCTACATTAATTACAGTACTTACAACTGTAGTAAACATGACTAAATTGTTTAGTAATGTCTCAACTAATAACTAACTGATATTATTTAAGACATTATTGAATATTACTTAATGTTTGAGTAATAAAATATTTGACAAGCAGTGACCAAGTGTGCATAGCATAATTCCTACCTGTAACCAACAAAAGGAAAAATAACTAACCTATACTATATGGACAAATGTATTGGGACACACACACACACATACACACAATGAGACACAAACACACAGACACGCACACACACAGGAGAATTTAATTAACTGAGTGCTTTCTTCATTTATTTTTTAAAATTGCAGATAGAAGTGTAACAGCTGACGAAGTGAAAAACAAAGAAGGGAGTTTTTGTGTTCTGCTGACACAGGTTCCTCAGAGATTTAGGGAACTGAATTAAAGCTCAACACTCTACTCAAAGGACAACAGGCAGAGCTGCAGTTTGAAGAGTAAACAAAGGAAATCTTAAACTAGGTCACGGAGGACCAGTTATTTTCACTGTACTCTTTTTAAAGAGCCACAAATATAACAGTCAGTAATAACCTGGTGGAGTTTAAGATTAGTTTAATTATATGTTAACTACATTAGTTTTGTATATACAGAACAAACTTTTCACATTTTACATTTTTTATTCTTATGGTTTGACTACATCTGAAGTGAAGGAGTAAGCTGTACATTTCACTTTAAAATATCTATGGAGTTCAGTTTCCTGGACAGGAATAAAGCCTAGTTCTGGACTATATAGTACTATGAAAGGAGATTTTCCACTAAAAGAGATATGTAGCCTAGGACTAGGCTTAAATCAGGTTAAAGCAGGGACATGGCAAAGAGGGGACTGTTCCAGTGGTTCCACCACCTGACAGCTAAAAATAGAACACAGCTCTGCAGCACATTAATAATTTTGAATGCTGGAACTCTGCAGACTCAAGGCCTCTAACCTGATTTATTTTCCCCAAAACTGTATATTTTTCATCTGAAAAAATGGTGTCCTCCTTTAAAGGACTTTGCAAAATTTAACAGAAATATATTTGCCATAATGTTCAATTCAAACAGATCAAAACAAGCTTTTAAACATGTGGGTTAAACAGTTGAGTGTGTATACAAGCTTCAAGACAACAGTAACACCAAACATAATAATTTACAGAAACGATTTCAGCTTCTCACTGGAACATTTATCACCACCTTCATCTGTGTTGAATTTTTTTTGCATGACAGTGTGGTTTCTCAACCATTCAGAGCCAGTATAAATGAGGGGAAAGGGGTAGTGCCAGATTTCACTGAAATATTATCCTTGTGTGTGAAACATTACAGTACATTTTGCAGCACATTGTAGAAATACAGTCCAATGTTTGCTGCCACCTTAAAAGTAACAAAAATATTTGCTGCTGTAAGTAAGTAGCCATGCTGCCTTAAAAATGTTAAGACCACCGAAATATTAATAGGGCAAGTTCCACAAGGTGACTCTGTGTGTGTGTGTGTGTGTGTGTGTGTGTGTGTGTGTGTGTGTGTGTGTGTGTGTGTTCTATCTCCTGTGCATCTGTATGTATAAGTGAATTAAGTTGATAGATGCAGACCTGTGTTGCATTGCTGTTTCCTTTTCATTATATGAATGTTTGCTGTGTTTACAGCAGACATCGCGTAGCTGAAGAGTTAATCCTAACCTGACCACAGCTATAGCTTTCATATCAAACACTTCATACTCTGCTCTAGAATGCTGGATTAGACAGGATTTCACAGAGTACCAGACTCAGCTTCCTGTATTTCACTAAATAACCCTAATGCATTTCACATGTTCCCCTACATGGACTTTACTGCACACTGAGGGTCAACAAAATGGTCTTTCAGCACAGACAGTGCTTTTACACTGTTGGGTGGGTGGTTTGTGTGTGTAGGTCATGACTAGTTATTTACTGTGAACTAATCACATGGATGTTGAGGACACTTCCTTGAAGGACAGATCGTATGGTCTGCCTGTGGGCCGTGTGAGATGTGTTCATGTGTCGCATGCTTTGCTTCTGTACCTGATCATTCTCTGTCTGCTTGACGAAGAAGGCCTCGCCGTTCTCTCCCAGCTTCATGTGCAAATTCACAGGCTCTCCATTCACTTCTATATCCACCTGGACAAGATGAGATACAGATCCTTTTGAGCTTCACCTTAAACTTAAATGTCTCAGTTGTGGATCCACAATCAAAATACTCTTACAACTACTTTTAATATAACATTTAATATGTGGCTGTATTTTATCTAAATGTACTGTATTCTGCATTCCAGTGTTGACTGCTAGAAGGACAATGTTCACATTTTACACATGTGAAGTGTTAAATCTGGAGATTTAACTAACTGTTCCCCTTATGTCATACCTACACGTGGTTCTGTTATGTTCCTAGATATTCCATATGCAGATAACAGTATTTAGGCTTATTCAACACAGTAGGTAGAACTACAGTAGTCCTACCATTTGTTCTTAAGGGAAGACCAGAATTTTTTGTCCACATGTTCCATGTTGGCATAGGTGGGCAGCCACAATGGGTCCAAATGGGTCCAATAACAACATAAATACAAACACCTTGCCCACATTCTACCCATGTGACCCCCACATGAGCATGTTGATTGTTCTGTGTCAGTAGCAGGACTCACCACTTTCTCCCGGGAGCGCAGCACACCCATCTTGCCGAAGCGAACATGGAAAGGCGAGCACTGCAGAGAGCCATCCGGCTGTTGCACCACGATGATGTCAATACAGCCCGAAAGGGTGGCAGGGTTCAACCCCCGGTACAGCTCCTTCACCTGCACAAAGACCTGTCCCGCCAGCTGCCCTACGTAGTTCATGGTCTGACTCTACACAAACACAAAAGCAGCAGTGGAGGGATATCATGTGAGATACTAAAAGTACTACACAAGTTTACAAGCTAAACACAACTTTCAAACAATGACAAAAACATATCGGAACCAGGATATGTGACACTAAATCAGTGGATTAGTCTCCCACATGGTGTGGTGGCTCACTGGTGCACCATCACCAACCAACACCAACCACAGTATCACGGAAGTGTCCAATAAAGAACCAACCATTCAATCAATACTACATGGCCAAATGTTTGTGGACACCTGCTCATACAATGATCATCACACTCTAGTGCCAAAGCTTCTCTATTGAGATTATAAAGTTACAATCCTGGTTCATGTGCCGGTCCTGTCTGTTTGCCTATCCATATATCTATCTATCTCTCCATAACTGTCTCATGTAATTGAACCACATGCCGCAAATCTCAATGTCCTTAGGACACTGAAGGAATTAATACTCACTCTGTACTGATATACAATGTGAAAAGCTAGGATTGTACACGTGTACATGTAAGAAGTCAGTGCTTGGTGTTCAAAATGGTAGTAGAGTACTTCAGCAGCTTGTATTGATGAGTGTTAACTGCACTCTGTCCTTTGCTTAATCTAATAATTAAATTACAACTTGACAAGACGGAAATTCTTGAGAGCCCCTTTTCTCATGACCTTCACACATGCTCCTCTTAGCTCTTCTCTCATGCACTAGAAGTACCTATTTTGCTACTAAATATTAAAACTGTTTATCAAAAATCACGCTGCCAGGAAATGTGCCCCATTAGAAAAGTATTAGCAAGACCTTCTAGCCAATCAGATTCTGGTCTTGAATAGTACAACCAGATTTTTTTCTGATTAAAATAGATGTATGTGACTCTTACAAAAGCCTGTCTGGATGGTTTCAAATGTCCTGTGTCTGGCCTTTAGTGGTTAAGGGGTCAAGGAGATGCCTGCTTGTATAAGAGTCGAGTATTTGAGGATCGCTGACGTGAGCTTACAAAGACATACCAGCACGGTAAACCACACCAGACACAGTTGTTAAGCTAACTTCAAAAAGAAGCTCTCAATGTTTGACTCTTGTGCCCTACATCTAGAATGTCCTGCATGCATAAACACAGGGTAATACCAATCCCGTGCAGCACTGGTTTCCATGCTTATAATGATCAAGGCCTGAATAATGAGAAGTCATCAAGTGCTTGATAACTGATCTTTCCATACTCACTTACAAACATGTTTTTCTACACATAGACAATACCTTGGTACGGCTTTGTGGTACACAAAGAGAAAGTAGTTTATTCCCTGAACCTTACATTCTTAAAATGGTCTATTAAAAAAGGTAAGGGTTCTATAGAATCAAGACATGAAAGACAACTCAAAGAACTAATTGAATGCCTAAATGGTTCTTTGACTGGTGGTTTCTGCGAACCTTAGATACCCTTTTCCAGTAGCATATAGAAGCCCATGTCTATACATGATCCCAAAATACTATGTAACATGTAAGTACTGTAATTGTGTGACACCCCCCCATATTGACTGCCTGACTACAGCTCAGGCCCACTTTGCAGTTTTTGGGCTAGCATAGACCTAAACATCTCAGAAGTGTATTTGTATCACTAACAAACACAGATAAAAATGAATCAAATACCAAACAGTACATATACACAGACTGAGCAAATCTGTCTATGAAAGAATGCCTTTGTAGGTGAAGGTCAGGCAGGACAGGAGTTTGTAGGGGTTGTAGAGAAAGGAAACCTTCACTGTTGACTGACCATCCCATTGGTAAGATGTTTCCATACAGATGGTATGAATCTATAATTATTATCTGTAGTTATTAACTAACCACACAAGACTGAGAGAGAGAGAGAGAGAGAGAGAGAGACAGAGAGAGAGTGAGAGAGAGAGAGACAGAGAGAGAGACAGAGAGAGAATGGGATAACATGGGATGAGCAAGGTGACACACAAACACATTGGCTCATTAGACACACACTCAACATTTGCATTCCTTGCACAACTAGTCACTCACATCCAATCTGTCAGATGTTTGAGTGTATTTTGTGACGTCTACTCTTCATGTAGACTGTAACAAACAGCTCAAAATGACTCGTCTGCTCTGTTTCCTCACTCACCAACAAAACAAGTGCTGAGGTGTCTTATGTAATCCTCCATCTTCTGAAAGCAGGACTATTTCAGAAAAGACTAAAAAGATGCCTACTGTCAGACACACACACACACACACTTTCTCCACACTTAATCCAAATGCATAGGATGGCACACAACCACTTTTATCAGATATTAATTCAATATTTCTTCTTTAAAATGAGATATTTTTCCACATTAAACTGATTTCAGAACTAAATGATTAAGATGTAACTCTTTCAGAGACACCAAGACAAACTTACTGAGTCAGGATTGTTTACAGCCGTGGTGAATGAGTCCAGTTACCATATGATGCATCACATGAAAAACTCAGAAAATGCCTTTTAGTGGTGGATGTTCATACTAATAAAATGGTTATATTTGTGTTGCAGTCAAGGCTCCTGCACTGTAAAACAATTCTGAGTTAAGTTTATCTACAGAGAACTATTTCACACCAAACCTTGCTCTGAATAACAATTAAGACAGAAATAATGAAAAATCTCTTTGAGACAAGCATCTAAAACAGATGTGTGTGCCCAAAATACTCTGATCTGTCACTGTGAGCTATTTTTGTGGGCAGGCTTTTTGTTACAGGATCAGATCAGATTGGTTCCTTTTCTTCTCTCCCATCCAGCCTGTTCTACACCTGATATCAAATCTCTCCTCTGTGAGTAGCTGAAATACTGCCAGCACCCACACGCTCAGAAAAGCATCCTTAAGCTAGTGTTTATGGCCAGACTGTCAGCATCAGTTCATAACAGCACATCTGTTTGACACATCTTCAGCCTGCCATCAGGTAATTGCACACACACACATGCATATATAAACACACACACACACACACACACACACACACACACACAAACACTTATATATATATATATATAAAACACACACACTGCCGTTAGTTTAGCTGCAGTTCTGTGTGAGCGGTGAAGCTAAACCTGCTCCTGTAGAAATTAACCTCCTCTTTCAGTGTTACTTCCAACCTCAACAGCCTCAAAGCCTCATTACAACATCCACAGCTTACCTTCAGACACAAGCCCGCTTCATCTCTCAGCAAAACAACGCTGTGAATTCAGTGCAGTTCCTCTCTCTCTCTCTGACTGTATCCCTCTGTCTTTCTCTGTGACTCTCTTTCTCCCTCTCTGTCTGTCTCTGTTTCTCCCTCTCTGACTGTAGCCCTCTCTCTCTCTCTGACTGACTGACTGACTTTATCTCTGTGACTGTCTCTCTCTCTATTTCTCCCTCTCTGACTGTCTCTCTCTCTCTCTCTCTGTCTCTCTCTGATTGATTGACTGACTCTCTCTCTCTCTCTCTCTCTCTCTCTCTCTCTCTCTCTCTCTCTGTAGCGCCGCACTGTTACCAGGTTACAGCCACTCTCTCGTGACACTCAAAGAAACCACTGCTCTCAGCCAATCAACTGTCAGCATGCAAATGCGCCTGCTCAGCTCGTTGGCGTGCGTGGACACGTCACCGACTCAATAACCGTTAAGGTTCAGCGCTGAAGTGACTCTGATATGAATAAAGACAATAACATGTTCAGTGCATTGTCTGTATGGTCAGAGCGAGCAGCGTTTGGAGCTCATATGTGTGACATGTCTCAGTGAGTCAGTAACAGCAGTAACACGATCACCCGCGCCGTTTAAACGCCGTTGATGAGGTGACTGGACTGACCAATAGCAGCGCCGCATCCTGTGACGCTCCACCTCCGCCGTCGAGGTGTTCTCCTGCCCGCCCACCCGCTTTCAGACTGTCTCTCTTTCCTGCGTAATGATTGGCTAAAAGGGTCTCGTGTCCTGTGCCGGGATTGGCTAATTCATTGCTCACGTGGCAGTCTGGAGATCGATTTTCAGGAATATGGGTGGAGAAAAAGCAATTAACTCAATGGAAAAAAGACAAGGTTACAGCCACACAAGTACTCACACAGAGGTACTGTAGTACTAGTACTAGTAGTTTAGTGAACTCAGGGAAACACACCCAAATATATATATATATATATTATGTACTTTTCTACCTATTGTTATGGTGCTTTGAAACCCCCACCCACCCATCCCCCAGCCTTAACTGCCTTTTGATTTATAAAAAAAAAAAACTCTCACCATACAAAAAACTAAACTTGTATGTAATCATGTTCCAAATGATTATAATACACTGCCTCTGAAGATTTTGGCTTAAAATGTATTTATATAGTTTTAAGCTACAGAGGTCTGCAGTCATGGTGGACACAGACCTCTGCATGTTTTTGATCCAACAAAGCAGACTGAAGACCAACTGACCAACTGAACATGCAGAATCAGTTTTACTTCAGTTTGAAAAAAAAAAGCCTGCAGCCACACCGCCTTTTTGGGGATAAGACTGGACAACCCTGTGGTAAAGGAATCACATTTGTCTGACCCTAGCCGTTTAACTCCATCTCAAAAGCTGGCTCATACCTTCTAGCTGCTACCGACTTAAATGAAAATGAAAATGAAATGGGATTGTCTGCATTACACATTTATCAGCAGGGCATTGGACCTGTATAGGCGTGCTGTATGTCGATACATAGATAAATCCTCTCTCTGCTTTACATGGACTGATTACTTTGTGTGATTGTGTTTATGGAAAAACAATCAAACCTTCTCTGGGAAAAATGCCAACTCTGTGAATGGTAATTATATCAGTATTAAGCAGCCATACCAGAGACAGAGAAGCAGAGCAAAATAAATGAAGAAAAGAGGGCAGAAAGAGAGAAGTCATATTGCTGTGGTTTTTCAGCTATGCAGGCTGGGCCATGTTACACTGCACTCACGTGCCGCCCTGCTTGTACCCCAGACACCGACTGAGGCCAGTATAATCACTCAGCATCTGTCTGACTGCCAGAAACCTCCACTCAGATTTATGTCTGCTGAGCATCTACTATGGAAACAGACTGGATACATAGTATCCCATAAATTCTTACTTCTGATATTTGTTTCATCTAAATGGGCATCTTGGGAACTAGATCAGCTGTGGAAAACATTGAACTAACAAAGTGCATATCCTTCTGGTCATTTTGAACAAATACATGCAGGAAATCCAGAAATCACAGGCCTCATGAAATGGGTTGAAAATAGGCTGTCACTCAATATCCTGACACTACAACAAAAACAGTTATAGATTATATTAAGAGATTGGTCCTGGTCATTAAGGTTTGTGGGCAATTTCTGTTGGCCTGTTACATTCTTTTTATGACAAATGTAAATACACTATTTTGTGTATTTATTATTGCAGCAAAACGGGTTGAAATTGGTGTTTAAATTCTGTGTAATACAGATGCAGCAGAGTAAGTTGAGTCTGCTGTCTGGCACTAAGGCATTACAACAGATCTTTAAGTCCTGTAAATCTTTATGTAGGGTCCTCATGAGCATCGGTGAGCCTTAGGCACCCATGACCCTGTCATTGGTTCACCGTTTGTTCTTCACTGACCCATTCATCAACTATCACTATTCATCAACAATTTGTTTTTGGGGAAATTATATGTTACTCCTTAAAAGGTACCATTGTAATGAGATAATAAATGTATTTTTTTAGGATAAACAAAAACAAAGTCACTGTATGAACTGTCATGGTCTTCAGATTACTTCTCATATATATTTTTTTGGAGCTGGAATACAGCAGACATGTAAACTGGCAAGTGATTCATTTGTGCATAGACTAATCCATGGTTTCTCAACCTGTGGGCCAGAGACCACCAATGGGCTGTGAAGTACTCTCTAGTGGTCTGTAGACCCATCCTCAAGGTGAGACAGTGGTCCATAGTGGGACAGAAATGGGACCTTAAATGATAATCGAGTGTCAGCATAGGGTCTGACAGTATTTAGACAAAATTAAGAAGTCCACATTTTGTTTACTAGACATGCTTGATGTAAGAAATGCATCTTTAATCTGTTAAATGGGGACATTTGGGTTTTCATATCTTTTTTAAGATATTCCAAATTCTCACATTTTCATTGTAAGAGAAATAAAAGGCAAAAAATTCTAGATTTAGAAGTGGAAAATCCAGAAAGCCCCAGGATTTTTTCCCTACTGTCTGGGCAGCTCTACTATTGTTGCAGATCCCTTTTTCATTCTGTATTGACTGCTCTGTCAGTTTAAAGCCACAGCAAGCAGAAACGTTCAAGCTATCTGGTAGTTTGTGACTAGGAAGTGGTCAGAGAGCATGTGCAACTTATGGGAAATGATATCAGCATTCAAACTCTAAAATCTGCTTTAGACAACGCCTCTTCATAGTAGGAATGTCGTCAGGGTCACCTTTATTAAGTCCAAAACAAGCCCAAAAGTACAACTAGTAAAAATGGAGCCAGCACTTAAAGGGGTCTGAGAACAAACCAAAACTGAACATACTTAATTAGCAAGAATACTGCTTGTAATACTGATTAAATCAACTAGCTAAACCACTAGCTGTTATGTAGTATTAAATTTGTCATTACCAACACAAAACTGATAGTAATGATAAACACATCAGGTGATGACAGGTTTTTACTGTTTTAATTACAGTAAATGCATCTCTTCATAAAATTAATAATATTTAATATTCATTGTTTCTCAGTCAGAAAAAGAGTCAACTCTGAAGTATACAGAAAAAAAGTAAAGGATCAAAAAATAAGTGAACCCTTTGAAATTATCTGGATTTCTGTACCATGACACTTTTTTATATTTTAGTTCTTTATATGCTTTGTCTAGGCCATTATTAAGAATGTATATGTACATTAAGAGTGTATTTTCTTGACATAATTAAAAGAAAATTATTTCCAAGCAAAATATTTCTGCAACTGTATGGTATGGTAATGATGCTGAATATACATATTTAATGGTCAGGAGAAATGCAAGATTAAATTATGTATGTTTTTACACATCAAAATATCACTCTTCTCTCATGGCTGATATGTGCTCTCCTGTAAGCTTAAAAAATTCCATGTTCATAACATAAACAAGTTTTAGCTTTAAATCCTGATACAAATTGTAGGCTGTTGTGTGTAGGGGATGGTAATATATGTTGATTTTTTTTTTTTTTGAACAAAGGAGCTTTCTTAGGACCACAGAGGAAGAATTGATGATGCTCCTCAGGTTGGAAAAAGATACAAAACAATCCACCAATCAACAGTCATACAGAATTTGCACAAATGAAGAAAATTCAAAAAGGTCTCAACAGTCTGTGAGGTCTCAAATTAACCCATGGTAACTTTTAAGTAACTAAAGGCCTTTCTTACATTGGTCAATGTTGATGCTCAGGAGTCTGCCATCAGGAGAAAAATAACAATGGAGTACATGACAGGGTTACTGCTTCTTCCCATAAAAAAATTACTCCCCATCTGCAGTTTGCTAAACACCACATGGATCAGCCAGAAGGCTACTGACACAAGAGAGAATGTGTGACAAGACAATCAACCAAAGTACACAATAATTTCTTCTAAAGAATGGATAAAAAAATAATCAAATGTTTTTTGAATGGCCAATTCAAAGCCCTGACTTCTTTCTAATAAATATGCTCACACCCTGCTCAAGCACACACATCCAGACACACACACAGTTTCTGTCACAGTGTATAAGGCACTTTATGACACACTTTAAACGGACATACATAGCAACTGTCTTGAAGCCTGAATTTTGTGCCTGAATGAGTCTGCTAAGCCAGTCCACCTAGACAGGTGTTTATTTAAACAGGTTGTACCAAAGGTTATTGAACCATTACTCACCATTGTAAACTCATCTCTTAGCTTAGGATACATGCCCAAATCACTTAAATCTGTGATTATTAATCCATTTTTGAAAAAGCCAAATCTTGATCCACCTGATCTTGCTAACTATATGCCAGTAGCAAACCTTCCTTCTTAGCAAAGATCTTTGAAAAAGTAAAGTCGCAACAGCTGGGCAGCTATCTCCACCCAGGGGTCTGTCCTGAGTCTATTACTGTTCTCCCTTTACTTGTTGCTGCTGGGTAAAATAATCTGAAAGCTTGGTATTGACTTTCATTACTATGAAACATCTGATGACACACAGCTTTACATATCAGCTAAACCAAATGAGGATCATTGTCTCAGTAGAATAACAAACTGTCTTTAAGAAATTACATGTGGATGACTCAATTTTCTCTTACTAAATTCTGATAAAACAGAGGTCTTAGTACTAGGGCCCAATATAAATAACATTTGTATGAATCTATATGGTTTTTCAATTCTACCCAGCTTCACTTCACTTCACTTCACTTCACTATAAAATATTGCTTCTAACATACAAGTAACTTAATGGCTTAGCCCCAATATATCTTAAAGAACGTTTTAAACCATACAATCCATCATGTACACTTTGCTCACAAGATGAAGGCTTACTAAAAATTGCTGCAGAGGGGACATGCATTGTCTTATAAAGTGATCAAACTCTGGAATAACCTTCCTGCTACTGTTTGGGACTCAGACACTGCACTTCACGCTGCACAGCACCAGATCATCTATGCCTACCTATTTCTCTCCCTCTCCCTCCATCTCTTTCCCATGTACTGAGAAGCCCTATCCTGATGGATCTACCTACATGTCATCTGACCTGGCTCTTCATTACCCTGCTGCCCTCTGATGCTGTCCTCATTGGGATCCTTCCAATGGCTCTCTCATCCGACATTAGAGACTCCGTTGCCAGCTTATGAATATCTAACCTGCATGGACTTCCATACTGAGCTTGAATCCTATGCTCACTTGTATTCTCTCATAATTTATTCTTGACCATACACAGCCTGCTAGCTATACTCCTCTTTGTGCTTTGTCTGTGTTATCTGGTGTTGACCAGAGGAGGATGGGTTCCTCTTTTGAGCTCAGGACCCTATATCTCAAAAATGGCAGATTCACATTAAGTCAAAATGTTAAAAATGGAAAAAAATGGAAATACAGGATTTGATAAATTATGATTCCAGTTGCACTCATCTGTGTCAGACATATGTTGTGGCTAAAGTCACAAGCAAATTATATTTTTAGCCAAAGTATCACTTTAAATAAAACAGAGTGAACCTGCTATTGAAGCATGGCATGAAAACAGCACTTCATGTTACTGCCCAAAGCTCTCCCAAAATACCCCCACTCTGGCTCTATGCTCAGTCTCTTTTTCTTGATCTTGACCCCAGGTAAGGATTTCACATTCAGGTGCCAGACAGTCAGACAGGTGTTCTCAACAAATCAGAAACTTGCAGATGAGATTGTGTGTTTTTCCTGCCTGCTGATTGGATGTTTTAAAAACATCTGAAATGTGAGCAAACTGGCCAAATAGAGATAGAGATAGAGATAGAGAGAGAGAGAGAGAGAGAGAGAGAGAGAGTTTTTTTCCTTTCTCCAACATTACATTCAAAGTCATTTCATGATAACAATGATGAGCTTTATTTTTTTAGCACCTTCCATAGATAAATGCAACTCAAAGCACTTCACAGGTTAAAAAACAATAAAGGTAGAAAGATATATTTTGATAGAGGTTGACAGAGGTATCAAACCAGTGAATATACTGCATTTTGATTAAACACAAAACTGTCACCACATTAGGTCAACAACAGGTTCATACTTTAGGATAGGATAGGATAGGATAGGATAGAGTTTGAATATTGATCCCTTGGGAGGGTTCCCTCAGGGAAATTAATGTCCTTTGTGAATGGATCTATGTTCAATTCCACAGTTAAAGAGTTGAATTAATTTGTATTTTACCAACTGGTCTTAAAAGGCATAATTTGCAAGTAGGTACTTAAATATATATATGTAGCTATAGATGCAAATATACGTTTTAATATCATTTTCATAAAATAAAAGTTGCTAAAAAATAATCTTAAATAATAATCAATGGCTAGTATAAGAATCATACATGAGCTGACTACACACATACACTCCATAACAACAAGTGTACAATCATTACATAAAGGGCAATTACTATACTATACTTTACGAAGTACTATATGCAGGAGGTTCTCATTGTTTTAAAAGAACCATTTAAGCATTAGTTTTATCATTGTTTTATATATAGATATCTAGATCTATCTATATAGATATATGGAACCTACAAAGAAGCCCTTTTTAAGAGTTTAATACCTTACAATACAATGTAAGTACACACACATATATGCTACCTTTTTGCCTATCCCATTTAAGGGGATAAATAAGTGATGGTTCACAAATGAGTAAAAAACCCTTAGGTTTTTGACGTGATGTAATTTTGCAGAATTTTTTTTAAACACTGGAATTCCCATTGATTGTGTAATGATTTAACTGACAAAAAACACACCAAACACATTTTGTCTGAATAAATTAGATTTTTCCCCCCAAACCATTTGTTTAAATACTTGTTTACTGCATGCACAACACATGGGATCAGGTGGCAGGGAAACACAGTGTTATTACTGCAGTGGGCAGTGGTGGCAGATAAACAGAACTTTACCCAGGACCAGCTGGAGTCAATGGCATCTGGATCATTCTGGAGGTCCTCCAAGTAGTCAAGAGTTGTAACAATTCGGCCCTCCTGCTCACTCTCACTCTCCTTCTCCATAACAGCAGCTTCACATTCAGCCTGCCTGAGGCAGCTGTATTCTAGGTACTCTTTTTTTTGCAGTGTGAATGTTTTGTGATGAGAGAGAGAGAGAGAGAGAGAGAGAGAGAGAGAGAGAGAGAGAGAGAGAGAGAGACAGAGAAAGTGAGAGAGAGAATATCAAAGAAAATCATGGGAATGAGGTAGGAGTGGCCCTGGGCCATGGGGTCAATTTAAAGCTGAGGCTGTTCAGGCTGCCGCAGGCACTGAGCTGGAACTAAGTGAGGCCAAGCAACCGCGGACCTGGAAGCCAGCCAGAGCCTGGCGTTCCTCAGGGGGCCATATCGAGCCCCCTCACTTTCTCCCGCTCTCACACTAACGTTTTCATTAACACCAAAACAGAGAGTCAGAGAACTAGAGCACGAGCAAGAGAGCGAGAGAGAGAGAGATACTAAGAGATACAGTGAGAGAAAAACAGAGAGAGAGAGAGAGAGAGAGAGAACTACGGAGAAACAAGAGAGAGAGACCCCCAAAACACCCCCACCACATATATACACATAGGCACCCACCCACAGACCACAAGCGAGGGAAACAGAGAGCCCTATTTGTGATTGGACAACTTTGGCAGTTATGTTACTGCATACATTACACACATTTTAGCTGAACCACTCCAAAAGAGAAGGGGGTTAAATAGAGACACAATGGGGCCCGAGAGCCGCCACTCTGGGGCGATGACTGAGAGACAAAGGAGGCCTGTCAGGCCGGCCAGACAGCTGTGAGCTGGGTGTCAAACTGCCTCCTCAGACCACCATCTGCTGACACTGCCAGATGACACAGAAAATAGGATTACAGTAGCAGGGCAGAAGAGAGGCTGATGACCTAAACACTGTAATATCATTTACTTGGAAATAGACAGCCCGGGCCAGGTTAAAGAGCTAAGAGTTCAGAGAAGTTTGAAAATCTCAGATGCTGCTGCGCGCTACATTCAGATCGGGATTAAGAGGGATTGATCTAATGGGAGATTTTAAAACCAGCCTGTGAAAAGAGGTGCAGGCGAATGCAGCCAGCATAGCAAAGGTAGTTACTGGAACGAATTCCTATGGCAGTCGAATGATGTGCCTGTACCTCACAAAAACAAATAATAATACACCTCACTTGTCACACTTATACATGCCACAGAGATTGTCCCATAAACCTTTTTTAAACATCATAATCCACACAGATTAAAATACTGCATGGTTCATGCCCATGTTACGCATAACACCGAGGATTCTGTTCTAAAATCTGCCTTTGTTTTACCCTTTAAAGTTGCGTAAATAAAATCAAATCCTACATGGGCTGAATGATTTCGGGAAAATATCTCATTGCATCTCCAAAGCTTACTTCATTATGTAAGATAAGATAATAGGATTCTTTATTAGTCCCACAGTGGGGAAATTCATAATACAGCCTAAGATTTTTCTTCTCTAGCAGGTGAAGGACAAAACTGTTACACTAAACCACCTACCTATATTTTACACCTTCTTGTCTCCTTGTCACCTTCAGGGACATCACAGAGCAGGTTTTATGAGTGGTGGGTCATTCTCAGCACTGCACTGACACTGACATGGTGGTGGTGTGTTTGTTGGGCTGGTATGAGTGGATCAGGAAAAGCAGTGCTGCTGGAGTGTTTGAACCTGGTGGGCAGCATCCTGTGACCTCTGATGAAGGACTTGAGGATGACCTAAATAATCTAAACATAAAATGACCTACACATAAAAAACTGTGCTGAAACAGATGAGCTTCTGTCTCTGACTTTACATGTACAAGGTGGATCAACTCGGTAGGAGTGACTAATGGAGTGGACAGTGAGTGGACACCGTATTTAAACACTACACAGCACTACTGAATGATTACTTCATTTGTTCATTTTTTTAATTGATGAACAGCCCACCATCCAAACAATACCTGCTCTGTAGTGGTACTGACTACTGAAGAACAGGGTAAAGTACATTGAGAAACAAGGAGGTGGACTATATAATTGACCTGTTGATTGATTCACATAATAACCACACAATATGCTGTGATTAATTGTGATTAATCAATTAACAGCCCAATATATGTTTTTAAGAAGAAGAAGAAGAAGATTCTATTGATTTTCCCCCATTGCTTTGGTCAAACTCCAAAAAGTTCAGACTGGAATCAGTCAATACAGAATGTAAATTGAATGTAAATTTAATTCACATCATAATTATGTAATTAAAAATGACATAATCGCATTGGAACAGTACAATTTAATGAAAGTAATGATTCTCTGCTTTTGACAATTATTAAGTGTGGTGTGGGTAAGTACTAGAATTGGGCCCACCCCTGACTCAACATAGAGCCAAACTTGACCCAACACTACTGTCCGCCCTAAGTCCGGCAGCAGGAGCCTGGCTGACATGTGACCGGGAGCGACACCTCGGTGGGCAAAGGTCAGCGCAGATCTCTGCAAATCTCCCCAGGCATGGCATCAGATTAAAGCCAAGGGGGAGTGCTTGCCCTCCAACCTTAACCTGATAAAACCCTTGAAGTCTTCTGCTCTAACCTAGACTTGACTCCCTCGTCTGCGGTGTTAGCTATATTAATTACTGGCTGATAGCCGCTCTGCTCAATTCGTTCCGATGGTTCCTCGGCTGCTGGACCGGTGGCTGGCGCCAGGCTCACTTACGCCAGCCGCGGGGTGAAGAGCTTTTTGAGGAACCAAAGGAGCCATGCCTGCAGAAGCCTTTGTCTCCTAGTTCTACGATGGCTGCAGAAGGCTCAGGCGTCAAGTGGGTGCAGACATCGTCAGTTGGAGCTCATGTCCATGGCCTGTCTGGCGTCGGGCCAAACAAAGGTGGATTAAGGTGGCGCCGCGGATTTGGAATTTACATTGATGTGATTAGTTTCTCTGCACCCTTCGTGATCAGATGAGGCAACTAGTCTCCTCCAAGATGGTGGTCTCCTTTAGGAATATGCAGGGAGGTCCTAGGGGCCATGCTGTGGTCTAGTAAAGATCAATACATCCTACTCATCCTAGTCCAAGCTCTCCTGTTTTGACCTTAAACTGCTCTTACTCATTTACTGAAAAGCACAATTGCCCAATCCTGACATTTCCAGGAAAAAAGACCTCCCGGACAAAATGCGAGTCTGCCTCGAACAGAGAGGTTGGACCAGCAAGGCGAGGCTGGAGGCCGAATGCTTGGGCTTGTATGTATGTGTGTGTGTGTGTG
>CM067511.1:14947300-14986065 GCA_034509495.1 Acestrorhynchus altus | reverse complement strand
TGTGTGTGTGTGTGTGTGTGTGTGTGGTAACCTGAGTGTGTAGTAACTTGAGAGGGTCTGCATCTTAGTGTAACTGCTGTGACAGGATTGCTGACTTCTCAAACATTTGATTCACAGGCCAGAGCAATTCACACACACACACACACACACACTCTCTCTCTCTCTCTCTCTCTCTCTCTCTCTCTCTCTCTCTCTCTCTCACACACACACACACACACACTATAATATGCTTTGACATGAGCAGTGACACTCCACCACATCCTACACAAAGTGTCCAACTCAAAGTCACAACCATGCAGACACATTCTTGGAAAAGCTGAGCGTGTGTAAAATGCTCCATACTCGCTCTCTCTCTCTCTCTCTCTCTCTCTCTCTCTCTCTCTCTCTCTCTCTCTCTCTCTGTGTGTGTGTGTGAGAGAGAGATTAACTTTAAAATGTATATCTATCTGAAATTGCACTTCAGCGTAATGTAAGGCTGCCTAACACAGTCTGAACAGTCGAACTCTTTTGAAAGATAAGTATGCCACATCGTGGCCTCGGGCCGCAATTACCACTTTAAATCTTAATTAATCTTTACATGAAATCTGGGCTGTATTAGTATTAAACAGGCCTATCAGACGGTATTATTATTATTATTATTATTATTATTATTATTATTATTATTATTATTTATTTTGCTTCTGTATGGTGAGTATAACCTGATTCACATTCAGATGATGTGACTTTGGGCGTATAATTCCAGTTTTCGTCGGAAAGTACTTTTATTTTGAAAGCCGCTGCCACGCCCCTAACCGGGTTCTTGGGGGACTTTTAATGTGAACAATTCGTTTCCCGTTGCTTTAATGTGAGCCACTATGGTGGCCTCCTTGTTCCAGTCCGTCCATCGCTTTTGTTTTTTGTTTTTTTATATAGTTTTCTTTCCCCATAAGGTATCAGTCGTGTTCTAGGCTGGGGTTAATGTTCCGTGCAGCTGATTTAAAAAAGCTCGGTAAAGCGGGAACCAGCTGGTGAGGCTTTTCTGCTCGTGCGGGTCTGTGTTGATGGGGAGGACGCCGGTTAGGTAGTGGAAGTGTCCTCCGTCCGTCTCCATTTTGTTGTTTTACTGCCTCATTTCTACTCTTTGCTGCTGGCGGCGCGCGAAGTGTGTGTGTTTGGAGTGTGTGTGGAGTGAGCAGCTCTGCTGACGGGGTTAAAGCTCTCCAGACGCAGTTTCTAACGTTTTTAATCTCGAAAAGCTCGCAGACATTCCCCTAAACGCTCCTCCAAAAGGCCATCTGGTGTTTTCAGGGCTTTAGAGAAGGCAGTGGTTCTATGTGGCTAGAACAGTGTGAGTGTATGAATGGTTCTTTGCCCAGTTAATTGGGTTCAGTGTACCCATGGGATGTTCCACTGGGAGTATGAGCCTTACTGGTGTGAAAACACAAGGTTTGAATTTCTGACCATGACAGAGTACGATAAAGACATGCTCTTCTGTTTTGCAGTCATCTCTGTGTTGATTTAACTCTTCCCAAAGCCCAGCCTGAGCTACATGAGGTAGATGTGTGTTAACGGGCATAAATAAGACTTTTTATACAAACCTTAATGAAACCTTACTGTCCAAACATATGGGCAAACTATCATCTTCATAAATCAATGACTTTTCATTTGTGTGTGATTTCCATTCTTCACACTTTCTGTGAAGGTCAGTGGTGGTTCCCTCGCTGACTCTCGGATCTATTTGCACACTGGAAAAAGTCTGGGGTTAATCACAATCTCTTTATTTCATCAAGAATGTTACTCATACTTCCACAGTCCTGGCTCTGTAAATGAGAAACAAAGTGTCGGGCCACCCAACGCTCCTCCAGCCAGTCAGCATTAAGACTTGTGTATTGGGCGGTGAAAGGGGAGGGGAAGGGGAGACTCGGATCTTGGCTTGTTCGGTGTTAAACATGTTGTACATGTGATGAGAGATTGCAGAGAAACAGCCAGAAAGGAAAAGCTCAGACCAACACAAGTAATACAGAAAGATCTTAGATCAACTGTGAATGCAAGGCTGTTCCATACTGTGATTTACAGAAAAAGTGGTGAAATTATAATGCTGTTGATAACTGTTATATATTACTAGACTGTACTTTTATTCCATATTTTGCAATGTAACCTACATTGTGTTCTATACAACTATAATTAGTCATCTGTGTTTAAACCTTATCTAAACACTCTGGCTGTATTGGATTGGTCCATTTTAGGCCCTAATTACTGCTTATACCCCCTAATATTTTTGCTTTCTGGAGTATTTCATTTGAGGGGAGGAGGTTTGGGTGTGACTGTGATGAAAAAAAAAAAAAACTCAACTAGGAATCACACAGGTTTATGCTTAATGTTAATATTATCCTGTGTTGAGTCCGTAGACTGAATGCAATCTGTTGAAGAATGGACGTTGTGGCAGGCCAGAGTGTACAGTTACCCCCCCCCCCCCTCGTTTTCTCTGTCTGACTTACTCTTTCTCTCACTCTCTCACTCACACTCTTTCTCTCTCCCATATAAAAAACACACACTAACCTAGCTAAATCTAATCACTTGCCTTTGACATTGTTATATCGTGGCATTTGATTGTAACGTTACATTTGTGGTTTTTATGGCCAGAAAATGTAAAAAAACATGCTTCCTAGTACTGTGGGAGTTTTTGGTTATAAACACAATTCAAAATGCTATTCTAACAAGCATAAGCTTGCAGGGTAAAGAGTTATGCTTTTGCTGGGAAAGAAAGTCATTTGACTTTAGCCATTGAGCTCTGAATGGAGGTGTGTGAAGTCAAACATCAAAAGTTGCTCAACAGTTTCTTTTCCTCTATCGCAATTGCTCTATTTACAGTGCTTTTATATGAGTCATTATATATTTATCTGTGTTTACATCGCCCCCAGAGCAGATGCAGCCGCTGCATGTGAGCAAATATGTTCTGTTATGGCAAGGTTGCAGTCACAACACCCTGAGGTGTTTATGATCATCTCTGGAGACTTTAATCGTGCTACTTTTAATCTCTACTTTGGCTACTTTTCTCCAGTGTGTGGACTGTCCTACAAGAAACAACAGGACAATCGATCTGCTGTATGCTAATGTGAAAGAGGCATACAGCGTCACACCCCTCCCCCCACTGGGGAAGTCGGTCCACAACCTGGTCCACCTTCAGCCAAATTACACCACCATGGTCCAAAGACAGCCTGCAACCACCAGAACCATCAGGAGGTGGTCTCCAGAAATGGAAGAAACTCTCAGGGACTGCTTTGACACCACTGACTGGGATGTGCTGCTTAGCCCACACTGTGAAGACATCGAGGGGATGACACACTGTCTTACAGATTATCTCAACTTCTGTGCAGATGTGGTCTCCCCACGCCAAGACAGTATGGTGTTACCCCAACAACAAGCCATGGGTAGCACAGAAAGTCAAGGCTGCCCTCAACAGGAAGAAGGCCACCTTCCAGAGCAGGGACAGGGAGGCGATAAGAGCAGCACAGCAAGTGGTGAAACGCTGCCTGAAAGAATCCAAGGACAACTACAAGAGGAAGGTGGAACAGACGCTAGAGGAGAACAGCATGAGAAGGTGTGAGAACTATCACAGGCCACAACACCAAGACCAGAGGTGTGGGGGGAACAGTGGAGAAGGTGAACGAGATGAACAACTTCTTCAACTGGTTCAACAAACCCATGCACCCCCCACCCTCTCTCTCGCTGCATCCATCTCTTCCTCTTCTGTCAACACATCCTCTAGTAGTTACAACAACATCCTCCTCCTCCTCCTCCTCCTCATCATCATCAACCACAACACAGACTCCACTCTTCACTGCGGACCAGGTCAGAGGTCAACTGAGGAGGCTTCATCCCAGGAAAGCAGCAGGGCCTGACAAAGTATGTCCTCAACTGCTGAAGGCCTGCATTACAGAAATGGGTGAGCCAATCCAGTGTTTCTTCAACCTCAGCCTGCAGGTGGGGGAGAGTGCCTACCCTCTGGAAGACATTGTGCATTGTTCCGGTTCCGAAAAAGAACCGACCAAGTGAGCTGAATGACTTCCGACCGGTGGCACTCACTTCCCATCTGATGAAGACGCTAGAGCGGCTCTTCCTTGGTCTCCTTAGACCCCAGGTGCAACACACCCAGGATGATCGGCAGTTCACGTACCAGGCAGGTGTTGGCGTGGAAGACGCAATCATCTACCTGCTACACTGAGCCCACTCGCACCTAGATAAGGGGAACGGCACAGTGAGGATCCTGTTTCTGGACTTCTCAACCCCTTAGGGGCTGGATGGTGTTGCTTCACGCTTCAGGAAAAACTGAACAGGATGTGAGTGGACCCATGCCTGGTCACCTGGATATCCAGCTACCTCACAGACAGGTCACAGTATGTCAGGCTGAAGGACACCACGTCTGACACTGATCAGCAGCAGTGGAGCACCCCAGGGCACAGTGCTGGCCCCTCTTCTCTTCACTCTGTATATGGCAGACTTCTGCTACAACTCAGAGCTGTGTCACATTCAGAGGTTCACTGATCACACACCCAACATCAGGGATGATAGTGAGGAGGAGTATCAGAGCCTGGTGAGGGACTTGGTGCCACAGGAATCATCTGCAGCTTAACATCTCAAAGACCAAGGAACTGGTCATTGACTTTGGGAGGTCCAGACCAAAGTCACAACCAGTTCTGATTGAGGGAGATGATGTGGAGGCTGTGGACTCCTACAAGTACCTCAGGCTTTGGCCGGATAGCAAGTTGGACTGGTCATGTAACTTCGCCCACCTGTACAGAAAGGGACAGAGCAGGCTGTACTTTCTGAGGAGGCTACGGTCCTTCAACATCTGCAGGATACTCCTCTGGATGTTTTATCAGTCTGTAGTCGCCAGTGTCCTGTTCTACACTGTGCTGTGCTGGGGGGGCAGCATATACAAGGACACATACAGGCTGGACAAGCTGATCAGGTGGGCTGGCTCTGTGGTTGGCGCAAAGCTGGAGACTCTGGTGTCAGTGGCAAAGAAGAGGACCCTGAAGAAGCTATTGGACATTATGGACAATGCCAGTCATCCTATACATACTGTCATCAGCCACCAGAGGAGCCTGTTCAGTGAGAGACTGCTCCTTTCCAAGTGCAGGACCAATAGACTTAAAAAGACTGTACAACTCCTCTCTCAGAGGCAGGAGTGGTAACAGGAGGATAAAGGATGGGAATGAGTAGGAACTGAACCAACAGCTAACAGTAACCTGCAACCACCACAACACACTGGACTCTCTGTGCAATAAACAGTTTTCAAGTGCAATAACAATGTGCAATACCCCCTCCTACAGGACTCTTTTTTTCTCATGCACTATTATCTATATTGTATATTGTAACATAGTCTGTATAATATATATTCTATATATTTATATAGTGCTTCTTACTCTTACTAAATTATTTTTACCTATCTTTATACTTTCTGTACAGTACTGATTCTGCTACTGGAACCTTTAATTTCCCTGAAGGAACCCTCCCAAGTGTTCAATAAAGTTCTATAAAATATATATACACACACACACACACACACACACGAGTTGTCTGGATACTTTTGGACATGTAGTGTCACATTTTGCAATACCTATGTTCTATACCTATGTAACTCTTACTCAGACACCAGACCATACATACGAACATAGGTATTGCAAAATGTGACATTTCTCCCTAACTTCCCATTTAGCAATCCAGATGTGCAGCATCTATTGAATACAGTCTCGTCATAACAGTAAACTGAACAATTAACCAAGCATTTGTATTGTGTGTTTTGCCCAGGCACTTTCGCCAGACAATGGACGAGCTAGTCCATGATCTGGTGTCAGCGCTGGAAGAGAGTTCGGAGCAGGCCCGCGGTGGGTTTGGGGATGGAGGGGATCATGCCCTTGCTGTGGGCTGCTTGCTGAAGAGGCAAGCACGCAAACGGCGTGGCCGGAAGCGCCGTTCCGATAACCCTCACCCACCTTGGGACACATGCCATCTGAGTGAGGGTTCTGAGTCCAGCCAGGAGGAGCACAAGGACTACCGCTCCTCCTCCTCTGCTGCAGCAGGGAATGTTCATGCCCGCGACAATAACAGCGACTCTGATGAGCAGGTGGGCGCTAAGCGGCGCACTCATGAATCCAGCAGGGCCAAGCGACCTCTTTGGCACGAGGAGCCGGCCGATGGACTTGGAACTAGGAGTTTGCGCAGACGGAGGAAAGTGAAGCGTATGGCTGTGGATCCACCTCTAGAAGTAGCCACTATGCTGGCCCCACCTGTTCCCAAACCAGCAGGTGGTGGCGGCAACAATAGGTAGTAAGACAGCACAGGCTATTGTTTTTTTTAGTTGTTATTGCTTTATTAGGCTTTGCAGTAGTCATTCTGGCAATTATCAGTTCACAATGTCTATTTTGCAATAGATAAATGTACACTTGTAGTGTAAGACAATGTAGTAAAAGAACTGTGTCTTGTCCATTTTATATAGTCCTAGTAAGGAGGCGGAGCTTGGAGAAGAAGGAAAAGGAACTGAGTCGTGTAAGGGCAAGGTGAAGAAGAGGAAACTGGCTGTGCCACGTCTGCCGTTGGATGCCACGGACGAGGGGGTGGTTGTGGAAAGTGAGGATGCGGGACAATCTGGAAAAGACAAAATGGAGTTTGAGGAAAATAAAGGATCAGATGAGGACATGAGTGACAGGTGGTTAGTGTTTGGCCTTTCCTATCTTTGCCTTTTTTTCTGCCTTCTGAGACTGAAAGGGATATTGAGGTATTTAAAATTATTATGTCAAAAAATAGTTGCACAAATAGTTGCATCCAGAAAGGAAGTGTCAGATAGTTATGTTTATGGAACAGTAAAAGAGAATTTTTGACTAATATGGATGGAGATGTAGAGGTTCCTAATGGTGTCCTGTGATAATGCATCCCATGCAGTTTAAATATTCTCACTCATTTCCTGCACATTTTGTGGTGGGATGAAATGTTGGAAGCATATCCAATAGCATCATTGCATGCATTGGTTGTCTTCACCAAGACAAAAGCAGGACCTGTGACTGAAGACTGAAGAGTCTCTAACATTATGAACTACAGCGTTAACTTGGCGTTTCTTGTTGTAAACTGAAGTGTATTGGCATGTGTCAGTTGGTGGTATCTGCATGTCTAACTTGTGTGGCAGTACCAATGTGCTTGTGATTTCTGACACTGCATTACACACTTCACCTATAATCATGGTGTAAATTGGATATCTTAAGAACAGTAGTGGATTTCTAGAGACCTGTATTTTATCCATTCAGCTGTATATAATACATTGTCATAGTATAGTGAATTCAACACTTATCTCTTATTTTAGACAAATAACTATGTTGAGTAATGGTGCCCATTGTTTTTTCTTGCAATACATTTTAATGAATGCAAGGTTGCCTAATCAGTATTGTTGTGTATAATGAAATGTAATCACCTTTACTGTTTGTGTCCACAGTGAAACTAGCAGTGTGAGCAACAGCAGTGATGGTGGTTTGTACACTAATGATGAAGGAAGACAAGGTAATGACCCATTCACTCTTTCCTTGGTTTTAAAATGAGCTCACAAATTTCAGTGTTGCAAAAAAAAAATTCTGGAATTTACTTGATAAGCATGCAAATTAATGGAAAATCATTTTCTTTATTTTCTGTTATTGCCAAGGGGATGATGAGCAAAGTGATTGGTTCTATGAGGGAGAGTCGGGCGGGGCTTGTGGAATAGCAGGTGTGGTGCCATGGTGGGAGCGGGATTCTAACGAGTTGGATCTCAATGACCCAGTTTTCAACAGCATCCTCACTGGAGCATTCCCAATTATGTCACCGGGAGCTCAGCGAGGTAAGTGCACGCGTGCACACACATGCACATTTCACAGCTGTCTAGATCAAATCAAATCAACATTTATTTGTATAGCGCTCTTCACAACTGAAGTTGTCACAGAGCAGCTTCACAGAAAAAAAATAAAAAAAAATAAATAAATAAATAAAAAGGTTAAAACAGGAACAAAGTTTAAATGACAGATCCCTTAGTGAGCTAGCCAAATGGTGACAGTGGCAAGGAAAAACTCCCTCAGAGCTGGAGGAAGAAACCTTGGGAGGACCCAGGTTCACAAGGGGAGGACCCATCCTTTCTGGGAAACTAGTCCAGGTCCAGTAGCCAGAAGGTGGAAAGCTAATGTAAAGATGTATCAGGGGAGCGTGGTGTCCTTCTCAGATGGGGCAGAAGGTTAGGGCCTAATCAGTTCAGGCCGGTGGGTCATCGTTAACTCGGAAAAGAGTTACAGAGATGAATTAGTTTGAAATTTAAAAAGAGAACAGAGAATGTAAACATTTCCAGAATGTGACGAGTGACTACGGCAAATCTGACTATAACAGGCTAACTAAGGAGAGAACCAGAAGGTAACATAAACATGGCAGCATCCTGAAACATTGGCATCTAACTGCTCCACCGTCACAAACCAGAGTGATCGCGAGAAGGAGTCAGACGGCAGCACCAACGTCCCAGTTTACCATAAATCCCTACGTCCATGAACCCCTGGATCTGCAGCCTGTAACTAAGCTATGACATTAATTACCAAATGCTACACTGAACAAGTACGTTTTCAGCCTAGACTTGAAGATTGAGACTATATCTGAGTCCCGAACATTATCTGGAAGGTTGTTCCACAGCTGGGGGGCTTTGTGAGAAAAGGCTCTTCTCCCTGCTGAAGCCTTCTGAATTCTCTGAACTAATAGGAATCCAGCACCCTGTGATCTGAGTGATCGTGGTGGCTCATAAAGGTAAATTAAATCCTGTAACTATTCATGACCGAGCCCGTGTAGGGCTTTATATGTAAGTAAAAGAATTTTGTAATCAATACGGAATTTGACCAGAAGCCAATGCAGTGCTTGATAGTATTGGACTGATGTGGTCAAATTTTCTAGTCTTAGTTGGACCCTGGCTGCAGCATTTTGAACTAACTGAAGTCTATTTAGGTTCCTGCTTGAACAACCTGACAATAGTGCATTGCAGTAATCTAACATTGAGGTAATAAAAGCATGCACCAGTTTTTCAGCAGTGTGCAAGGATACGGCATTTCTTAGCTTGGAGATATTACGAAGATGAAGAAATGCGTTCCTAGTAATATTACCTATGTGTTGATCAAATGATAAATCTGAATCAATTATGACACCAGGATTTTTGGCTACTGAACTAGGTACAACTGGGAAATCGGCCAGATTTAACATTAAGTCTGATAACTTTTTCCTTGCAATTTTAGGACCCAAAAGGAGGATTTCTGTTTTGTTAATATTTAGAAGGAGGATGTTATGCCCCATCCAAGATTTTATGTCTTTTATACAGTCTTCCATTTTCTTTAATCTAGTTTTATCATCAGGTTTGGCTGATATATACAATTAAGTATCATCAGGGTAACAGTGGAAGTTAATGCCATGTCTGTTTATTACTGTGCCAAGGGGTAGCATGTAAAGAGTGAACTGTAGTGGTCCTAAAATAGAGCCTTGTGGGATTCCATATCTCATTTCAGTGTGATTGGAAGACACATCCTTTACATTTACAAATTGAAACCGATCAGTTAGGTAATATCTGAACCACGAGAGGGCTGTCCCTGTAATTCCGACCACGCTTTGTAAACTTTCTAGGAGAATAGTGTGATCTATTGTATCAAATGCTGCACTTAAATCTAGCAGCACAAGCAGGGACACACAGCCTTGATCAGAGGCAAAAAGGAGATCATTTGTAATCCTGACTAGGGCTGTCTCAGTACTATGATGAGGCCTGAATCCAGATTGGAATTTTTCACATATGTGATTCTTGTGCAGGTATCTGCACAGTTGTTGGGCCACTGCTTTTTCTAAAATCTTAGATATAAATGGTAAATTAGAAATGGGTCTGTAATTATCCAGTACACTTTGATCCAGATTGGCTTTCTTAAGCAGTTGTTTAATAACTGCTACTTTAAAAGCTTTAGGTATGTAACCTAAACTAAGAGAAGAGAATTGCTAAGAGAGGTTTGATTATAGATGGCAGCACTTCTTTAAGTAGGTTTGATAGGATTGCATCTAGACAGCAGGAGGCAGAATTTGAGGAGTAAATAATTTTCTCTAATTCTGACTGTGGAAGTGGGTGAAGGGTGAAACTTTTCTTCTAGATCTATATTTTGTTCTACATCAGTCAGACTAGAAGACAAAACTGTTTGGATTGAATATTATGGGTTGAAATTTCTGTCTAATATTTTCTATTTTATGATTGAAAAAGTCCATAAAGATATTACTTGTGAAATTTGATGGAATCTGAGGTGGTGTACCTCAGTTTTGAGATTGCACTGAAAAGTACTCTGGGATTGTTTTTGTTTTTTTCAATCATTGTGGATAAATAATATGAATGAGCTCTAGTGAGACCCCTTCTATAGTCAATTAGGTTGTTCTTCCAAGCTGAGTGGAATACTTCCAGTTTAGTGGATCACCATTTCTGTTTTACCATTCGTGCTGTTTTTAGGTACGAGTCTGATCGTTGTACCATGGGGTAATTTTCTTCTGTCTTAATTTTTTATATTTAAGTGGTGCTACATTGTCCAATGTTGATCAGAGGTTATTATGTAAACAGTTGGTTAACTCCTCTGGATCTGTTGGATAATAATCTGGTGTTAAAAAAACAGGTAGGTTTTCAGTAATTTGTTGGGCTGTAGTTGATCTTATTAAACGCTTTATGCAGTAATGAAGCTAAGCTGTAGCTCAAAGAAAATTAAATAATGATCCGAAATTGCTGTGGTTTGGGGAAGAGTTTTTAAGTTATTTATGCCAACATTTAGGGTCAGAACCAAATCTAGTATGATCACAATTATGTCGGCTCGTTTACATTCTGGATAATACCTACAGAGTGTAGGATTGTGGTAAATGCCTTTTTTAATGGATTGTCTACCTCAAAGTGAATCTTAAAATCTCCTACAATTATTACTTTATCACTGCACACTGCTATGTCTGCAGCAAATTCACTAAATTATTTTAAAACTCTTGAGTCGGGTCCTGGAGGTCTATATAGATTAATTAATGACAGTATGTTCTTGTTTGTATATTTTGGTAGATTATACAGACTCCGCCTCCTCTACCTGATAGTCTTGGGTTGTGCACATAATTATAACCTTCAGATGTGGCTTCATTTAGTGCCAGGTATTCATCAGGTCTAAATTATTGAGCTTCTTTTCATTTATAATTTCATCCACAATGACTTCATCCAAATGAATTCAGTCATCTAATATTGAGTAGACCAAACTTTAGATTTGAGGTGTTACTTTTATAATTTAAATATGAAGTCTGGATATTGATTAAGTTTTTAAGACAGGCTGTTTTAGTTTTTCTGTGTTTAGCTTTAGTTTGGGGCTCATACACAGTCTGAATACACCTAGGTGACATCTCAAAGCAACTCAGACGGTTGGTTTAGCCGGTCTGTCTGTGGCCTGGTCCCGGCTCTGGTATGTCAGCAGCTGTTATGCTACTCTGCCGGCTAACTAGCAGACCATGTGCTATGCTGCACGAAAGTAAGGCAGCACCATCCCGCGTGGGGTGGTCACCATCCTTGCATATAAGACCAGGCTTGCCCTTGAAATTTCTCCAATTATCTATAAAGCCCACATTGTTTTCTGAACACCACTTGGACATCCAGCAGTTCAATGCTGTAAGCCTGCATCAGCGCCACACCGCATCGGGATGGGGCCAGAGCAAATTACGGCATCGGACATCATCTGGGCCAGTTCACCTCTTTAATATTATCCTTAGTCACTTCACTCTGCCGCAGACGTTTATCATTGGCCCCTACATGGATAACTATCCTCGAATATTTCCTCTTTACTAATTTAAGATGGCCACTAACGTCCCGCGCCCTGGATCCTGGTAAACAACTGTGACCGCTAGTGCCCCTAAAGGACTAGCTATTTTCATGTGTCAGACAATAGAATCCCCTACAACCAGAGTTCCTTGAACAGGCTCCTCAATGGGTGCTTCACTGAGCGGGGCAAACATGTTTGACACGTCTACAGGAGGGGAGCGGTGTTTCTGCGGGTCAGCTTTGGCCTTAGCCTTAGCTTTGTGACTATGCCGCAGAGACGTCACCCATTCGCCCCGCTGTGAGGACTCTGATGCTGGAGTCGAGGGGGTGCTGACTCTCCCTGAGGCACCTGGGGCTGCTAATACTGAGCACTCTAACTCTCTGTCCTTCAGTAAATCCCGGATACACACCTAACTTGTCCACCTTTTCCGGCAGGGAGCTAACTATCTGAGACTTAGTACAAACACTACCACTATTATTATCACTAGAGCTGGAAAAGGGGTTTACACTAAACATGCCACACTCTGAGCAAGCAAACAAACGAACAGCAGACATGGTTAAACAGGTATTCTACCGCTTTGTGTAGAATAAAATAACTTACACCAAACAGCAAACAAACCAGCCAGCGAAGACAGCTACTCCACTTTCTGAAAGCTGCAAGAAAAAGTCTGAAAACAATCTAAAATGGTTAATATGGCAGAAGAAGTTTCACAAGTTGCACAAGTAGTGAACAGCCAGCAAACAAACAGCAAAACAGGCTCTGCAAGAGCAGACAGCGACACCAGCTAACTTATCAAACAGTACTAGCAAACAGCTAATCCACAGCTACACCAAATACTTAGTGAGCAGGAAGCACTGAGCAGGAAGCACTGAGCAGGAAGCACTGAGCAGGAAGCACTGAGCAGGAAGCACTGAGCAGGAAGCTGTGCTCTCATTATTGGACTTCAGTCGGTCACTGGACAAACAGCTTCATTTCTCAGATTAACTTACATCTAATTGTAAACAGGCTTGACTCTTCTTTTTTTGGAATTTAGTGCATCTCTGGAAATGTTTAACAGATTTTAGAATGCTTCTACACGAGCTACAGGGGATGCTTACAGATACACCTCCCTAATACTCTCTCATTTGTAATTTGCTATTCATTAAACCTTTTATTAAGTCTTGTCTTGCTTATTTTGTCTTTCTCTGTTGTTTTCTTAAAACACAGATATATAGATAAATATTTAAATATTAAATAAATTAATATTTAATTCCAGGTTAAACTTAATAGTTTAATTAACAAAGTTAAATTAATAGCCATTCTCATACTCATTCTCAGACGCTAGTCAAAGACTTCAGCTTTGTATATTTATGTGGCAAGTAGTGGGAGTATCAGCATTCATTGCCATTCACTCATATTGTCCACAAATGGGGCCTCCATCTAAAAAAAAGGCTCAAGTAGCTATGATGACAAAGGTTATAGACCTTTGTACAGTTAAATGACCATTGATCTAACTGATCTGCTCAACTTTAGCAGAGAAATTGTCAAATAAAAGCAATTGCTTAATTTGCCTGAAATGTCAGTGGAAACACAGCTATAATTATTACTTTTGTCATTTTCTGCACATTACAGTGTGGAATTTAACTATTATAAGTTTGTGTATTTTTGGTGAATAGATGGCTGCATTGATGCACAGATTATTATTTAACTGAGAATACAAGTTTTAAAACCATCAAATATTTTATAAGTCCACAGGTGCACTCATTGGGTACCGAAATGCTTTGTTTTCATAGGCCACAAGATGGCACTAAAAATCACTTTACTCATTTTTGGAGCGACCCAAGCCTCCCCCTCCACATATCAGAGTCCAGAATACCTTGGTCAGGAAGAACTGCCACTGCTCTACTAACAAGTATACTTGGGCTAGACTCCTATTACAAAATTCATTTTGTAGTTGTAAATGCTTATGTGTATGTTGGTTAGATCAGCACAGAGTGGTTTTTGTTTTGTTGGTGTCGTCATTGACAGTATCAAATTGTAATGTTCCAAAACCACAATTGTTTACAGAATTACAGAACTCTAAATAACTAATTACTAATAACTTCTGCTCTTTAAACGTGATCTTGTTTTCAGGATTTCAGGCTAGGCTGGCTCGACAGGCCGCTCTGCAGCAGTCTCAGGTGTGTATGTGTGTGTACAGCCCTCAATCTATCACACTGCAACAAGGATTTGTTGTTACACTTTAAGTATTTACACTAAAACATTTCACTGTCCTGTTGTGATTCATGTCTTCATCTAGGGTGCTTCTCAAGTAGCTGGATGTTCTGAGAGACTTCCCAGGTTGTCACAGGACCCTCATGGTCATGAGTATGTCTGTTTCTTATTTGTTTACATTTTGTACACACACATTGCACTAAATGTGCAGTATATCTTTGCGCTCTGTTTTGAGAACAAGAATCTGTTTTGTTTTGTTTTTGGTAGATACAAGATTTTGTTTCTAGAATCACAATGTATATTTGAAAGAAAAAAACTGATGGTACCATAAACCAGATACTATTTTTACTAAATGACATGTATTTTCTATAAAAACATGAAGTTGTCAATAATAATGTAGAATAATTCTAATGTTTGTATTGCTGTGTAGCCCCTGGTTCAGTCCTGGATCCAGACGTGAACAGGTCAGTAGCTTAACTGAATACATGCCCTATGTAATTGAGTGTTTTTGTATGTATGAGCACAGAATGGCAGAGAGATCCTGAGAAGTCTGACTAGAATGTATTGGTTTTGTGCCGTAAAGAATATGAACATATCCATCCATAAATGTAACCAAAGTTCGGAAGTTGTTGCAGCAGGTGTTTATTGTTTTTGTTTGTTGTGCATTTGCAGTGTCACTGGGACTCAAGAGCAGACCGAGGCCACCGAAGAAGCTGCTCGTTAAAGACTGCTAGCAGGTTAACTGAAAGCATTCTGATATCTCTGAAGTTTGAAGTTTCATATGTACATTAATGTATGAATGTGTGCTGTTTTGGCTGCAGGACTGAAAGTAGAAAAATTTGTTCGTCTGTTTGTCATGACCTCCATTGCCGTAGCAACAGCTGTTTTTTTAAATGCATATATTTGTGTGTATCTACAAACAGGCAGACTAGCGGTCACCTTGGCTCATTGTGTACTGGGGATGTGAAGAGAAGAAGGAAAGCTGCACCTATGGGTGCCCCCTCATCTACAGGTAACAAATGCACACAAATATATGTATACACAAAGCTTACATCACCTGAAACCTGACTCCACTACCCCTAGGACTGTTTCAGACTGTTTTTGTCTTTCCTCTATTAAGCATCTTGTCACGTAACCAGTGGAATGTTTCTGACATTGAATTCAGAATGTGCAGATTTCTGACACCAATCAACCAGTTGCACTCAAAACTAGTTATTCTGTAGCTGGAATTGTTCATTCCACTTTAAACGCTGCAGAAGCCACAGCTTCATGCTGTAAGGTAAGCACACGGCCAACTTATTGCATTGCTTATAATGTTAGAGATATTTAAAAACATTGTATACTTTTATTCATTATTAGTCAGTCATTAATTTAATACTGCATTTACAAAAAGCACCTCAAGTCATATAGCAATTTGCATATGTGACAGACTAGCAGCCCTTAAAGGTCAGTTTTATTACTAAATGGAATGCTCTTTGACTCTCCTCTCTTGATTGCCTACCCACCATTGTGGCATAAATTAAAGCATTATTTCTTAACTTTACTCACAATTGGCCAGTGGAGGATGCTATATGAGAGCGAGATAGATATTTAACAATGCTATTTGTTTAAATCATATTTCACTAGAGGTGAATGATCCAGCATTTAATGATATTTTATGATGCACTCTGTGTCCAGGATTGGAGTAAAATAAATGTTATTGGATATGACATGAATTTAATTTGCTCTACTGAACTATTGTGCATTGGGATGATTATACAGAAATGATATACTGTGCAGCCCTAAAACTCAATGTAAGTCTTGAGCATGAGTGACCTGCATCTGTCTATTGTAAATGTATTTTTTTTATCTATGAAATTACCCTGTTGCTAACTTCACTGTGTGCTAGTGTTTAAAAACGCTGCCTTTTATCTTTGTTGATTTTTATAAAATCAGAAGTCATTTTCTATTGTCTAGGAATGTTCCTGTCTGATCCAGTGTATTGGTCAGAGCCAGTCTAGTCATATTTTAATAGATCAGCTACTGGCTGTTTTAAGCATGATCTAATGTGGATCCTTTGTTTTTACCGCTCTACTTGTTAGCCTATACTTTGGTGGTCATACATCCAAAATATACGCTCCCCCTGATCTGTAGTCATTTAATCTGCTTGCTAGATTTTTGTATGCTTGGTACTTAAATTTGGCCAGTTTAAATCCCAGTTAAAGGGGAATCCACTTATTTCAACATAATCCCCCTTATTTGTAAGTTTGGATAATTTAAATATTTAAGATGTGAACAGAGCAGTTGGGAAACACTCCATTATAGGGGAACCCGCAGAGCCAAAACTGTTTGGCTAGGTTGAGTAAAATCTGTGCTCATCTGTGTATCTTTTGCCTGTTCAAGTGAAGGGCACTGCCACACGAGAAAGTCCCATTAGGCTAAAGTGGTGGAGTGTTGCTCTGGGTAAATGCTACTTTTGCACCGGTGCATGTTCACATGACCAGATTGGCAGGCCTAGCTGTAGATGGTAGATCACTGCTGATCCTATTGCCTCATTACTTGCCTCATTACTGCAGCTTCCTGCCAGCATTCGTGGCCAGAGGATGATGTAAAGTATTTTACTGCCACAACTCCTCTCAGCATGGAGGGTTGCAAAACTGGAACCATTCAGTGGATCAGGGTTAGGTTTTCCAAGAAAAGGATGTGTCCAAAATGAAGAAATTTGAGGATTAATGTTGGGAGGCTTCAGTAAGAGGCTGTTCAAAGGTGCCTGCTTGAAAGACTGAATGTGAGCAGGATGATGATTGTAAAATATATTGGTAATTAAGTGGGCAATTCATTAAATTTTGGAGTGTGATTGTGCATGCTTCATTTTAATGTTTAAGACAGTAATCATGTTTAATAATAATTGTTGAAGACATTTAATTATAAATGTGCACATTTTCTCAGATTAAATTCTTTCTTAGATTAGACTTCAGACTCTGTCATGCGTACAATTGATATTTGGTTAGAGCACTAAGTATCAGAGAGCATTATCCTACACACACACACACACACACACACACACACACACACACACACACACACACACGCCCTGCTGCTCTCACTTCATCAGCTGATCTTGTATAGGATACCTGGAAGATGCACCCGATTTAAACATGCCTCATTCACTCAGTCCCTCCTCTTTTTCCATTAGACAAGAGTTCCTGTATAAGCGCTCACTGGCCTGGGTGTGTTTTTTTTTTTTTTTTTTTTTTTTTTTTTTTTTTTTCTTTTGCTTTTTCCAGGAGCACAGCTAGCTGGTTGAATAGAGCTCACAACTCTTCAGTAGGCAGTTTAACATTGCAGTGTTAAAGGGGGAGGGGTGTAATATACTATACTAGCATTGATTGATTTGTGAGAACATAATAATAATAATAAAGCACCTCCAGACAGTATAATTATGAGAATCTGTTTTACTGTTGATCTGTATGGCTTATACCTCAGAAATCCAGGATGTTAAATTATAAGAATCTTTACTATTTCTGTGACTAAATGACTAATTAGACAGTATGAAAATTAAAACAAAAGAAATCTTGAAACATATCAATTTAAATGTTAGGAATATAATGTGACAGATTAACGTCTTGAATTAAAGTATGAACAAAACAAAACCCTTTCTGTTCTAATTTTTCGTGATGGTATACACAAACATTTTGCTGCATGAAAATGTATCGATGCAACTTAAAATTTTAATAGCTTTTAAGATAAAACAAGATATGCAAGATGAAACCAGCAGAAAGATTTTGATCAATCCTTTGCTGAGACACTGTGAAATGCCTGATACTTTGGTCTGTTATATCTTCACATTTAGACCTATTCAGAAATGTTGTGAGAAATAGGTTGACTATCACCAGGTAAATTAATAGTCATATTATGTGTTTCAAGACAAAGTGAAACATCAGTTGATTTAAAATTGCTAATATTAAAAAAAAAAAAAAAAAACAAACCAAAAAGGCCCCCCCGAATACAATGGTAGAAAGTTTGTTGACTTCTAATACAGTCTACTATAGGGCTGAGCTAGTGCTACATTTAGTCAATAAATATGTAGTTACATTTAGCTGTAAAGATTACCACTTTTAATTATGCTGGGATCCCTGGTGCTCACGTTAGCTAGACAGATGAAAGGCCTTTGTTTAATAGGGCTTAAAACTGTTGGTTTCCACTGATGCCACTTCATTAGGGAAGCTTCTTACTATGTGGGGGTGGATTGACTGACCTGACATATGGTTAGTCAGTCCCTTGGAACTATAAGGTTATATCTTACATTTATATCAAATTGAGTTATTCACATATTCTTGTTTTATATCTGCTAATTAGTGTTTTACGTTCTGTGCATTTCTGAATTTGTTTATTTACAAAACAAAACGATTCTGTCTGCAAACTAAAAACTAACTTTGTTTTATAAGGTGTGCAGCATAAGAGGGTGCAGTCAGGTTCTGCATCTTTGTAATTTTCATGAATAAATTTTATTTATTTATTTTTGAGCAATAAGCTCTAAAACCTCTTTTGCCTTAAAAAATAGATACAATTTCTGTGTACTTGTAGCTATTGACTGTAGCTGTCAGTCACATACATTTACTGTGCATGTGTGCACTTCAATGCCATCTTCATGGTAACTTATTAGTGAGCTGTGCAGTGAAGGTAGCAGAAACAAACCCTTTGTAATAATTGTTAGCATTTAAAGCAATTAAACTGGAAAAGCTGAAGCAAAATGAGGCGATTTGTATCCCGAGGATGCCAGAGACTGATCTTTGGATAAATTATCACAACGTTTGCTCTAAAAGACCTGACTGCATAAAGCTGAAATGCTGTCATTGCTGCTCCTAACCGCATACCGTATTGTCTGGATTATAAGACGCACCCGCAAAGATTAAAAAAAAAAAACCCTGGAAAATAACATGTATAAGAAGAAGAAGCTTTATAAGCCGAATGGTTTAAATCGTGGAAAAAAAGTAGTGGCTTATAGTCTGGAAAATACGGTACTTGGATATTAGCTACCAGCTGTCCTGTTAATATCATATAACATTCTGAAATTAGGCTATAAATCTCATAGACAGTTCAAGGGTGCAGGATTCTTTTACATTTTGACCAAAGGAGAAAACATTATTTGGCTGTAACCAATGAAATGGGCCTAAAACTTATAATTCTTCAATTGCAATAAATTGTCCTCCCAGTAAAGCAAGACATTAAATAGGCTAGAATGTTGATAGTAGTCCTCATAGTCCTGAAATATCCAGAAACATTTTCTAACCCATATAGCTAGATAAGTAAACAATGTCATGCCATGATCATAAAATAGACCATAAGTCTTAACAACACTGGATGTATGTTATTTGTTATTTCTGTTTACTAAATGAATTACTATCTTGGAGTATCTTGTACTGTCTAACAGCTGCTAATATTTGGCTCTCTGGCTCATCTTCATCTAAGCATTAAACTTTTATTGCTTTAGCTACCAGCTAAAGGAGTTGCTAACTTCTGATGTTGGAATATAGTGTCTCCTATAAACAGCAATTTTAACAAGCTCTTCAGTAGGTGCTTTGTTGTGTGTGGGAAACATGTCCCAATTGAGGAATTGCCAGCTCTTCCTGATTTTATAAAGGGATATAAAAAGAAGTGAAATAAAAACAAAAATAAGGTAGCTCAGTCTGATTACATAAAAGCCTTACCAAAAACCTGATGCTTAAATAACATTTGTGTGTGCATCATCTGTCACTCACCTGAATGCATGCATTGGTTACAGAAAACGGTATCAGTAGATCTATAGTTGTTTTCCCTCTTTGTTGTTCTCTTTGGGGGAAAAACGGATCCCGCAGATCTCTTTAAAAAAGCTTCTAAGTATGTTATAAGGAGTATGTTATAAGGGGCTCAGAAGCATTTACATTTATGGCATTTAGCTGAGACCTCTAGTCCAGATCAACGTACAAGGTAATTCATATTACAGAGGTGGGCCAGAGTAGTGTTGGTTATCTTGCCCATCTTATTGTGGTAGCACAGCATAGTTGCCCAGACTGGGAATTGAACCCCAGTCTCCCATATGGTGTGGTAGCTCACTGGTGGTTTTATGTGTTGCATTGCTCTGTTCCACAAGTTGCAGACAAAACACTGTCTTTTGATCCTGCAGGGCTTCGTATTACATTTACATTTACATTTGCGGCATTTAGCAGGCGCCTGCTGTTCACTTAGAATATCCTTAGCTATTAGACAAGGCTGGAATCTAGAGATTCCTCACACTTAGATCCTGTTGAAACAAATGTCTTTATGGAGTTAAATACTCCTGAAACAGAAGAGACTTCAGTCTGTGTTTGAAGACAGTGAGGGACTCAGCTGTTCGGACTCCCAGGGGAAGTTCGCTCCACCATTTTGTTGCCAGAACAGAAAAGAGTCTGGATGCATGTTTTCTTGTGTTTTGAGGGATGGTGGGTGAAGCCGTGCTGTACTTGAAGCTTGAAGGGCTCTTGGTACAGCTTGAGTTTTGACCATTGCCATCATGTATGGAGGAGCTGGTCCATTTTTGGCTTTGTAGGTCAGCATCAAGGTTTTGAATGTGATGCGGGCAGCTACCAGGAGCCAATGAAGGGATGCATCAGAGGACTTACGTGACTGAATTTAGGAACATTGAAGATGAGCTGCGCTGCTGCATTCTGGATAAGTTGCAATAGTCTGATGGTCTGCATAGGAAGGCCAACCAGTAGGGAGATGCAGTAGTCTAGTCTTGAAATGACAGAGTGAACATGCACCTGAGTGGCCTCTCTAGACAGAAAAGGTCAAATTCTCCTGATGTTGTAAAGGAGAAATCTGCATGAACGAGTCAGGTTTGCAACATGAGCTGAGAACGATAACTGGTCATCCACTACTACACCAAGGCTCCATGCTTCAGCAGATGGAGTGACCAGTGAGTTCTCAAGGGAAATGGTAAGATCAGGGTGAGGACCAGTGCTTCCAGGAATGAACAGTAGTTCAGTGTTGCTGGGGTTGAATTTGAGGTGATGGGCTGCCATCCATGATGAGACATCAGAGATAAGCTGAGACCCGGGATGAGACCTGGATATCAGAAGGTGGGAATGAGAGGATGTGTTGTGTCATCAGCATAGCAGTGGTAAGTAAAACCATGAGAAGATATTACTTTACCAAGAGAAGTAGTGTAGAGGGAAAAGAGAAGAGGACCAAGGACTGAGCCTTGTGGAACACCAGTGGAGAGTCTGCGCGGAGGTGATGTGGCTCCCTGCCATGTGACCTGGTAAGAATGCTCTTCCAGGTATGATGGAAACCATTGCAGAACCGGTGATTCCAAGGCTACCAAGGATTGACAGGAGGATCTTGTGATCTACTGTGTCAAAGGCTGCAGAGAGGTCGAGGAGAATTACAACAGATGAGAGTTTGGCTGATCTTGCAGCTTGGAGTTTCTCAGTGACAGCAATGAGAGCAGTCTCTGCTGAGTCTACCGGTTTAAAGCCAGATTGGTTTGGGTCCTGTAAATTGTTCTGGTTGAGAGAGAGAGATAGCTGATTGTAGACAGAATGTTCAAGGATTTTTGAGAGGAAGGATACTTACTTCATATTACTTCATACTTCAGAAGTTAGATATGCAATGTGAGTTGTGGATGTAATAATTTACACATTTTCATTATTTGATTTAATATTAAACAGTAGTCATTGTATACCTTTTTCTGATTCAGTGGCTAAACATGTGCCCTTCTGATAATGGATTCATTCTCACTTTTACAGCATATTAATATATATACTATGCTTTATAGTGTCCTCTATAGTTCATTTTAAATGAAGCACAATCTGCTGGTTGGTTCTCATGCCTGCTCTCAGATTGGAGCCATTTCCATACTGCAGTACATTTGAGTAACAGTAGATACACTATATGGGTAAAACATAATTAGTTTTTCACCCAAAATCAAGGGTATCTAAGAGTTTATCCTGCTCTTCTTTTTATGTTTTGCTACAGTGAACTGTATTGTCCTATACTGGGTACTGTGCAGAAAACCAGCTGAATCAAAAATAAATTGTACCAATACACATATTGGTATCAATATAGTAGTATTCTTATTTCAATGTGCATATACATAACAGGTTTGGGCAGCCCTTTGATATAGTGTATGTACAAGTGCATCTCAAAAAATACAGTGAAAATGTTTTTGATTATTTAATTAAAAAATGACTCACATTTTACATTCATTAACACAGCTTTTTGTTTTTTGATACTGTGATTAGTAATCTATTCAAATTTAAATTAATTTTTTTTTTAATTATTTTTTGTGAGCTTTTCAAGCTTTCATACTGTTCAACAGTAAAACAAAAAAAATGCTTGAAATGTCACTTTACGTGTAATGAGAATAAAATGACTGTTTGCCTTTTTGAATGAAATTGTGATTATGAATGAGCTTTTTAATGATATTCTATTTTTTATGAACTATTATTATTAATATTATTATTATTAGTAGTAGTAGTAGTAGTAGTAGTAGTACCAGTACCAGATATGTAGAGCTTGTTTACTAATGGTTTGCAAAGGACAGCAATGAGACAAACATTTCTACTTTTGAATGGATGTACATGTACCATTGCTTAGCGAGTGAAGAACCAGCAAACCCACCTGGAGTCCAATATACTTATTTTCTCTTTCTCTCTCTTTCTCAGGAATTGTGGGAGAGGGGTCAGCTCCCATCCCTGAGTCTAATGTGGGGAACCGGATGCTGCAGAGTATGGGCTGGAGTCCAGGAATGGGTCTGGGCCCTGATGGTCGGGGCATAACTGAGCCACTACGTGCCACACAAAGGCCTAAAGGTGCTGGTCTGGGCTTTAACTGAGCCTCAGGCTTCAGAGGGAGCTGGAGCCAGAGCAGGCCGGTTTGCAGGCCAATTTGTAGGCCTCATGCAGAAAAGAGAGACTCGGAGCCCATCGGCCGCTACCCCCTCTGTTATAGGCATTGCCTTTGGCAGCCAGCCAGCAGAGGGCAGCACTGAGGCAGCATCAGGGTGGAGACACTAGACGTGAAGAAAACAAATAGACTGTTCTGTAAGGGGATGAAATCCCCGACTGCTCTCAAACTTCGAGTCCAATGCCATGATCTTGCATAGGGGATGACCTGAGGAGGAAGAAAGGAAAAAAAATACAGAGCAGTCAGAGAGCCACCAAATGTTTTATCTGTGCACATACAGTGTGAATGGTAGTGCTTAGAAGGGAAATGTTTGTTTAAATTGGTATATATAAAATTACATCAAGATAATGAAAGAAATTGATACCTGGCTAATTTGTGATCTGTTTATATATATATTTTTTTTATGTCCTAACCATTTTTAGCTTTGTCTGTGCTGAATCACTGACTAAATGCTATAGGCTGTCCTAAAAGTTCATATGTTGCTAACTGTACAAATTTACTGGGCCTGCTGCATATTAAGAAACGCTTGGACAGGTCCATTTGTAAAGCTCACTGTGAATGAGCATTATTTCATAGAGTTACGGAAAAACTGCAGTGTCTGTATTTTTACTTGGTTAATAATTTGGTTACAGCACATGGCAACACGTGGCAAAATCAACAGGCTGTCCAAGCCAACATTGGAGTTTTTTGTTTATTTTTTTCAATGCTGTGTTTTTATTTCTGTCAAGGTTTTAAAGTGTGTTAGCCAAATGTGATGGTGTTGTTTTTAGAGTTCTATAATGCAAAATTCTTCAGCCTGAGTGTAGCAGCCTGCTCTGTGGCTTTCTTGTTTTTGTCAACACCCTTGATTTCATAAGAAACACTGCAGGAATCCAGAATTGGTCACTTTGTCCACTTATTCATTCATTATTGGTCTGACTCTTCTGCTGATCAGATTTAGTCTTGATATGTGATTTAAGCTCAGGCTGGAGTTGATGAGGATGTAGACTTATGCTGAGTCTACTGATTTATACATCATGTGCAAGTGTAGCAGCTGTTGTGGCATGACCTGGAGCTCAGTAGGCCTACGTGAGCAGAGCAAATGATAAACATGCTGTAATTTTTATTTTTTTTATTTTTTTAAAGAGTGTTTTGCACTCCAGTGCTGTCTAAAAGTGACTGTCCAGATGTTAAGCAATCTGTTGATTATTTGACCAATTAGACATGTCCATTTAGTAGTATGTTTTGCAGGTCAGGAAAACGGTGCCATATTTTAAGTTACACGTTTCCATGTTCAATAATGAGGAGACATCAAGGCTGCTTTAGCAGTTGTAATAAGGTATGTGTGTCATGTTTGTGTACTAATCGGTGTCATGAACAGTGTGTAGTTGCCATTGTAAGTATTCTTGAGTTTCTTAATTTAATTTAATTTTTTTTTTTTTTTTTTTTTTTTTTAAACCTTTTTGTACCTAAACAATTGACCTTTAATGGCGCTGGTCTAATATTAAAACCCAGTGGCTGATTTGGAATTTCTTCTGAGGTCTGCCCTGGCCAGTGCCTGGCCAATTTTATTTATTTCATTTTGTGAAGAGATTTTATTTTTTTAAGACTGAATTATCAGGCCAAGTGTTGCTGTACCTTTCTGAAATTTGAGAGGCAAGTTTACAGAGGTGTGGCCTGGCTTTGTTGAGCAGTCCACTATTGACCCACCTATTTCAGTGTAATTGAGATTTCTGTTCTGTGGTTGCCATAACACCTATGCACTAGATTCAGCTAGTTTCCTGGTGGATAAATCAGACCAATGAGGTCCCACTCAGCTGTAATACAAATGGAAGCTGACAGACGCATGTTACATGTTACTGAGCCTTCGAAAATCTTGGGTGTTTGTATGAGCCAGAGATTTAAACCTAGGGTTTGCTCTTCTACGATCTCCGTTGAATTTGCTGAGGCTCTGGGATCCACTAATGTTCTTGAATCTGCTGAGGCGTCAGTGTTCTAAATTTTTACAATTTTTCAAGTCTCCAGAATGTTTCAGAATTTTAGAATCGACTGAGGTTCTACAGTCTACTATGGGTCCTGGGATGCTTAAATATGTTGGAAGTTTCTCACATTTTCTGAGGTTCTACAGTTTGCTCTCTTAGCAGCTGACTGAGGTTTAAACCAGAGCTCCAATGTATTCCAGGATTCTAAAATTTGATGAGGTTTCAAAACATTTTGGACATGGAAGAAAATGCTCTAGAGTTCTAGAATCTGCCAGGACTCAATTGGAATTCTCGAATCTGTTGTTGCTCAAGGAGCCTTTGATGATTAATAGTTTGAAGTTTTATGATCTGCCAGAGCTCCAAAATCTATGATTCTGGATTTCACAAGCCTTTATATATATCAGCATTACAATGTTGTGCTGGTTAAAGATTCTAGAATTGACAGTTTTCTGGTTCTAGGTATTAAAATGGTGAGACTTGCCTGGGAAGGGTTAGTGTTAAATTCATTGTTGGTGGGGGTTTAATTTTGTGCTAATGGAATTGAGACTCTTTCTAGCTGATGTTTAACTGAAAACAAATAAAGACAGGAAATCTCTGGTTCCTGTGTTTGTTTATTCTCTCCACTGGTGTGAAAGTTTGCAACATGGAATGTATATTAGTTGTTATATGATACTACTTTATGCCTTTATACATTCATGCTGTCTTTGTGATCTTGTTCTACATGCTTTCTAGGAACACGATGAAACACGAGACCGCTCTCATTTGGTTCTCTGCTAAAGAACTGTAGGTATAAAAATACATGCACACAGGACAGGTGCTCTCTCCCCCCCTCCCCCCATATCTCCACAGCAACAGTGAATACACAACTAGGGTGAAAGATTTGTCCTTGAGAGTATAGTGAAAGCTTTAACGTGGCTTTTTTTGCTTTCTGTTGAATTGCCTTACTATATCAAATGCTGCTTGATGGGACCCAAAAGGAGGGATGATGCTGTGATTGTCTGAGACATGCAATCCAGCACACTGAGCTGCTGATTGGTAAGGAAGCAGTTGGGTTGCTATTGCTGCTGTTAATGTTAGGAACTGCATTGCTTGGTTGTGATGACACCAGTTCACTAGCAATCTGTTACAACACAAAATACATTTGCACAATAATATTTAGTGGTAAAATTGTGTTTTCCTGGAGTATTATTTAGCAACTTTCAGATTGTTTGTTTTGTAGCTATAAAAGCTTCCACTCTCCTGGTGTGGTTTTCTAAAATATTGTAGAGTGTCTGTGGGAACTTTTGCCTGTTCATCTAGAAGAGCATCTGTGAGGCCAGACACTGATGTTGGAAAACAGGACCTGACTAGCAGTCTCTGTTCTAGTCCACCCCAAAGATATTCAGTGTGGTTAAAGGTCAGGGCTCTGTCCTCAACCAATTATGCCATTATGGACCTTGCATCGTGCACTGGGGCACATTCTAGAATGGAAAATAGATTTCCTCAAACTGTTTACACAAAGTTTGAAGCATACAATTATCTAAAATATCTTCTGCTGGAGCATTAAGGTTTGCTTTCTCTGGAAATAAGACATATCCTAGACATATCCTTGAAAAATAGCCCCAAAACATCCCACCTCATTTAAATTTGACTGGTGGCACTGTGCGTTCAGGCAGGGAACATTCGCCTGCCGTTTGTCAAACCCAGACATTCAGTGTTAATCATCAATCGGCTGAATAACATCATCGCAATTATAGACATCAGTTGAACTGATTTTTCATCCTATTGGGAGCAAACTAGTCAGATTAGGAATCTAATCTAATCTAAAGCGTACATGTCAGCATAAAATGGCTTTTGTTGGACAAATCTCATTTTTACCAAATACAAGAGACATGTATGCTAAATGTTTTAGATGTAAAAAATGCTTTTTATCATGTTGGACTGCTTATTTGTTCATTTGCATTTATTCTGATGTCCCTCCTGGTTCATCTTATAACATAACAATGCTTTTCTATTATTGATTAGTTTATAGAATGGTACACTCATTTGTTTACAAGCACCTGACAGCTGAGCAGACAAGAACAATAGTATTCAGTCTGCTATCAGTGTCAGCAGCCTTTCACTGTTCTTCTCCCAGTAATTGATGGATGGAGGGAGTAATCTGGATTTAAGTTGATCAAGTTTGCTGAGAGACAGAATGTGTGTGTGTGTGTGTGTGTGTGTGTGTGTGTGTGTGTGTGGCTTAAGTTAATCAAGCTAATTTTGTCTCTTCAGTGTGTCTGTGTTTGTCTGTGTGTGTGTATGTTCTCCAGCAGGGAAAGGAGCCTTACTCAAAGCTGATGTCCCAGCTGGTGGTATGTCCTGAGCCATACTGATGCGTCTTCCTTTTTGTGTGCGCACACACATTTACACACGTGTACATGTACATTTGTCTCTATTTCTCTGAACTGTGTGTTCAAAGATATATTTCTTTTAGCTGCTGATTAAGGGCCAGTTGTCTCATACAATGTCACCTTAACTCACAGCAATGCTTTGTTTAAAAAAAAAAAAACACTTTAAAGTAAGAAAGGTTAGAAGAAGGCAGCATAAAGTTATAGATGAAAAACTTTTCAAAATCTTAAGCAATACCAGTGTATTATTTTTGTTTGGTACATTTTAAGAGTGGACAAAAGAAAGGAGTACCTTGCAAAAGTATGGGAATCTAGGAGATATGGTCACTCAGATAACTGAATGAGGTCTCAGACCTTTTATTAGCCAGTCAGGTTCATAGTTTGTTCACAATCATCATTAGGAAAAGACAGAAGTTCAGCGGTTGAGAAATAGTCCCTTTCATCATAAAACACAGCAACTATTGTTTCTTCTAAGTAGCTGTCTAGCACTCTGAAAGTTTACAGGAAGAGTGGAGGTCAGGATAAGGTCTGGAAGACCAAGAAAAATTTCTTGTAAGTTTACTAGAAAGGCAATTCAGAACCCCCGCTTAACTGCAAAAGACTTTCAGGAAGATTTAGAAAACTCTGGATTTGTGGTTCATTGTTCTTTTCAGTCACAACTGCACAAATATGGATTTCATGGAAGCGTTGTCTCCTGTATTCTCAACAGAAAGCTCTGCATTTGAAGCTTTCAAAAGAATAACTAAACAGATCTGAAGCATTTTGGAAACAAGTTCTGAGGACTGGAGAGGTTAAAATAGAACTCCTTGGCAACAACGAGCAAAGGTATGTTTGGAGAAAAAAGGGCAGAGAACATCTCTCCAACCATTAAGCATACTGGTAGATCAGTTGTGCTTTGGGGTTGTATTGCAGCCACCGGCACATGGGATACTTCACAGGTAGAGGGAAAATGGATTCAATGGAATTACGGCAAATTCTGGAAGCAAACATCTGAAAAAAGATGAAGTTGAAAAGAGGAGGCTTCAACAAATGGATAATGATCCTATGCACACCACAATATTCATAATTAGCTACTTCAAAAGGCACAAGCTGAAGGTTTTACCATGACCCTTACAGTCCCCTGATCTGAATGCCATTGAAAATCTGTGGATAGACCTCAAAAGACCAGTGCATGGAAAATGAACCTGGAATCTCACAGAATTGACGTTTGCAAGGAAGAATGGGTGAAAATCCCTCAAACAAGAACTTTAAGACTCTTTATATATATATATATATATATATATATATATATATATATATATATATATTTGGGCACTTTTCCTTAGTTGTTATTTTGAAAATGTAAAAGATGGAAATAAAAAAATTGGTTTTGCTTAAAACAGAGGGAATGTGATTTTTATTTTTCACAGTAATAGTAATACAAAATCAAAATACAAAAATAGTTATTTTGATTGGAGTGGCCAAATGTTTGAAAACATGAAAATTTGATTTTGTGCTGAATTATAGCTTTTAGGGTTGTAGATCCTACTTGGTGTGACCTTCACTGGTGTCTTAACATCAGTACTTTATTTATGTAGCATGTTTTTGTGCAACAGTGCTGCTTGATGTTCTTTACAGACAACAGAAAGATGAATGGGCCGTGAAAAATGTCCACAGTGCTCACAGACGGCTGAGGGTGGGCTATTGATGTCTGTGGAACCTATGACTCACAGTTTCAATGGCCCACAGGGTCACAACACACCTGCCAGTGCAATGTAAAAATAAAAAGACGATATTACAGTCTGTCTGAAATCAAATCAGAATGTATTAATAAGTAAGTAGGTATTAGGCATATTAGGCTCATTCTTCTTGTCACCTAATCTTAATTAAATACTACTTTGCCACCTCTAATGCACTGGTTCCCATGCACTAGTGGGCAGGTTAAAATATTAACCAATAATATCAGGTTTAACCTCTCTTACCTATATATGTAGAGGTATCAAATACCTTCCTGAAACTGTTTAAACTCTGTATAAATATGTGACAGTTTGGAGGAAGAATACAGTAGGATTTCTGATTCAATTTCTGTCTAAGGGCTTTGTCACACTTGTAGTTTGTTTGCTTTGTAGTTTGTTCACAAATCAGTAAAGGATTTCGTGAACTTTGAATATTTTCCCCGGTGGTTTGGATTGTTTTCACAAATGTATCCCAACAGAACATTCTCCCCACTGATTGGTCAGACTTGCTCAGGGTGGGAGCAAGAAAGTAAATGCTGGAAGAAGGTGCTGTGTTTCGGAACAGGGTAGATGCCAGTGCAGTTTAAAATGAAGTGGTAGCAAAGAGAGCTTTTGTTCATAACTGCATTTATTATATGAGCAATATACCAGATTAAACTACACCTGCAGAGCCATTTAGCTCAAACCTGTAAAAAGTATTAGTACCTGATAGTTGGCTCGAGGTTGGATCACATTCTCACCACAAACAAAGTGTGGCAGAATTGTTTTGGTCCGCATCCAAATGCAAAGTGTGCTGGTGTGAAAATGCCCTAAGTTAGTGGTTCCTAGAAGTTTAACTTCACTCAGCCGAAACCCTGTCCAGTTAGTTTGCTAGGTCCCCATCAACTGGTTGGCATATAAAATGTATATAGACTATATTGTTATAATTTCATATGAAAATGAACTCTTGCTCCTTCTTGGAAAGACCCCAGAGCTGTGCATTTACAAAGAATCCAGCCTGGTCTCAAAAGGCATTTGTACATATGTGATTAAACTGTACATTGTGTACTAAATATAGGTTGAACTTTGTGCAGATGCATGAATTACTGATGCAACCCAGACACACAGGAATACAATGATGAACAGAGAATATTACAAAGCAAACACTGCATCCGAAACCTAAACCTTACTCTAACCCAACCTAAACTGTACCTGAATTCTGAATTGAATATAATCAAATGTAAAGTTAACCTGAATGAAACCTTATCATAACCTTAATTTTCTTTAGTGTAGAACATAAAATTCTTGCTGTTTCTGCGGCAAGATTTTTTTCTAAGCTTAATTTAATGCAAAAGCTTTGGCACTGTGTATTATGGCTTCATGTACATTGTGTTTGTGTACGTTGGAAGCTGGCTTGTGTGCACCACCATTGTTTCTACCATCATTAGTGTTCAATGAAACAATGCTGTGTTCATGCTGGCCATAAATGAAACAGAAAAACTGGTGTAACAGTTAAAACAGTGCTTTATGGATCCTCTACACAGGATTGTTTACAGCTGGATCTGAAATAGATTTCCCCAAGCTGACTGATTACTGATTCTCTTTTTTCCAAACATGGGGTAAATAATCACAGGACACAGGGCAAAATATTCAAAATATTGGAAAAAGTTTCTGGTTCCCAGTTGAGCTACCCATTAGCCCCCACATAGGCACTTGGGGAGAAAATATCAAAAACAATTTGGCCAGTTGCTTGTCCAGATCCAAAATTGGCCCATTCTGGCTCCATCTGACGGACTTGAGCAACAGATGAGCTTCTGTCTCTGAGTGTTTAATACTGTAGAGTGGACAGTGTGCACACAGTGTTTAAACACGCCTGGAACACTGCTGTGTCTGATCTGCTCGTACCACGGCAGCACACAGTAACACTCCAACGCCATGTCAGTGTCACTGCAGTGCTGAGAATGACCCACCACCCACATAATACCAGCTTTGTTGTGATCCTGACGGTTTCTGATCTTTGATGAAAATAGTAAAAGGATACTAACAAAATTTCCAGAGATACAGATGGACTGGACTGGTAATTATTGAACTACAAAGTGCTCCTGTACGATAAGTGTAGCAAATTAAATGGACAGTGAGTGTAGAAAAAAGGAGGTGGTCATAACGTTATGGCTGCTTGGTGTATGGTTTATGCAGGAGCTTAATCCATGAGAAGTGGAGGTTAAAGTGAGGGTTTAGTGATAGTGATCTCCAGAAATCAAGAAAAGCTCCTTTTGAGTGTGGTAATATCCCACTCACACCGCTGAACACACTGTTTGCTCTGCTCTAAGACAAATTAAGATGCCATTCATGTTTTAAATGATAAAGCACAAATTGTAGAATAAATGTTACAACTGTTAAGCACTAATGGTTCAGGCAACTGGAGCTAACCAGAGTCTATCTGCATGTGTGGAGTGGGGGTTTGTGTTTATTCAACTTGTGTGTGTGTGTATGTGTGTGTGTGTGGGTGTGTGTGTGTGTGTGGTTTCCGTTCACAGAATAAAGGCTATGTGTACACACACAGCAGACAAACCGGCTTTTATAAGAACTTAATTTCTCAATGAGGCACGTTAAGTATAATAGACATCATAATGGGATTTGTAACAGACGCACTCACAGTGACGTGCGTGTGTGTTTGTGTGCGTGTGTGTTTAACCACTCAAAGCAGTCTGTAGTCTGCCTCTTATCACCAAAATGGTGTGTGTAAGCATAACTATGCTTTAATGTCTTACCCCAGGAAGAGAGAGAAAGTGTGCCTACAAAGTCTTTCTGATAGAGCTGTTTGAGTTTACTCTCTGGATCAAACGTTTGTGTGTTAAGCTTTACGACCTTTTTGACCTTGCAGGCTAATGTTCATTATATTACAATGGCAGTACCATTCATTTCTTACACCTTCCTTCACATTGTTGCTCCATCTTACCTTACAAATCTTCCTTTGAGCTTTCTTTTCTTGGTGTTTCTGTGAGAATGTGAATTCTCTGAATTTATAGAAAATGCATAGAAATGTATAGAATATATCTTTACTGAGTCCTTACTCTGACAAGTGAGGTTTGTGGGAAGGACAAGTAATGGTCAACATGACATGGCAAAGTAGAGGCAATGGACGTAGTGTGAAAGTGTGTTGCAGTAAGAACACGTTTTCCGTTGTTTTGAGTGTAGATATAACATTGAAAATCTTGAATACCTTCAGAGATTGTGTGAAGTCCATGTATCTGACAGGTCAGAGCTGGTTTTGTGGTACATTAGGGACCACAGAGTCCCTAATGAGTCCAGGGATATCTAAATTAGGTTTCTGACACTTTAGTCTAATACATTTTCCATTAAAAATAGGCTTATTCATAGAATAAAATAATAAATGGTCAATTGTATGTCACTTGGTCAGAGATGCAGGACAGATATGTACTTATAAATGTGGGACAAACATATTTAAAGAACATAATTATAGAATTTATTGTCACATTGTTAATTTAAATATGTTTTGGTTAACACAGGTCAACATTGTGCAAACTGTAAAAAAACTAAATTGTCTTACAGTTACAATTCTCTACCAAATGACCCTGAGTGGTTGCTTTAACTATACACAAGTAGTGGTCAACTTCAGGCCTCACTATTTACCTGATTCTATTCTATACACCTTATTTTACTGTGATTAGAGTCCGTTTCTTTCTTTTGTGCAGTGTAACAATAATGAACATACAAAATGAGCAGTCTAATATGAGTGTCACATTAATAGGAGGGAATAACACTTGTAACAGTGTTACATACACAAATTGTGGTGTTGGTTTCCCCTCCACAAAATGGTAAGAGCAGACAAACCGATGTTTGATTAGATGTTTTAATTGTAGGTAGACAGCAGGTGATCTGCTTTGGCAAGTGTTACTTCACAACACTTCCTATTATTGTGACACCCTCTAACTGAGCATTTGATACTGCTCATCAAGTTTATTATCTCTGTGGCTGTAATCAATATCTGCTGTTCTACTGGAAGCTATACACAAAATATTAGATGGCATAAAAAAAGATAGCCCCTTGGCTGTCCTAGAAAATAAGGTAGATAGATAACAGTGTGTCCTACCATGACAGAAACCACAAAAACAGGTCTAATAAAAGTTACTGAACAAATCTGAGAGTTTTGATTTAAGGACTGCAGTTAGTACCATGATAGTTGGTGTCTCATAACTTGACGTTACTTGTCAGCTACCTGTGAGGAAAAAGAAAGCTTTTGAGGACCTGTATCTTACATATTTATATCTTTCCCCTGAACCTCACTTATGATGTTCATGTTCATTTATGTAACTGATTTTTAAATTTATGTTCTCTATTACATTATGCAGCTGCCCTTTATTCAATAGATGTATGCTGTTTTTGTTCCTGTGCCTTTGAAGCGAAATCTAAACCTAAAACTGCATTATTAAACTAAACTAAACGGCAAGATTTTATGAAGTGAATAAGACAATGCTTGTGAGAACTACACAACACTGCATAACCTGAACCATATTGTTCTGAAATCCTGTAATATTACTCTACCACCTTAGTCCACAAGCTTCTTTCACTTTCAGTGACAATTCTGTGTCTCTCAGCTCATGCAGAAATGCATAGGTAAAGCAAGTCCTTTCATGATGGTGAATTACACTTCCTGGCTGTAGGGGAGCGCAAGAACAAATGGCAAATGTCACATGATCAGGCAAGTCAGGCACCATCATACCTGTGCCACACAGGCCTTTAGTCACATGCCTTAATCACTACTGACAGCTCTTATCCCAACTGTCATGAAGTACTCTGAACAGATGGTCATCATTCACAAAGAGGACTCCATTCCACCTTTATCAAATCCATACCGGTATGCTTCAGATAGTCAGGATAAGGATAAGACATCCCACTCCATTACCCTAAACACCAGCAGCTCATCAAATAGATGAGAGAGAGGAGGTGAGGCAGTTTCGGTCAACAATCTCTCTCTGAAAGTCATCAACACAGAAGAGATGATTGCGGACCTTCAAGTTTGTGTACATTACTAACAACCTCTCCCGAAACAAAAACCAGTGGCTCAACTTTATTAGGAGATTGAAGAGAGATTGTGAATTACCCATCTTCAGCTACATAAGCCTAATAGACAGCATTCTGACCTCCAGTGTCTTGGAAACTGTTCTGCATTGGACACAAATGCACTGCACTATGTAAAGTAAGCTACTTAGTACATTACTGGATCATGGTTTCCTGCCATCAAGGATAACAACACATAAGGAAAGCCTGCAGCATCAAGAAACATGTTCCTTGCCCTTAACATGGACTTCACCTCTCCTGTCTGAACAGATCTATCTGATCTGACAGTCCTCAGATACATTCAGACTCAGCTATTATACTGCTCTACTGTACCTTTGTAGTACCTACCAAAAGTAATCCATATATGGATTTAATGGACTGTGTAGTGAACATCCGAAAACATCTTATTTTGAAAAAATGAATGAAGTTCAGTTCTCAATGACACAGGTAATTTAGAGGAAGACTAGCTGCTGGGAATGAAACCTCAATACACACATATAAGATTCTGCCTTGTTGAGCACAGTGGTGAGTGATATGTGATCTAAAGAAAGCTCATGTGTTGAGACATTAGGCTGTTGTGGTTTAGAACTGGACACACTGCATGTCCTGGAGGCATGCTGGACCCACAGCACAGCCTGCAACAGCTGCAACACACACACACACACACACACACACACACACACACGCATGCATGCATGCACACACAGAGTAGGGATTTTTAAGTAAGGTTGGCAGTACATGTTCCCTCTTATAGGACACACAAAATAGTTTAACAAAGTTAAAAGTTTTTGAATTTAATTTTCCTTTTTTTTCCCCCTGTAGTTTATTCATTTAATATTTGATATCTGAAAACACCTTACAAAAAGATACTTTATTTTTGCTATCTTTTAAACAATAATCTAAATATAAAAGCACGTAAAATAAAATGTTCTTAGCACTGGGATGTCATTATGTATCGTTTTATATGTATTATATCAACAATTGTTTAACAATAAGTGCTAGCAGTTATTTACATGGAGAATGAACTATTATTATAATTTCTTTATACCGAGTCATTGCGACAGCTTTGTCCATGGGTTATATGTTCTTTGATCTGCCTTTGCTCAAATCTGAAGAGAACAATTCTACTGAACAGGAGTCTCTGGAGCAGATAAACTTGAAATTATTGGCACCATGCCCAATGCCATGAGTGGGCTAAAGGGGTACAAAGTCCCCCAGCTTTGAATTCTGGAGCAGTGGAACTGTGTGGAACTTTCTGGAATGAAGGTGCTACATTCAGTACTTTTGGGATGAGTTGGGGAGTTGGGGGAGAGATCCCGTCTTCACTTATGCACTTGTTGCTGAGTGCAATCAATTCCTCAAAGCAATGCTCCAAAATCTAGCAGAATCAACTTTTTAAATAATCTGGATTTAACTACTTGTCCCAATACTTTTGGCCATGTTGTATATCATGTTTTCTTTGGTAAAACGAGTATAAAGGTTACATATGATAAAATGGGTTACTGAAAGAGTGACTTGGCACAAAGATGAGTCCTAAATGGTTGAGCAAGCATCACACTGAACACTCTCTCTACTAGTTAAGATGCTTATAGTAAACTAGACCTTGAAGCTCTATAGCACTTTCCCTTATTAAGCTAAATTCAGTTGTTAGATGAGTGTATTAAAAAGGACCTGTTTCACATTCAGTTTAAATTTCAGAATCCATAACACTGCACCCAGACTGTGATATACTGAATACAACATGTCTCAGCATTTTATGGGCTGTAAAATGTTTCTCTCTGTTCTGCATACTGATTAGTGATGAATCGGCATAAAGCCCATTGGCCATTCACTACAAACTATCTTTTTCTTAACGTATGAAACCATTTCAGCAATTATTATATTAATATGTGCTTTATGTGATGATGCTTGTAAGAGTTTACATCATTATACACTATATGGTCAATGGGATTGGTATTGGGACACCTGCTCATTGCTTATTTCTGTTGAAATCAGGGTTATTTAAATAATAGTTTATCCTCCTTTTGTTGGAGTAACTGTCTCCACAGTCCAGGAAGGGCTTTCAATTATAGTGCCAATAGGTTCATTTTTAATCTGCTCAAGAGTCTTATTCTATTGCCAGAACCTCTCTACATGATCTAGACAAGCTGTGTGTGTGCATTTGCACATCTGGGTCACCAATGGGTGCAACATAAAGTAAATGTGTTTTAAATTAAAAGATTTAATTGTCTGATGAGAAAAAGCTATAACATCCTATGCCCAAATAACTGTTTTTCCCCATACATTTCATCCTATAACTGTCTACCAGGCGCTGACATCAACAGGGAGACAGCTTCTTCTACACCTCCACATAGATTTATTTAAGCTGTGCTGTATTTGAGGGGTTTATTGATAAACAGTCCAATTCAAATCACCCCACAGCATCTCAATAGGTTTAAGATCTGGACTTTGTAATAATGATAATAATAATAATAATAATAATAATAATAATAGTTATTGTTATTGTTATTATTATTATTATATTCATCACTAATAATAATATTATCATCCCATCAAACATTTGTTTGATCTCTTTTGTATAGTAGACACTGAATAAATTAATCTTATACTCAGATAGTGCTTTTTTAAATACCATACTAATCTGTATCTGGGCACACGCACACACACACACACACACACACACACACACGTATTTTGAAGTCAACTATGGGAGGAGCTTCCTTTAAACACTTTAATGACATTTTAGGTTAGCTACATACATCTTTGTGCATCTTGCTTCTGTTCTTGGGCCTGCTAGGATGGCCTGACAGCATGCCAACATGGCAGCTGTTTCACCTGTAAACTATTAAGCAAAGAGAGGGACAGCTGATTTGTAACTCTTCAGAGATCATGTTAAATCTACAGCATTGTTTCTGATGGATTAAGAAAGTTCTTACCATGGTGATACCACTCATTTCAACAAATCAAACTAAATGTCTGAGGTTTAAATAAGACTCCTCCAAAATTCTCTCTAGACTGCACCTGATTCTAATTTTAGACATCAGTGGTTAAATACAATGTAGGGTGCTCATCCTGAAGGAGCAACATGGGTCCTCCTTGCCATGGGCCCACCACCCGTGGGAGGGTTAGTAATGGGGATCTGGTGTGATGTGGATTGATGGTGGCCGATGGTGAGGGCCTTGAAACTGGCTCTTGGGACATGGAGTATTACCTCTCTGGTGGGAAAGTAGACTGTACTGGTGCACATGGTACCAACTAGATATAGTTGGTCTCACCTCAACACAAAGTGTGGGAACTCCTCGAGAGGGGCTGCACCATGGAGTTGCTCATGGCTTACTTATAGCTCTCCAGCTCTCTGCCTGTACAGTGTGTTTTTTTCCAGGAGATAAGATGGTTGTTTCAACTGATCACCACTTTGTGGTGAGTTGGTTTAGGTGGCTTGGGGGATCCCATTAAGGTATGCTTGGAACAGCTGGCAGAGGAACCAGTAAGGAAGGTCTTCTACTACCGCATCTGGCTGAGCTTTGACTGCATCCCGAGGGAAGAAGGGGACATTGAGTCCCTGTGGACCTTCTGTGGTTCTGTGCCTCAATTGTTGAAGTGGCAAATCAGAGATGTGGCCGCAAGGTCATTGGTGCCTGTTGTGGCTGCAATCCCCAAACCAAATGGTGGACACCTCAGATAAGGGAAGCTGTCAAACTGAAGAAAGAGTTCTATTGAGCCTTTTTGGCTTGTGGGACTCTGGAGGCAACTGATAGGTATCAAAGGGCCAAGTGGGCTTTGGCTTCAGCTGTTTTCAAGGCAAAAACGTGGGTGTGGGAGGAGTTTGGTGAGGCCATGGAAAGCGAAAATGGCAAACTGTCAGGCTGCTCAAGAGGAGAAAGCATCCAAACAACACTGTATATGGTGGAGATGGGGGGCTGCTGACCTTGATTGCCTTGATTGACCTTGACGTCACCAGGTGGTGGAAGGAATACTTCAAGGATTGTCTCAATACCATTAGCATGTCTTCCAAAGAGGAAACAGAACTTGGGGGCTCATCCATCACACAGGGTGAGGTCACTGGAGTAGTTAGCTCCTTGGTGGCAGGGGTAGTTAACTCCATGGTGGTAGGGCACCAAGGGTAGATGAGATCCACAGTTTCTCAAGGCTCTGGATGTTGTAGGGCTGTCCTGGCTGAGACATCTTTGCAACATTACATGGACATCAGGGGTGGTGCCTTTGGATTGGCATATGGGGTGGTGGTTCCTCTTTTAAAGAAGGGGGACCAGAGAGTGTGCTCCAACTATAATGGGATTATACTCCTCAGTCTTCCTTGCAGGGGTTTATGCAGGTCTATGCAGGGGTACTGGAGAAGAATTCTGGCTGTGGAACACTGAGCCATCTGCTTTCTCTTGACAAAGACCTTAACCAGAACGACTTACAAAAGTGCTTTGCTGTTCACTCAGTGTACTGGGCTTGATGCTATGAGCCATCCAGTCCCTGTGCAAATGGAGCAGGACTTTGATTCACATAGCAGACAGTAAGTCATACTGGTTCCCAGTTGGAGTTGCACTGGCTGCTCTTTGTTACTGATTCTGTTCATAAGAGAATTTCTTTGGTGTGGCCAAATGGCAGAAGGTGTCCGATTTGGTGGCCCCAGGATTATGTATCTGCTTTTTGCAGGTAATGTGGCTTCATTTGGGACCTTGCTGGATCAGTTTGGTATCAGTTGGGATCAGTACCTCA
>CM067511.1:14929800-14942300 GCA_034509495.1 Acestrorhynchus altus | reverse complement strand
GTTGTGTGAAGCTGAGTATTGAAGATGAACACACAGAGTAGTTGATTTGTGTTAAATCAACTCTGTAGGCTTTTTTTTATCTTAATTAAAAAGTAACAGTGAAAATCAAAGTTCAGTCACAGTCAGAGGCTCCAGCTTTATCAGTCGGCAGAAGAAAGGCGAGACGGCAATCACTTATTACAGCTGTATCAGCAGCACAACTCCACACACACCAAAACCACAGACAGTTTACACAGGAAAGCGGTGTACTCGAGGGACCAGAAGAAAAGATGGACATCAGAAAGGGGTCAACGGAAATGTGGCGCACACTAAATGAGTTTTTAAACGAGTTCAAGCAACTGTTATCACTCCATACACACTCCTAACATTGCCACACCTGAAATAGTTCAAACCCATTAATAGACCTTTAGCTTGATAAAGGAGAACAAGAAGTGTCTGACTGCCACATAGAAAAAAATAGGGTCTTTATGTCCATTAGAAATTGTTTTACACTGTGACACTGTGACTGTTCCTTAGTCTTGTGCAAGAATATCTGCAACATAATTTTTATTAATACAATATTTAACACAGTCTTTGCACGTCATGTAACATTGTACAATATCTGTGTCCATATACACATCTTATTACACAGTATTTGAATTTTTTAATTCTGAAATTGACTTTCAACAAAAACATGTTTTAAAACGTTAATTTTAATGCCACAGTTTACAGATATTAGCATGCTAGATTTTTTTCTTCACACTAGTTTTAAATGTAAGTTTGCAATTTAAATTTTAGATTCTAGTGAAAAAATGGTTTTCCAAAAATGTTTTCACATGTTGAGTTTGCTTGCCACTTATGGCACGTCATTTTAGCTTTTATTCCTGTTCTTGATATTAAGAATTCAATTCTTCCTGGTAAAATATTTTTGCATGTGCAAATTGAATTCCTGATATAAAGAAAAATAAGATGAAAAGCTAAATAGCTTAAAATGTAGTTACATGTAAAATAACGTGGTATATTCTTACATAGAATTTCCACACATAATTATTCTGTTTTCCGTTGAATAATTACTCATTTCTATGAATTGATATCAAGAAACTTTGCATGAAAGCAAGCAGCCTGCAGGGTTATGAAGGGTTACCACAGAAAAAAGAGTCACTGTGCTGTCACAAAATATGGGCATTTACAGAAAACACAGAGGAGCAATTAGTGAGTGGAAGTGTTTAACTTGTATGTTGTACGGTATGGAGGTGGCCAGGCCAGTAAAAAGATTTGCGTAGAGCTAATTCTCTGGCAGAACTCGCTGGAAGAGACTTAGAGCAATGGGATTGCAGTGGCGTTGGTCAGGTCACGGCTAAATCCACTCGTTCACACACAAAAGCCAAATCAGCTTCTGCATCACGTTACTGGCGGCTTTCCAGAAGGTGTGTGCATGTGTGCCTAATGTGTGAAAGACTATGAGGTGGGGGTAGTGCCACACACCTGGCTGAATGTTGATGGACAGGTATTAACATGTACACTCTGGTAATAGTTGTGTGTGTACTGTAAACATGTGTTGCAGCCCGACGTGGGAAAGTTGGAGGTGAAATCTGTGAGAAAGAAGCCACGTAGCTGTCATTTGTGGGGTTTTGTTACTGCAGTGCATTTTTTTCCTGCATTTAAAGCATAATTTTTGCCACTAAGAGGAAACACTGTAGCTGACATTGTGGAAATTTTGGAAGATCTGACAGAAATGATAACAGTATGAATGCTGGACCAATAACTGTCTTGCTGTGCCCTTATATAGTATATGCCATCAACCATTTTTCTTATGCTTGATTAAATTATGTTTTGTAGCTCAGGTGAAACGTTTCGGTTACAGACTCTACACATTTAGTCCATGTCATATCTGTGTGGAATAATAATCTCTCAGTTGCACAGAAACTAACACAAAATTGTGAGATAATTAGTCATTATTTTGAGATAATAAGTAAAAGTAATTACCAAAGGTACAAACTTTGCCATGCTTCTGGCAGAAACAGAAGGAGAAAAGCAGCACATTTTTCTTCTTTAGTAAGTGCATACAGTCTGGGTCTGTTTTAAATTCAAATAGTTGTGTTTGTAAAGTCACAAAATGAAGTGAAAATGAATTTGTAGCAAAATCAAGGTAACGCTAGTCTTGGGTTAAAATAGTTATTTGTTCTTCTGCTTTCTTTTCAGTTTCCTGGACATGATGTCACTCAACAACCACTGCCCCACCTACATTAAGACAGAGCCTGCAAGCCCTGCCTCTCTGACGGACAGCTTGATGCAGCACAGTCCAGGAGGGTCATCAGACACAGGCAGCAGCTATAGTTCGATTGCAAAGGTCAGCCAGGGGGGTGTGGACTCACCATCTTTCAGGCCTGGTGGGATCCCCAGCAGGCTGTTAGAGGAGCCACAAGTGAAGAACGAGTTTGGACTGACAACATCACCCAAGCGTTCTTGTCTGGTCTGTGGAGACATTGCATCTGGCTTCCACTATGGCGTGGCCTCCTGTGAAGCCTGCAAAGCCTTCTTCAAACGCACCATTCAAGGTTAGAACCATGAACCATGTGCTCTGGGTCTGCATCTCCAAAAACCTAACTTCTTAGTAGGTATGGGCAATACCATGTGCTATCTGGGTCTATTGATGTACTTTATTAGTTTTCAACACAAAAATACAGGAATCCAGTATTATAAAAAAAATGCCCTGCAATCTAATGCAGTTTTCCAACATTCACAGGCAACATGAACCCTCTCTACCAGTCATTGCTGTCTCTGCCATTGGCCTGATTACAGGCAAGATGATGATGTTTAAATAAACATCAAAATTATAAGCCAGTAAAGCTCCAAAAGCAGCACAAACTGAGTTTACAGAGCTAAGAGCTGCATGTGAAAGTGTACTCTTCTGCATGTGATAATGAAACTTGTATTCTCAGCTGGCTTTCTCAGTTTTTTTGCCTGAGACAACAGCAAATAGAAGGGGATTGTGGGATTTTTGAGACACTAGATTAGATCAAATTGAGCTGTTGAGACTCCTCTTGCTTTTCCTAAATCAGAGTTGCCTACAGTGTCACCATTTGGCCATTTTGTGAAGAGCATGGAATATCTTTTGCACTGTAAGACATTCTGCCCCCCCACACATTTGGTTAGTATCAGTCTTTAGCAGTATATCATTTAGCACTGTAAATGACTTCTTTCCAGAAATCTTATTTTGAAAATTCAATACATATTCAATTTATCATGAAATCTCAAAAATCACAGCCATTCATTTCACTGTTTTGGTGCAGATTAAATGTGTTTTGTGATTCTGAATAACCTGAGAATTGGTCACAAAATTAGCACATATTTAAATTTATGGACTATAACTGACTAAGAAAATGAAAAACTACTTTAACTGATTGAGACAGTGACTCCAAAACCATCCTTCTGTTTGATGTTGAATGTGGCATTGACAACCCATATAATGAATCTATTCATTTTAACTACACGTATTATTACTGGGTCACATACAAAAATGAAACTCTTTTCTCTTGAAAATAGAAACATATGCAGTACAAATGTACCAACCTATTCTAAAACTGGACCAGAGAGTTCTACAAAACTGCAGTTCACACTTCTTAAGCTGCGATGGCTGGCTCTATCAGCTGGACCATAAAGTTCTAAAGTTAAACTTCTGGCCCCAGAGATTTAGACTTGCATAGGGCTGAATTTTCAACTGGAGTGAGTTGAGGCAGCCAGGTGTTTCTTTGAGGACAGTGGACATTCTGTAGAAACTTCTTATAAACTTTCTTTTAGTTTTATACATTGTAATCTAATGTGATCTTAATTAGTAATTAGTTTGACACATTTCAACCCTGCTGGCCTGGGTTCCCTTCCTTTTATTTATGCAAAACAAAAGAGACTTTAGTGTTAATAGCTCCCCATTCAGGACAATATTGAGCCTGCAGAATGTGAGATATTTCTTTAACAAATTCATTACAAACTGACTTAGACTACAGGCACATAGCATGTAAAAAATATCCCAGATCTGATTTTCTCACATTTTTTAACATATCTATAGCTGACATTTTCTAATCAGTTCACATTCTTAAATTGTTGTGTATGCACAAAAGCTTTGCTCCAGGAGGTAATTCATTAAATTTTATGCTTTTTATTTTCTGCAGTCACATCCTTTTGTACAACCATTGCTTTAGAAATTTCTTTAAACATGTAGTATAATCACAAACCTTATGCTGTACGCCATTGGATTTGCATGGTATTGTGGGAACTGTAGTTGTTTAGGATTGGTGCTATGGTACCTGTATTCTTGTTTTGTTCATGCTGAGTCTCATTGCTTCCTATCAGATATGAGGATTTCAATACAACATATGAAATTGGCCTGAATTAGAATTGAAAATGTCAGATTCAGTGTGTTTACACTGCCACACAGAGAACTTATGTGTCACAAAAACAGCACAACCTCCTACGTCAATGTAGATGTACATTTCTGTATGTTCCTCATTATGTTTATTTAATTATTCTGTGACTTGCTGGATTCCCAATAACCTATAATTGTGCTTTTTTTTAAATACCCTTATCTGTCAGGGAACCTTTCACTGTTATTGAGCTCATACAAAAGTTATTCATGAACAGAAACTCATGCAGACATGATAAGAATTTTACATTTGACTAAAGTAAAGGCTAGGGTAAGGGTTAGGTGAAGGTGTAAGTTCAGGTCATAACATTCTCTGTTTAAATAATTTCATTCCTGCTGATCTGGGTTGCATCATTAATTTGTGCATATGCAGAAGGATTGAGTTATATTTAGTACCCATGACTCCTGAAAAGCTCTTTTAGTCACATATGAATGAATTCCTCTTGAGACCAGGACCCCAGGCCTGGAACAGCACCCCACTTTACTATAGGGGCATATGTACAAATAGACATGTATTTGCCTATTGCACACACTCTTTATCCCTAAGGGAACACATTGAATAGCATTTAATGTCTTTGTGTGTGTCTGCATTGCTTGTGTTTGGGTGGAGCCTACTGGAACTGTTTCCGGTGTAATCCTGAAAGCTTTGCACCAGATAACACCTGAAATGGCCATGGCTCTTGGCTTAACCATGGAGATCTGCACAGGTGTAAGTCACTGACTGAGGGATGAGTCATGAGTGTGTGTGTGTGTGTGCACGTGTGTTTGTGTGTGAGTGCACATGACTATTATTACATATGAATACTTATAGAAAATACACATGGGACAGACATATTTTTGTGTATGCACTCATCAGCTGTTACATTAAAGCCACTGGTGAAATGAATAGCATTGATTGTCTGGTCAATTGATTGTCAATGAGTGATACATCAATATTAGGCAGCAAGTCAAAAGTCAGTTGATGTGATAAAGCATGGAAATTTGGGAGCATGAGAGATTTTGAAAAGAGACAAATAGGGATGTCTAGATGATTGGGTCAGAAGTTTCCAGATATTGTGGGATGTTCCCCATATTCAGTGGTCAGTACCTATGAAAAATGTGCTGCAAGGAAGGGCAACTTCCTGTTGTGTTTGGATGACTATTGAAATCCACAGGTGCAGTAAATGCTTGACCAGTTCTAAACTCGCTGCTAGACCTGGACACTGGCACTCAAGCTAAAGAAAGCCAAAATTTAGGAGACTACAACTGCCTTTCACACTAGGCAGCTCTAGTCCAACCTAAACGTGCAGACCCACACTAAACAAACAAGTAGACCACTAGAATTTGTAGATCTGAAGAAACGATTTTCCATCAGTACACTGCATTTTAAAGTGTTTAGTGAGATTTATATCCATATTCATTCATTCATTCATTCATTCATTCTCTCTCTCTCTCTCTCTCTCTCTCTCTCTCTCTCTCTCTCTCTTTCTCTCTCTCTCTCTCTCTCTCTCTCTCTCTCTCTCTCTCTCTCTTTGTAGGGAGTATTGAGTATACATGTCCAGCAAGCAGTGAGTGTGAGATCACTAAAAGAAGGAGGAAATCCTGCCAAGCCTGTCGCTTCACCAAGTGCATCTCAGTGGGCATGCTCCGAGAGGGTGAGTGTTTGTGCATTTTGCAGAAAGAAAGGGAGGGACAACGATCAACCATATCCACTATAACTACTGCATATACACTAAATGTCCTTGTTTCTACATTCATTTTCCATTTTTATCAGCTCTTCCAATAATATCAGAACACTTTGTAGTTCTTTAATCATGGACTATATGCATCTGCATTCTTTGTTATCCTCCTTTTACATCTTCAGTGGTCGGAATCCCACAGGACCACCACAGAGCAGGTTTTATTTTGGGTGGTGGGTCATTGGCACTGCAGTGACACTGACATGGTGGTGGTGTGTTGCACTGGTATGAGTTGATCAGACACAGCAGTGCTGCTGGAATGTATAAATATTGTCTCCATTCACTGACCACTCTATTAGACACTCCAACCGTTTGGACCACCTTGAAGATGTAAACTCAGAGACAGAACAGAACCATTTAAGATCAGGGAGAAAGAAGGCTAACAGTGTATGCAGAGAATCAGATGGACTACAATCTCTCCAAAGTGCTCCTGTATGAGGAGCTGATAACAATGGACAGTGAATGTAGAGGTGGTCATAATATTATGGTTGATTGGTATATATATATATATATTGATTACCAATTTGGTAATCAATGGGTCAATCATGTATGTGCTGGAAAAACACTATACTGTGTGTGAATCTGGTCCCTCTTTATTTGATTTTATCAACACCTGCATTTCTTATAAACTATGTTAAGCTCATAGCTTTAGTTTTTGATTTTAACAGTCTGTACATGCAACAGCATAGCTTTTCATTTAAAAAACAAGGGAAATATTTTTTTCAGTGATATAAAAAGGGAAGGTTCTTTTGTGATCTAAGCCCTTGAAAATAAGAGAGGTGAGATCAGTTGAGGATCATAACTGCAGCAGCATCTTTATGAGGACTGCTAAAGCCTGACTTAATTAAAGCCGACACCACAGATCGATACTTATAATGGAATTATACTAATGGAATCTCACACCTGCTGTTAAATATACGCATTTAACTAAAGGACAAATGCAAGGGCGCATGTGTGGGTATACACACACACACACACAGTGAACATTCTCAGTCAGTGTTGCATGTTTGTTGATGTGTTGTGGTGTGTAACACTTTCATGGTGAATTGGTTTTGAAGAGGCGGGGAGTGATTAGTGAACCCATATGGCAGTATCTTAACACATAACATCAAAGAAGTACTGTCCACACAGGCGCACACACACACACACACACACACACACACACACACACACACACACACACACACACACACACACACACACACACATACAAACACTGCTTTGAGTCCCAACAAGACAGTTAAACTGTAGGTCATTTTTTCAGCTGTGTAGTTGTTGAGGTGTGTGTGTGTGTGTATGCGTGTGTGTGTGTGTGTGTGTGTGTGTGTGTGTGTGTGTGTATGTGTGGTGTAGCTTTATATTTTCGGAGTGTAAAGCCCTCTTCAGAATGAGCTCATAGGTTCAGTCAATGGGTGTGTGTGTCTGTGTGTGTGTGTGTGTGTGTTGGTGTGTGTGAGTGGGTGAGAGAGAGAGAGAGAGAGAGAGAGAGAGAGAGAGAGATATGCACTACATGTTCAAATGTTTGTTTACACCCTTTCTAATTAATGCATATAACTACTTTAAGTTGCACCCTTTGTTGACACAGACGTGTAAATACACAAACAGCTTGAATAGTTTAGTCTTCTAATCATTTCTTTCATTTTCTCCTATCTTCTCTTCTCTTCTCTTCTCTTCTCTTCTCTTCTCTTCTCTTCTCTTCTCTTCTCTTCTCTTCTCTTCTCTTCTCTTCTCTTCTCTTTTTCTTGGCCCACCCTGTATACGCTGCATGTGCACAGTTTGATACCTGTGTGATCACTGGATGCACCTTAAATGAACTGAATTCCTTTATTTGAATGGTGTCCAGACAATATGATGCTAATAATCCACAATGTTGCTAGTATTATAATTCAGAATTCTTGTGATCCTTGATATGCCTCCCCAGTGTAAAATTTCAAATCATATCGAGTAAAGTTTGTATTGCTTAGATTTAAGTTTCACCATGCTGATATATGAGTCCTCATTAATTAGCTCACAAATAATGTTCCACTAAAGTGATTTTAATAATGTTTGAAATAGTTTTCTTATTGCTGTTATTGTTTTCATAATAGTTTCTTTGACTTTTGCTGGCACAGCTCTTGTTCTCCTGTTGTCCAGTGGCAACTACAGACTCCAAAGGTATTAGAAAGATTAGAAGCAAGCCAGTGTATCTGTATGTACTGCATGTAGCCTACATTAATGAAGCAATGAAACACCCGAATAACCATAAACACCTGTGATGCCAAACATTATTGTGCTCTGAAATTAGGGGGCTTTTTTTTTTTATAAAACTTTAAAATTTCAACATGATGAAACTGAAAGGTGTTCAGATACCCTTAATTAAAATGTAAATTTTATTGTCTCATTTGATTTGAAAATTTCAGGGGTGGAGCAGAGGGGCATATCTAGGAATAACGTGCTTTTCTCCCAACAATAATAGAGAATGTGCATTTACATGTGTCTGTCTGTTCCCTCACACACACACTGTGCAACACTGATCAAGATGTAATGAGTAGACACACAGCCACACACACACACACACACACACACACACACACACACACACACACACACACACACACACACACAGACAGAGTGAATGTCTGACGTCATTATAGCATATTAACACCTACATCACACACGTGTGCACACACTCACAGACTATGGAAACTTGTGCATCAACAGCTGTAAATGCAGTTTTCCGTCTAATGTTACAGTGAGGTAATTTACGCTATGCACACACTCTTTCACTCAGCTCCTAAAAACAGTGTGTGACTGTAGATCCAGGCTGACCATCAAAGTGTGTTTGCACCTTCAAATTATGTGTCAATGAATTTTAATACCATTGACACAGTTTAAACAATTTTAAAATAGATGTGGTCAACTGTTAACAAGGTGCCTTCTATACCTGTACGTACCTATTTTTACACAGGTTTCTCCCCAACATACTAGAAGCAATTAACCCACCCACTCCCTAGGATTCCCCCATCACTTACAATTCTCTTGATTGGGTGGATGGGGAGGGGGGTTCTTGGGCGATAGTGCCAGCATTTTAGTCTGCTGAGCCACTTACTCTGCAATAGCCCTGTCTATTTTTATTTATATTAACTTATTGCTTATTTTGCAAGCTATTTACACCAGAGTCCATGTAACATCCACGTTTCTACATTTTGACATAATGTGATTGACAGCTATTCTTTTCTGCATGACAGCTCATTGTAATCGTTGCTCCTTATTGTGAAGAGTACTGTTTTGTGTTGCTTTCTGACCCCTGCTTGTGCTCACATCTCTGACACAGAAACCTAGCTTTAGGCATGAACAGGGAGAGTCAATCTATTAGGCAGAACTAATCAGAATCTTTGTTTTAAGTTGGGACAATAGACAGTGAAACTCAGGGGCAGAACTCTGTAAATGTTTACTCATATAAATGTTTTGCAGTGAACAACTAATATTTCTAAACGTGGTCCGTTTTATGATTCACATTGTGGAATTTACTGAAAGTTTGTCACAGTATTTATCACTACTTCCTCACTAAGTTCCAAATTGATGTTCTTCCAAGGGGTTACAGTTAGAGCACTGTGTGAAAAACAAACACAGATGGAGTTTCTGTAAAGGTTTATTGGATTTATTGACACAGGGCTGCATGAAGAACTGAAAGTTAGTGTTAGTCAGTCAGTCAGTCTTTGTCTTTGCTTGTGCTAATGTGTTATCATTCTCCATTAGCAAACTACAAGAAAGTTCATGTTTCCCAATAAAAGCACTACTATCAATAACTCTGCTAAATGTAATACACATAAATGCAATACATGATCAAAAAACGTTGGTGTTTCCACAGGGGTCCGTTTGGACAGAGTTCGAGGAGGCCGTCAAAAATATAAAAGAAGTATAGACTCCGATAACAACTCTTACCTGCACATGCAGTTACCTCTGACCCATAAGAAAATACGTGCAGGTAATACACGCTGCTTAACGCAGCACACAGTACTACACCGCTTCACACCCACTATATACATATACTATGTACATATACATATACTCATACACCAAAATTACTCATTACACTTCTCTGATACAACATCTTTTCTTCCTTTCTGTCAGACCCCTGCAGCATTAACAATGAGAATAAGGTTGTGTCCCATCTGTTGGAAGCGGAGCCTGAGAAGGTGTTTGCCATGCCGGACCCCACCCTTCCTGATGATGACATCAAAGCTCTGACCACACTGTGTGACCTTGCTGACCGGGAGCTGGTGCTCAACATAGGTTGGGCCAAACATCTTCCAGGTAAGCATACACATGTACATTGTAAGTTTGACCTAAACTTAACCTTAAACTTAACTCTCTATCTCACACACACACACACACACACACACACACACACACACACACACACACACACACACACACACACAGAACCAGTTATTAAATCGTGACTAAAACCAACTGAAAACAGGACTGTTTACAGTTGCTGCTGATTTTTTATGTGAGACAGCTTGGGAGATTGAGATGGGCAAAGGAGAAAGATACACGTGAACAGTAGAGAGAGTGTGTGTGATGTGTGTGTATATCTGTGTGTGTAGAACAACTGTTACAGGGTGTCTAGGAGAATCTTTGCTAAATAAGTCCAGCAGGTGTTAAACTGGGACAAGATGTGCCACAGTAATTAAGAAGTGTCATTGCTTCTGTGTCTCTCATAGGTTTAGCTGTCTATGTGTGTGTGTTGCTCTCTCTCTCTCTCTCTCTCTCTCACTCTCTCTCTCTCTCTTTCTCTCTCTCTCTCTCTCTCTCTCTCTCTCTCTTTCTCTCAAGATTCAAATTAGCTTTATTGGCATGACTGTAATGAGAACAATATTCCCAAAGCATTTCAATAACAAAAACAAAAAATACAATAAAGCTAATAATAATTACAAAAGTAAGCAAAGTGACAAGTGACACACATTTATGCACATATGTTGTGGACACCCCTTCAAATGAATGCATTCAGCTACTTTGTACGTTACATCCATTGCTGACACATATGTGCAAAGGCACACACAGCTTATCTATTGTCTGTAAAGAAGTGCTCCAAATAGGACTCTTTGGAGCAGATAAACATGATCCTATTGGCCCCTTGCACAAAGCCCCCACAAATTGAGCTGTGGAGCAGTGAAACTGTTCTCTGGAATGATGGTACTGCATCAGATACTTGAGGGATAAGGTGTGGATGTGATAATCCAACATCCTGACTTCACTAATGCTCTAATTGCTGAATACAAGCAAATTCTCACAGGAATCCTCCAATATCTAGTAGAAAAGACCAATTTTTTGAAAATTATGTACTTATATTTTAAATGTCCTGTTTGGAAATATAACCTTTTCCTCTGAGAAAAGGCCTTTAATTTAGATCTAGATCTATATATCTATATATCTATTGAGGTATAAAGGTGTATATGTAATAATAATAATGTTTGAAGCCTAATTCTAAATCGAACCTTAATCCTATTTTTTTACTTTTTGAAGTTTGCGAAACAGAAAAGATAATAGAAGACAGGAAGGGAAGCAGAAAGACAGAAATGTCAGCAGGTTTAGAGCAGATATGGGTGTATTTCTATCTCCCTTATTTCTACTGCTTTGTTCTTATTCAACAGCTTTTTGCCTTATCAGCAATAAATAACATTACATACAGTGACAACAGAAATAACCACATATATACCCATCCACCTACCACCCCCCAACACACACACACACACACACACACACACACACACACACACACACACACACACACACAAAATGGGTTGGCACCTGTTTTTGTGTTGACACTGCCCTGTGTAGTAGTGCTTACAAAATAAAGTCCCTCCCCAAACCAGGTGTGTGTGTGTGTGTGTGTGTGTGTGTGTGTGTGTGTGTGTGTGTGTGTGTGTGAGTGTGTGTGTGTGTGTGTGTTGTACAGATCAGCAGATACCTTGTGCAGGCAATGACATTATGTTTAGCTTGTTCAAGTGATTATTTGGCTAAATATATCAGAAAACATTGCATGTAATATATTCAAAAGACCTAAAAAGCCTCATGCTTGGTCAATTTTGCATTTGGTGTTGATGGGCATCTTACAGACAACAGCATATTGTCCCTTAGTGCAATGACAAACAGAAAGGGAGGTGCTTTCACTCATGGGCTAGAGATTTAAAGAAACAATGTAGAGTTCTACTGCAGCAATATACTACCAATATGTTACTGCTTCATTTAATGTCAATAGATAACAATAACTTAAAAGGATGTTTGACAAAGACATGTGTACATACCCCCCTTCTGAATCAATAAGAAGAACAGGAATTTGCCAAGAAGTATAGAGACAGAGGTTTCATGGACTGGTGAGAAAGAGATGAACCTTT
>CM067511.1:14829800-14924800 GCA_034509495.1 Acestrorhynchus altus | reverse complement strand
AGCCATCTAAGAATGTAGGAATTCTTCTTCTAGCCTGTTGGAAGAGGATTATTTTTAAATGTTTTATATGATAGTGCTTTAAACTGAACATCAGCTTCTAAAACAGAGGCCTTGTTATTGATTTGTTTAACACTGTGATCATAGTCTTGAAAACCAATCATCCTCTCTGTTCAGAGGAAACCACATGTCTTCACACCTGTCTATATTTTTCAACTGATTTTGACCTTTACTTTAATGTTAGTCTAAATTGTAGAAAATGGTTAAAGATAAGAAACAAAAATGAGGTCTATTAAAACCATTGACCACAACTCAACAAAAGCAGACCTACTAAATTTAAAACAACACAAGGAGACGTTTGTTTCTGTAAAAGCTTAATATGAGTCAATTTATGTAAAAGCTAACATTTCTCTTCTTTCTCCTGTCTCTCCCTCAGACTCCATGCATATAGAGGACATGGAGTCAGTTCAGAGACTCCAGGACTGCCTACACGAAGCCCTTCAGGACTACGAGAGAGTCCACCATGCAGAGGACCCTCGACGGGCTGGAAAGCTGATCATGACCCTCCCTTTGCTCAGGCAGACCGCCACCAAAGCTGTCCAACACTTTTGCAGCATCAAACAGGACGGACGCGTGCCCATGCACAAACTCTTCCTGGAGCTACTGGAGGCCAATGCTTAACTTTTGGCCTTATCACTGGACCGTCACTGGACTTCTTTGAGGGCAGGGGAATTGAACAGAATCACAAACACAAATATAATTAAAACTGATGACACAATGAAAACGCAAAGGAAGACTCTGTCAAATAATCATAAATATGGATATGATTTGTTGAAGAACGTACACTTAAAACTTGATGTTATTTGATGTTCCTGTTGCAGTTATTGCTGCTCTTATTTAAGACTAGCAACTTTTTGCTTCCCATTTTTGGTGCTTTATGGAAATTCTTGAGGGAATATTAAAACTGTGCTGAAATATAGGAGATCAATCTTGCAAGATGAGAGGAAACATCACAGAGCAAAATAGCAAATATGTATAAAAAATGCAATATATACACAACTATTAAATGAATAACGGAACTATATCAGACCTACATGGATTAGGATTACAAAGAAATCAAATATATATAAAATATATAAAAAATGCACAGTATTACCAAAAAAGTCTGCTCTATTAGAGCTCTATAACTGTGCCTTTAGAAGAGGGCTGTTTTAGAGTAAAGTCATTGTTAAACTGTTAACTCCCAACTACTTCAAAGCTACTTCAATGCATAAATAGTTATTTGCCTCATAACACGGATCTTCTCTATACTTCTCTATAATATAGATATTCTCTATATTAAAGGCCTCTTCTAGGGTTCTTTAAGTAAAGTCAGAGGTTCAGTGTTGATTCATGATAACTCAAGAACCTATTTGGATGCTAGAATGGTCCTGGTTAAGAAGTTGTTCAAAGTGGTGGGAAGGTTTTTGTAGATAGTTTTACATAGAACCATTTAAAGATGGTTTTGTATAAACCCATACAGAGTTTCACTGTCATTACACAAAGAATCCTTCTTGCTTTGATTGTGTGCTAGAGAACCTCATGTACATGTAAAAATGTTTCTATTTAACTCCAAAAAGAGCACTACTGTTTTGACTCAAGGAACCCATTTTCACTACTACATAGAACCCCTTTAGAGTGTTCACCATTAAAGATCAGTCAGATCTAAGCCATCTAATTTGATGCGGATATGAGTATTCACATTTTCCAAGTTAACATCTGTGGCAAAGCTACTGTTGTGGAGATATAAAGTTTTTCCTTCAAGACCAACAACATGAATCAAATCAAAATCAAATCAAAATGTATTTGTATAGTGCTCTTCACAACTGATGTTGTCACAGAGCATAATTACAGAAATCCAAAAATTAAAAAGGTTAACACAGGAACAAAAGATAGACCCCCTAGTGAGCAAGACAATGGGCGACACACTGGCGAAACACCCAAACTGCAGTGGAATCTGTTTTTTGTAGGGTTAACTGTCTGAAAGGATAGAGGTCAGCACAAATTTCTCTGATTACTTGGTCATTCTCTGGTGTTAGCTGGAACAGAAAAACACTGGGTCCTGTAGACTAAACAGATACAGTGGTCTAAAAATGGAAAGGTACTGAAGTTTTAATGATTGTTCATCTTTTGTCCATGTTTTAAGGCTTCAACAGTGAAGCACTACTGAAGTAAAAATGAAAAAAGGATGAAGATCTTGATTTATTTAAGTTTTTTGTCTTTGACATCTGCATGTGGAAGGACATAATGAAGGCCATGCTGAATACAATAGAAGGATGCAATGAAGAACGTTACTAATAATTTATATATTTTTGAAACCTACAAACTGTACATAATAATGTGTTGCCTGCTCAGGAAGGCAGCAGTTCCAGCAATAACAGAAAATGCATTCAGCCATGTAGTTCTGAAATATTTCCTGAAACATGAGGATTAATAAATCCATGACGACATGCCCTTCTTTGAACTAAATCCATTCATTATTCTCCTCAATGAAACTGAAGCAGAGATGTGAAATGAAATGAATGAATGTATATAAACACACCACCCTCAGCCCAAGTTACCTTGAAATTGCTGAACAGTAACTTGTGTAGTTACTGCGCAGTTATAATTTGTGGAGTTACAAAATACCTGACTTTTGGGAGAAGAAAGATGTCTTCTCTTCTATCTCCTTAATTTAACTCAACCACATCTTTTATACCTAGCTCCACTTATCAGATGGAGGGCCTGATCTTCCATCACAAAGCATAAACAACCTTATCTCCATTTCAATTCCCACCTTTAAAAAAGTGGGCTTCTATTGAGCTGTTCTATGACATTGTAAAGATCAGCAGGTTGAAATTTTGTTACAGTGTCTCATAAATTGTGGAAGAAGCTTACATGTTGCAGTTTGGCAGTATCATGCAATGGAGAGGAGACCTAGGTATTAGGTAGAATTGGAATTGAATCTGGGGATAGAACTAGGCAAAAGTCCAAAAAGATACAATTATGAGTATTTTCCTTCACTGAAATAGATATGATTTGATACGAGGCCAAAAAGCAATTAATTTTATGCATCATCTTATTCCATTATTGCCGTATATTTTTAGCATTAGGCCTCAGATGATATCAGTTTGTTTTTGTTAGAGCTGGGACACACAGGAGTCATGCTTACTGAAGTATTACCCCGGTCAAACATCTATAAATGCAATACATACTGTATATACTGTATATGTTCATATAAGTGTATTCATTCTAGGTTAGTGCTCTCGCTATAAGAACCTGACACAGAGGAAATAAGGGTTTCTCCATTTAGCCTGATTGTTTAAGTCAAGCCTATAGGAGTCCAATAGGAGAAGAGATAAAGGATATTCCTATTTGATATATAATGACCCAGCTTACTGAGGAATTCTGCTTCGTGGAATCTTTATTATATCTTCTGAATTCTTGTTAACAGTCAAAAGTCTGGACACACTGCATTCTATTTTTTTTTTCACTTCATTTTGTGGACATTATAGATTTAAAGTTGTTTATAAGCCAAATATAAATATTCAAATGGATTATTATCCACAATTGTCTATTACAGTGAGCCTACTCACTTTTCTAATGGAAAGAATATTAACAACAATGGTATTAAAACTGTGATTCCATATAATCTGTTTCACTAATCACTAATATTATTCTAGAATGGAAATCAGTAAAAAAAATATGAGAAATGTGTCCACACTTTTGATTTGTTCTGTATTTGAAGCCATGAAACCAGTATTTTACACTGATGTACCATAAACACAAACTTATAGGTTCAAAAAATAAATATAAATGGGAAACTGGTTGGAAATGAAATGTTATATGTTAACCATTTGTTGTAATCAGGTTCTACATATCAGGTATGTTTTGTTATTATTTTAAAGAAAAAAAAAAACCCTACCATAGTCTCTCAATATATTGGACTGTTGATGCTGCATGACCCAATCAAAGTTTAGATTAAATTGTTAGAAAGCAAAAGTACACAACAAAATTACTGGTCTAAAATGATTTTCTTGCTCATGATGAATTTCTTGGTGTTGTATTAACATCCTTGTAAAGATTCTGTAAGCAATATATAACTGTAAGCAATATGCTCCAGCAATATTTGGTATATAAATGCAATATCATTTTTTTTTTAGAATAAATGATTATAAATGACTTAAGAAATTTGTCCTTGTATATTTCAATTATTCTTCATATAAAACAGCTTGAAATAAAAAGAAAGAGAAACAATGTGATTTTAACTACAAATAACCATACACCCTTTTACAGCAGTAATAAAATACCAATACTCCCAGATACAATTAACACCTAGATAATATACACAGTTTGTTCATTTTTAAAAGCTAATAAAAAGCATCACTCAATACTTATTGTCTGGTACAGAAGTAGAAGTGTTGGGGTCGTCTCATATATAACAGAGAGCTAGTCCCTGGGGTGGGCAAGGCTCAGAAATGCCACCAGTCAAAAGGTTTTAAATAAAAAACTGAAATCCCTCAATGTCTATAAAAGGTCCAGCATGTTTCCTGTAGGCTAGTAAAGCTCAGCTAAAAAGAGAGTGCCAGGAAAAAGGGGATCAAGAAAAAGGCAAGCATTTCCCTGAGGATTTAGTCCATTAACAATTAACACCACTTTTTAATAAGAGGTTTAAGATAGCTGGAGGGATTGAAGGCCTTCAAGGTCTTAGGACATTGAGGACAGTGGGCGTCTCGTCCCTTTGCAGATGATACTACAGTAGATTTTTTCTAAGTAATGTCATTATTCTTTTACTTGATCTTTATCTTTTAGTTACTGTTTCAAGACCAGGAACAAGAATAACTTTATCCTCCCAGCTGTATACAATTATACAGTAAATGTAAACAAAGCGTGACACATGTCAAATTTGCTCAGTCACACTCGAAAACATTTTCTACCTCAAGTAATGAAATAACTGAATAGCAATGTTCATGAGAAATCCCTATCTTCCAACAAACACCAGTTGTCCATCCATCCATCCATCCATCCATCCATACGCTTAGTCCTGAATAGGGTCACGGGGGAGCCGGTGCCCTAGCCTGCAACTCTGTGCACAAGGGCAGGAAACAACCCTAGACAGGGCACTCCATCGAAGGTCTCACACACACACACAGGGCCTCTTCAGAGTCACCAATTCACTTACTGCACATGTCTTTGGACTGTGGGGGAAACCGGAGTACCCAGAGGAAACCCACAGGGCGAACATGCAAACTCCACACAGAAATTTCCCAGGTCACCTCACCCAGGGATCGAACCCAGGTCCTTCTTGCTGTGAGGCAACAGCACATTCCACAGCCCACACCAGTTGTCATAACATTAAATTACATCAGAGTAGCCTTTTTCCGTGACTGGTGATGGAGTAAGGCTTATAAAAGTTTTGGTAGGCTTATATTCATCATAAAAGGATTCTGTAGGAGTTGCGCAGGTAATACTAAGTCAAGAGGTGACATGTTGTTGCTGGGTGGTTGTTTTGGTATCCCTCATGGTTACTGTGTTGTTGCCAAGTGGCCAAGTATGTACAGTCTTTTTAGTGTAATAGTCATTGCATTATACAAGGCGTGTTCATAATTTTTCATCTGTAAACAAACGAAACTAGTGATGCATCAGTCTGTGCACGTATGTAAGCAATATTAACGCGCATGCTTGAATTTTTTCCTACCTGCAGAAGCTAGGCAGTGCAGAACTGTTGGGAGAAGTGTGTGGCAGCCCAAGGGGACTACTTTGAAGGAGATTAGTATAAAGTTGTTGTATCTGAATACGTGCAAATGTTGGATATTTCTTTAACTCATTCAATCTTACTAATGGAGTAAGATTTTGATGTGGTGTCCAGTGCTTAGTTGTACTTGTATTTTTACTTTAATTTGTTCCCTGTTTTTACACTATGTAGAGGTTCTTTATACTTAAAAAATATAAAACAATATTTATTATTTTTTATATTTTTTTTTTGAAGGACCATTCACGGAATGCTTATAATGGTACTTTGCCAAAGAACCTTTTATGACACCTTTTAAGTGTGATTAGACAATTAGACCACAATAACTCAACAGTAAAAGACTATATGATTCAGATATACCAACAAATTTAACCCCAAAATGCCATACATTTCCAATACATAAACTGTGGAATCCCCAATTTCTAACAGAATAATATAATTATTGATTGTACCCCTAGGGATACTTGTGTGTGTGTGTGTGTGTGTATATATAAATAAAGTATATATATATAAAGTAAAATCATTATCAAAATGACATCATAAAAACCATATCAACCATATGATACATTTAACAAAACTTAATATCCAAAAGTAAAAACTGTGAGAAACTGTAGTATTAGTAATAAAATATTGTTTAATTACTATTTTGCATGTTAGGCTTTACACTGTTAAGCTCTTTTAAGTGATTACACACTAATAAAAGCACTGCTGGTTTTAAGTGTCAGTGGTTTACACCCTAGAGAAAGTGATTTAATCATTGTGATCCCTCATAGTGATTCACCCTTCTAACTACTCAGCCATAATCAATAACACTAATTTACCACCCTGTCACACAGAGAGCAGATGGAGAGCAGTGTTTTAAAATCATCATTTCACAGTCTGTCAGAGTGGGGAGGCAGATTGAACCTGAGCAGGATCCAACAGTAAATTAAGCTCTTTCGACGCAGGACTGCAGTAATTAATCGAGCTTGTTTGAGATTTGCTTACATGGTAAAAGTCCATTCAAGTATTGCTTGCAGAATAAAAAGTCCATCAGTGGACTCATTGAAATGTGACCTGCTCAGTGCTCTGCATGAGTGTTCAGCTCTTGTCCTGGAACCAGGAGGGATGCAGGGGTGTTCAAGTTTGGTACAGGAAGGTCTCGGCCCAGTAAAGTTTGATGACTTTAAAGCGACATCAGCCAGACACACCTGAATCAACCTGAACCAGAAGTTATTTTACTTGTCTAGCTGTTAGGAGTTAAAATGTGTATGATTAATAGTTAACATAATTTAGTATTGCTTAAATTAATACTAATATCAGCACATTACCTTAATATATCGTATGTATATGTTTTTAATCACTTGAAGATTTTTTCTTCCTGAACCTCATTAGTTTGCAGTGACCCTTGAACCTTCAAAATGTCCAGTAGCTCCTGTGCCAAATCCAAAGACACCATCATTAGACACTAGATAGTGTGTGTTAATGTGCAGCTAATTCCAGAGCAGGGCAGACCATGCAGAGTCAGTGCAGTGTGGAGAGGAATATGCAGCGTTCAGCTCTGGACAGCCTTCGCTTCTCTAATAAAGAGAAGGGTCCAAGCACAAAGCATGAATACTGATTAAGGAATTAAAAATCGAATCAGCATTTCAGCATCTTAATAAATTAAATCAGCTTGTTTTTGTGCTTCCAGAGGTTGACATAATGTTGAGGTCAGCTGTTAAGAATGGAAATCATCAGTTTGGTTGATACTTTACACAGCCATCTGGGACAAAAACTCTTGCCTCTTTAAACTTTTTTTTTACAGTATACAACAATATAAACATTATCTATAAGATTAAAACCTCAGATATAAGGTGAATAACACTGATTATCGACTTTGAATGCACATGTCAAAATGTGGGATCTACACACACTTAAGGTGAAGCAGCCTGTCACTGAAGGAGTTGCCCAGTGCTGCCAGAGTCTCATGCATGGGGTGGGAGTCATTCTCCAGCATGGATGCCAATTTGGCTAACATCTTTTTGTCTCCCACCACCTGCGCTGGGTCTAAGGGGCTTCTCAGGACATAACTGGCCCTCTTTATGAGTTTTAAATCCTTGTATTTCCTGCTTCTAACACATCAATTTCAAAAAGTGACTTATCTTTTGCTGCCTAATGTGAAGGTCCTTTATTCCTACTGCTGTTAATCACTACAACCAGCATTGCTCTCAGCAGACCACAGACACACACACACACTTAATTCCACACACTATTAGACTCATTTGTTCAATATAACAATGTGCAATATTTCTATATTTAACACCATGTGCAATTACCTGTAAATAATGTTGTTCAGAATGACTAATTTACAATGTTTATAATGTATATTGTATATACTGCTCTGCGTATTTATCTATTATTTATTTCCTTGTACTGAGTGCCTAACTATCCCTTTGCTACACTGCTGGATAATCTTATCTTATATCAGATAAATATCTGAGCCAATTTAAACAAGGCCAAATGGGCCACACTGATGTCTAGAAGACTGGGTTTGAGCATCTACAAAAGAATAGGTCCTGTGGGGTGTTCCTTGTATGCAGTGGTCAGTACTGGTGTGTGTGATGTGTACTGGTGTATTTCCAAATATGGGACATTCAGTAATTAATTCATGTCTACTTTTGTTTATATATATATATATATATATATATATATATATATATATATATATATATATATATATATATATATATATATAAAATGTGTGTGTGTACTGAATTGCATGTACAAGAATCATTGTAAATAAATATCAGTTTGTCCAGGTGTGCTAACTGTCCCTTGTCCACAGACGGTTAATACATCAGCTAAGAAAGCACTGGATAGCCCTTAGACAATGGCAAGGATTAAAGTGAAAAGTGAAAGCCAAATCGATTAGGGCACAACCCTTGCTTTCTAGTATTTGGTCATGACAGGCAAACTTCGTAAGTCTTTAACTATACTGCCCACTTGTGGCCAAGATAACCTGGTGCAGTGATACTTGGAACAAATGATACTAGTCATACTCCAGTCTGAAGAAACAGATAAAATCATAAAAGGTCTTTCAATTAAAAGCAAAACAAAACATTCATATATAAAACATGACATACAGGTACGAAATACTGTATGACTTGTTCACTGTAAAGGAACAGAAAATTAAGACTATTTCGGAACAGTCCATGAGGATGAGGGTATCATTTTATACATTTTGGCAATTTTGGGATTACATTCAACCAAGGACAATATAATACAATGATAGTTTTTTCAATTATGTAAAAACATACACACAAAAATAAAAGCCTCATGTTTTACAAAAGCATACTTATTTCCTTTCTGTGCATAAATGCAGTATACTATCCACTAAAATGTGTAGAGCAATAATATACAGTATTAAACATTTATATTCTATCCATTTTTAAATTTCTTACTTAGATCAGCATTTTATATAGTGATATGACAGCAAGCACCTCTGCTTTGAGGACTGAGGGGGAACATGAATGTCTGTGTAAAGGTGGATGGATTTGACTCAATTCCTTCTTGTGGAATTCCTCCAGTTGCTCTTTCACATTGGAGAGGGATTTCCTCATTCGAATGACAGATGTTTATAGACAGTGATGCTGGGCAAGTCCTTATATTCATATTCAAATACAGACAGAAATCTCTATAGAGTGTTTTTAACACAAAAGTGAAGAATGGTGAATACATTATACACTCAACTGTAATTTATAAGGGGACCTCTAAACATACAGATATGTGCAGTTATGTAAACAGCGAATCATGTGGTAGCTGTGCAATTCATAAACCAAACAGAGGTGGGCCAGCAGCTTCAGGTCATATTCACATCCATAATAGACAAAACTGCAATCTCAGAGTTTGAATTGTACTCAGAATTGTGTAATGAAAAAATAGACATCCAGTGAGCAGCAGTTCTGCATCTGTGAATGACACAGGTCAGTGGAAAAAGGTCAGACTGCTAAGAGCTGACAGAAAGGGGACATCTATCCATCAAGCATGCTTTACATATCATGGATATATGGTCTTTATAGCTCATGTAGAGCTCATCTGACACACTCTAGTTACACTGTGCGGTTCCTTTTCCTCATAAAATAAGATTAACAGACTCTCAGGGAAATTAAAACAAGAATAGAAAGATAAAGAAAAATAAAAAAGCACTAACATAACTAAATGTTTGAGACATAAACATTAAGATACTACAAACATGCTAATGGCCTTCCTCACACCTCTCTACCTGCAACCGCTAGACTAAATAAAATCCATCAAAATACTAGGAAATATTTTCTTTTTCAAGTAAGTGCTAGTCAATTAGCTTTAATAGCTTCTCTTCCAATCAGTAACCAGTGTTGTTCATACATAACCAAACAAAGAAATCCTTCCAGTACCATAACATTTAAAGAGCAACTCCAGTGAAAATCCTGTATGTCACAACTAACAGAGGCCACTCCAAAGAACGTGGTGAAAGAAGGTGGTACTAAAAGCCAGTGGTTTTGCTCTTTAAAACCAAAAACAGTCCATGATTTTTTGCCTGATGTATTTTCTATAAAAACAGTTAAACACTGTACAAACTGAAGTATATAAACTGTGTAAATGTTTTACTGATCACTCCTCTGTCCACATGTGAAATGTAACCGGTAACAACGGTCTGTAAAACAGTCTCAGATTTACATCAACTTCATGAACTGACTGTTCAGTTGCTGCGTAATATGTATTTCCCACCCTGTGACAGGGACCATTATTACCATATAGTCCATGTTATTCACTTCATGTCACTTTACTTCCATGTTTTAAATCAAATGGTCTGGATACAGTCAACAATAAACAGCCGCAAACTCAAAAAACAATTACACCCAGAAGGAATCGAACGATTGCAATGCACCATTGCAACGTTGTTGTATCAGACTGTCATGGAGTCACTGCGAATGGCAGAAGTGACAAATCCATCTTTACTCCTCATTACAAACACTTTGAAAGCCCAACATTACATTAATGAGGTCCTACTTCTGTATATATGCCTAATACATTCTGAATTATTCATGGTTCCTGGTAATGTTTATCTTCATTCTGAATAGTATTGCAGTCTCACACTTCACCCTCGATGCAGCTATTTGTGCTATTGTGTGTTTGATAAGTGTATAGTAATTATTTAAAAATGTTCTGAACTTGCCCAAATTGTTTGTGCAGTGCAAATAAAGCTCAGCAAAGATTTTTTTTTTACTTTTAACATTTTGAGAGACCATCTCTGGGCATCTCATACCAACAAATCTTGTCTTAAACAGTTCTTAATGTAATGTTCTTATTACTGTGTAAATGTTTTTCGTAATCTGTAAGTGACTTTGCCTGATTTAGAGCGGACACATTATTCTGGATCACACAACCTTACCTTTCCACTACAAACCCTGAGCCCAGCATAGAGCGGCTGAGTGAAAGTAGTTTGGACTTTGTGTAGGAGGGTCATTCTGTCAGAGATGGTGTAGAATGACAGAGTTCCTGCACTGTGATCCACGTATACTCCTATTTTGGAGGTTACCGCTGGAATCTGTGTCTTAATGTTGTTGTGATAGAAAAAAAGTGGTAAACAGCACTGCAGACTCCAGGACTCACTGGTCTGTCCAAACCCAGGGGCATTACTGCATCCTTTTCTGCTGATACTTTTGTAGGTTACTGATATGAACACATGTGCGTCACTACTCCATTCAACCTCCCAGTAACAGCGTCCACTCACACTCTCCTTACTTAACACCTGCTTCCAGTAGGTAAATCTTTCTGGATGATCAGAGTATGACTGGTCTCTCCAGTTGAACTTTACTATTCTGTTGTCCTCAGACAGACTGAGGCAATAATTTACTGTGTTGGGATCCAAAGTCAGCCAACAGAAATCTGAAAGAAAAAAAAAACATTTTGGGTTTTACTTTACAGAATTCACTTTACAAAACAAAGTCATTTAATGATGTTTAAGATTTAATTCCCTCCTTCCATGTTTCTATAGATGTTTAGGTTAAATATTTTAATTACCAATTCATGTAATTATCACTTTCACTTCATTGCAATTACCATTTCATCCTCTTTCACACTTAAACCTCAATAACTTGAGCCACTAATTCTTCAGTGTTCAGTGTCATGCAAATGCTTTGGTACCTCTGTTCAAATGTCTAGTTACAACAACATGCATCATACAAGTAACATTTAAGATTATGTAAATGTTTCTTTCCATTATAGTTTGAAAGATTTGTACCCATTCCTTATTGAATAAGGAATTCCTCAGAATTCACCACTCCTTTGAGGTCTGTTCAGTTTTTCAATTATTTTCCGGTTAAAGGACTTTGAGAGCAATGGTAAAATCACCAATGTGAGCCTTTTGAGGTAGTGAGGAAGTGTGTTTAAGGTCATTGTCCAGCTGTAGAAGCCACCCTCTTTTCATATGGATGGTGTAATAGTTGCTTCCAGAATTTGCTGGTATGCTTAACAGCTGGAGTTGTTGTTTTCATGAAATACTGTATACTGTTTTCTCCAAACACACCTTTGCCAATTGGTGATAAAAGTTATAATTTTACTCCATCACTGCACATGACTTGCTATATATGTTTTAATATTACCCTCATTCTTGGAGATCAGCTTACTTTAAGCTTACTCACAGTAACAGAAATTGTGAAAAAAAAAAAACAAGTAGAATGGGGTGTGTGCAATATGTTATCTACATACACTGCAGAAAGTCTTCTCTGGTCTGTGGCTCTTTGGGTAAAGTCATCTGAACTGGTACAGGTGTGGGGAAAACTAGAGAAAGAAAGTGCATTGTTCAATGAATATGTGAAGATGTAGGAGCAGATACACACAAAGTTGTAAATTTGCTCTCAGAAGGGTGAGACAAACATCTGCATGACAGCATGCTACATCTAATTAAACCTAATCCTTTGTACAGTATGTAAATAGAAAAACACAAAAACAATAATATCATGTATCTGCTGATTAGGACTGAAATGAATCCTTGGCAAAGTTGGGTCACTTGAAAATTCATTGCATCCAAGCTTTTTTAATCCATGGGTGGAGAACGCCGTTCCTGGATGGTTGAATTCCTCCACATTCTTGTGGCTCTCTTGCTCAAGCAAACCTGATTCAACTCACCAGGTAACTGCCAGGTTTATTTAGATTAGATTAGATTCAACTTTATTGTCACTTTATTATTTGGTGTGTTGAAGCAAGAAAATCAGCAAAGTGTGCTGGATTTTTGCTTTCAGTTCCCCATCTGTGGATTAATTAATGAGTTACACATTGAGGGCCTTTTCTGGTGAACAGTGCGATTAACTTGCCAGGTTACAAAAAAGGTGATGTGATATGGTGACGTAGATCGCAAAATGGAGAAAGAGACAAAATAGCAACAGGTAATCTTTGCAAATTTATTTACTGCCTTGCGAAAGTATTCGGCCCCCTTGAACTTTTCAAACTTTTGCCACATTTCAGGCTTCAAACATGAAGATATAAAATTAATTTTTTGTGAAGAATCAACAACAAGTGGGACACAATCGTGAAGTGGAATGAAATTTATTGGATGTGTCAAACTTTTTTAACAAATAAAAAACTGAAAAGTGTCAATATTTTTCTGCCCACTTGAGTTAATACTTAGCGTAGTGCCACCTTTTGCTGCAATTACAGCTGCAAGTCGGTTGGGGTATGTCTCTATCAGTTTTGCACATCAAGAGTCTGAAATTCTTGACAATTCTTCCTTGCAAAACAGCTCGAGCTCAGCAAGGTTGGATGGAGAGCGTTTCCACAGATTCTCAATTGGATTCAGGTCTGGATTTTGACAGGTCTGGCCATTCCAACACCTGGTTACATTAATTTGTGAACCATTCCATTGTAGATTTGGCTTAATGTTTTGGATCATTGTCTTGTTGGAAGATAAATCTCCGTCCCATCAATTTTGACCATCTTCCCTGTCTCTGCTGACGAAAAGCAGGCCCAAACCATGATGCTGCCACCACCATGTTTGACAGTGGGGATGGTGTGTTCAGGGTGATGAGCTGTGTTGTTTTTATGCCAAACATATCGTTTTGCATTGTGGCCAAACAGTTTGATTTTGGTTTCATCTGACCAAAAAGTTCAAAAGGGCCAAATACTTTCGTAAGGCACTGTATACACAGCCTTTGCTCAATACTTTGTTGAAGCACCTTTTACAGCAATTACAACCTCAAGTCAAACTTTTGAGTATTTTGTTACAAACTTCCACTCCTTTGTTAATTTGGCTGTGTGCTTAGGGTCGTTGACCTGTTGGAAGATAAACCTTCATTCCTGTCTGAGGTCCAGAGCACTCTGGAGCAGCTTATCACAAAGGATGTCTCTGTACATTGCTTCAGTCATCTTCCTCTCGACCCTGACTAGTTTCCCAGTTCCTGCTGCAGAAAAACATCCCCACAGCACGATGCTGCCACCACCACTCTTCACTGTAGGAATGGTATTGGCTAAATTATGAGCAGTGCCTGGTTTCCTCCAGACATGATCACTTTGTTTCTCATGGTCTGAGAGTCCTTTTGGTGGATTTTGGAGATGTATTGGATATCTGTGAACACTGGTTCTTCATCACCTCCCTGACTAAGGCCTTTCTACCATGATCACTCAGTTTGGGTGGGCAACCAGCTCTATGAAGTCCTGGTGGTTCCATTTACTTCTTCCATTTACAGATGATTAAGGCCACTGTGCTCAATGGGACCTTCAATGCAACAGACGTTTTTCTGTACCCTTTCACAGATCTGTGTCTCAACACAATCCTGTCTTGGAGGTCTACAGGCAATTCTTTAGACTTCATGGCTTGGTTTGTACTCTAACATGAACTGTCTACTATGGGACCTAATAAAAACAGGTTTGTGCCTTTCCAAATGATGTCCAATCAACATAAAACAAAATGTGCAAAAAGTGAAGCGTTGTGATTACTTTCCGGATGCACTGTATCTTCTGAAACAAATCTGCATTCATTTATAGGCATTTGGACCCTGGACTTATATTTGTTTAACCATTAATTATAGAAATCACATGTAAAGAACTTAGTCTTCACTATAGATCACAATAGAATTTTTGACTGTAATAGTCAAATTTGCCATCAAGATGGAAACTCTTCTTACCCTCTGGACTCACTGTACAGAATTCCTTCTTGCAAAGTTCCTCCAGTCGCTCTTTCAGATCAGCTAGAGATTTCCTTACTCCATCAAATGAGAGATGTTGGTGGATAGTGATGGTAGGTGAGTCCTCGCATCCAAAAGAAACACACACAGACTGGAAACTCTACACATAATGGAAAAGGTGAGTGACGATTGACCAAAGAATAAATTCTTTTTAGACGGGGTATATTAATTATTGGTTTATGGAGCTTATGAGGGTTTGAGAAGCTTTTTGAGGATCAGTTTTCTCTGGCCTCTCAGACAGTGATTGTTACCTGGAGGAATTGGATGTGATCCTCTGTGTATGAAACCTGCTCAAGCTCAGTATATCTCCTCTTTAGACCAGCGATCTGCTGCTCCAGCTGCTCCAGCAGTTCTTCAGCTGTACTCAGTTCAGCCTTCTCCTGAGCTCTGATCAGCTCTGTAACCTCGGAGCGCTTTTTCTCAATGCAGCGAATCAGCTCAGTAAAGATCTTCTCACTGTCCTCCACTGCTGTCTGTGCAGAGCTCTGTTAGGACACACACACACAGATTTTAAATGGTTTGTACTGTGACTGTGGATATGTCTCCTCCAAGTTTACACAATATTTAATTTGTAGGGACTCGATTAGTTTAACAGAAAGTTTTCTACACATCATTCTATATGATGTTTTCAGTACATTACAGTGAAAAGGACTCAGGGCAAAGAATTTATGACATGACAAGAACGTTTTCTAGATATTCGCACACAAAACTCTGTTGATGATATCCTCTGGTTTTGGTACCGTGGTAAGTGGCAGCCGATTGCTGTCCTGTGAGGGACATTTTTTTAACTCATATTAGGTTTTTGACTTTTGACTCTTTTAGTTTTACTTGCACACTTGCTCTTTCAATTTAGTCACAGTTTTTTTTAGTTATTAGTAATTTTCTGACTTGGAATGATGAACAAAGTTCAAAGTTGATGGTAAGATGGATCAAGCAATAAACAGAGACTGCAAAATACTTTAGTGGAGGCTCACCTTCCAGCAGGAGCAGTACAGACAGAGCCACAATGTAATGGTTTAGATCAAAGCATATTCATATGTTGGAATGCAAACTCCAGACATAAATCCCATTGAGAATCTGTGGTAAGACTTGGAAATTGTTGTCCACAGATGCTTTCCATCCAATCTGACTGAGCTTGAGCTATGTGCAAAAGAAATCAGCCTCTAGATGTACAAAGTTGGTAAAGACATACCACAAAAGACCTGTAGCTATAATTGCAGTGAAAGGTAGTCCTACAAAGAATTGACTCAGGGGAGCTGAAGTCTTTCCAGTATCTTGTATCTTGTATCTTGGTATTTGTTTGAACAAAAGAATTCGGAAACCATGTGTCATTTTCTTTTCACTTCTCAATTACTTGCTACTTTGTGTTGGTCTATCACATAAAATACATACATACATGTTTGTGAGTGTAATATGAAAAAAATTGAAAATTCAAGAGACATGAATACTTGTTCAAGGCACTGTACTTACCTTAACATTTTTCACAGTCTGTTTCAACTCTTGCAGTTTCTTCTCTTTCTCCTGGATGATCTGCCAGGATTTCTTTTGCATCTCCTTTAGCTGACTCTGTGTAGAATTCAAATATGTTCAATGAATTACAGCCAGGATTTCAGAATGCACAAGGATATTGGAAGTGGTGGATAATTACTTCCAAGTTAAACATGACTGATATTATGAACTAATATCTTTATTTATAGAACTCCAGAAGAGAAGAAAAAATAAATGAATCAATAAATAAAATTTCCACTATGGTATATTTATTTTGGTATCACAACCATGAAGGCAAGAGTAAAGTTTGCCTGAACATGCCAAGTCAAAGACTAGGAGTGGAACAATGTGTTTTGATATATTTTGAGTCTTGCCCTAATATTTTTGACGGTACATATTTTTAAGCCTCCATTCCATGAAAATCAAGCTTGTTCGGTCTCTTTCTGAAGGTAAATGCTGCACTTTGACATCAACTGTGACAAGATGTACCTCACATGCACTTACACACTTCTACAAATTACACTTTACAAATGATTTTTTAAAGCTATTTTTTATTTTTATTTAAATTATATTACACCTTTATTTGCTCCACCTCTGATTCCATATATCTCATTAACATAGCATAGTAATACAGTGATATATACTGGAACAGAGTAATAATGTGATTCTAAGTAGTTACTAATCAATCAGTATTTTCTCTTTATATATATATATATATATATATATATATATATGAAAATGTTTTTCAGGTCTAACCTGTCTCTGGGTTCTTTCTGTTGCAGCTGACACTGTAACATGGCCTTTGTGTTCCTCCATCGTACACAAATAACAGATAAACTGTTGGTCAGTGTGACAGAAGATCTCAATCAGTTTATCATGCTGAGAGCAGATCTTCTCTTCTAGCTGTTTGGAGGCTTTGACCAGCTTGTGCTTCTTAAAGGCAGGAGACTGATAGTGCGGTTCCAGATGAGTCTCACAGTAAGAAGCCAGACACACCAAACAGGACTGGATGGCTTTGCATTTCCTCCCAGTACAGAAATCACACTCCACATCTCCAGGTCCAGCATAACAGTGAGCAGGAGGAGCAGCTTGCACTTCTGTCATCTTCAGTTTCTCCACCACTTCAGACAGCATGTTGTTTCTGCGTAGAACAGGCCTGGGAGTGAATGTCTCTCTGCACTGGGGGCAGCTGTAGACCCCTCTCTGATCCTCCTGATTCCAGCAGTCATTAATACACACCATACAGAAACTGTGTCCACAGGGAATAGCTACTGGGTCCCTTAGCAGATCCAGACAGACTGGACAGCTGAACCGGTCCTTTTCTACTAAAATACTGGCCTCTGCCATGTTCCTGCAACCAGAGAGAGAGAGAGAGAGAGAGAGAGAGAGAGAGTTTGACTTCCTCTAAACTGAGTAGGAGTGGCTTCCTGGTCTGTGTTTGAAATGTTATGGAAAGAAGGTGTGGAAGAAAAAGAGAGAGAGAGAGAGAGAGAGAGAGAGAGAGAGAGAGAGAGAGAGAGTTTGACTATCTCTAAACTGAGTAGCAGTGGCTTCCTGGTCTGTGTTTGAAATGATATGGAAAGAAGGTGTGGAAGAAACAGAGAGAGAGAGAGAGAGAGAGAGAGAGAGAGAGAGAGAGAGAGAGAGAGAGAAAGTGTGTTTCACTTTCCTCTAAACTGAGTAGGATTGGCTTTCTGGTCTGTGTTTGAAATGATATGGAAAGAAGGTGTGGAAGAAAGAAAGAGAGAGAGAGAGAGAGAGAGAGAGAGAGAGAGAGAGAGAGAGTGTTTCACTTCCTCTAAACTGAGTAGGTGTGGCTTCCTGGTCTGTGTTTGAAATGTTATGGAAAGAAGGTGTGGAAGAAAGAAACACACACAGAAAGAGAGAGAGAGAGAGAGAGAGAGAGAGAGAGAGAGAGATTGTCAGTCAGTCTTTATCTTAGCTGCATCTATCTAAGTTGTTTTTATTATTATTATTTTTATTCTTTCTTTGTCAGTGTGTTGAGTTTTTGTGAGATCCTCTAGAACAGGGGTTTCAAGCTCAGATACACAGTGGACCAATATTTAAAACTTGGACAAAGTCGCGGGCCAACATTAATATTTATTGAAAAAAATATTTCTCCAGATATAACAAGCTTTTCATATGGACCCAAACAACTTTTGCTTAAACAATGAATATGGAACAAACAAAGAGACATACACATGCAAAATCGATTTTCAAATAAAAATCAATGGCATTCATTTCTTAACTAAAATTCAAATAAAAATCATATTCCTCTTTTATTTACAGCTTTCTGATTTAGATTTCAACAGTAACCCTTTTCCATGGGCTAATAATTAATTTAAAAATAAAATAACAGCAATTAACCAATAATACTGTCCTTCAATGAAAGTGCTACCATTCAAGCCCACATTTGAAAAACTGGATAAAGGAAAGGTTAATTATAGCTCAGTTTGTCGTACACTGATCTACACTTACCTGACATCTGTTCTTCAAAACTCAAATCAAATGAATTAAACTCTCCCTCACTGAAGGGCCAGGCTGATTCTGTGATCTCTGCTGCCACAGTTAAACTAGCCTTTACAGCAGCCTCACTTTGGGATGTGGCTTTTCTGAACATAGTCTGCTGTGAAACCATTTACTCTACTTTCTGAGTCAGGTCCAGGTCTCTGAGTCAGGCTCAGGTCTTTGAGTCAGACCTAAGAATCTGAGTCAAGTCCAGGTTTCTGAGTCAGGTCTAGGCCTTTGATTCAGATCCAGGTCTCTGAGTCAGGCTCAGGTCTCTGAGTCAGGTTCATCTTGTTTCTACTGATCCTGCTTCAGACGTTTCTACAGATTGATTGGACACCTTTGGAAAATGATTTGCCATGATTTGGAAAGGCAGACACCTGATTTTATAAGGTCCTGTAGTAGACAATTCATGTCAGAGTACAAACCAAGCCATGAAGTCTAAGGAATAGTCTGTAGACCTTTGAGACCGGATTGTATCGAGACACAGATCTGGGGAAGGGTACAGAAAGGTCCAAATGAGAACATTGGCCTCCATCATACATAAATGGAAGAAGTTTGGAACCACCAGGACTCTTCTTAGAGATGGCCACCCTGAGTGATCATGGTAGAAGGACCTTAGGGTGGTGACAAAGGTTACTCTGACAGTTCAAATGTTGCTCTGTGGAGAGAGGAGAAACTTCCAAAAGGACAGTAATTTCTGCAGCACTCTATCAATCAGGCATGTATGGTACAATGGCCAGACAGAAGCCACTCCTCTGTAAAATGCAGGTCTAAATGCACTGCTCATCACCTAGCCAATACCATTCTTACAGTGGTGGCAGCATGCTGTGGGGATTTTTATCTACAGTAGGAACTGAGAGACTAGTCAGGGTCAAGGGTACGATGACTGCAGCAATGAACAGAGACATCCAGAGTACTCCAGAGCACTCCGGACCTCAGATTGGGACAAAGGTTTCAACAGGACAAAGCCCCTAAGCACACAGCCAAGATTACAAAGGAGTGACTTTGAGACATTTCTGTGATAACCTTGAGTGGTCCGGCCAGAGCCCACACTTAAACCCGATTGAACTCTGGCGATATCTAAAATTGGCTGTACACTCTCCATCCAATCTAATGGAACTTGAGAGGTTCTGCAAAGAAGAATGGGAGAAACTTCCCAAAATCTGCCAAGCTTGTAGCATCATCCTCATCACTTGACACTGTAATTTTTGTCAAAGGTGCTTCAAAAGTATTGAGCAAAAAGTATGTGTTTAGAAAAGGTAGGGTCACTGGTTGATGGACTTCATTAACTTAACTTTGAGCTGTCAATGTGCCTATAATGAAGACAAAATGTGATCTGACATTGTAAAAAATTGTAAAAAATATAACACCAGGTCTTCTGAATGTGCAATGCATGACAGCAAACCGTTGATCAAGCATTTTGTCAGGTTTTTCTGACTGCATTTTAACTGCATTCTGTGCAGTTATTAGGAAGGATTGTAGTTTAAGAATAGCTACTAAATTATAAAGATTCATTATGATTCATGACTTACAACTCAATCAAAGTAATAACTGAATTTTGACACCCTTAAAATAAAGAGTTTAACACAGATCAATAACAGAACCAAGAATCACGGAGACCTTGACCTGCATATCTTCACAGCTCCACTCTTTCCCAATCCACCATAAAACCCAATTCCAGCATAGAGCGGCTGAGTGAAAGTGGTGTAGACTTTGTATAGGAGGGTCATTGTGTCAGAGATGCTGTAGAAGGACAGAGTTCCTGCACTTTGATCCACATACACTCCTATTTTTGAGGATGGTGCAGCTGAGATCTTAGTCTGAATGTTGTTGTGCCAGAAAGAAACAGAGGGAGAACACTGTATACTCCAGGACTGACTGTTGTATCCAAACCAACACTCTTTACCCCGTCCTTTCCTACTGATTCCTTTATATGACACTGATATTGACAGCATCCCCCACAGACTACTGCTCCATTCAACCTCCCAGTAACTGCGTCCAGTCACACTTTCTTTAGACAAGACCTGACAGGAGAGGTCAAACCTCTCAGGATGATCAGTGTACTCCTGGAATCTTCTTGTGTGTGTAACCACTCTGTTCCTCTCAGACAGAGTGAGGTATGGATTGACTGTGTTGGGATCCAGAGTCAGCTCACAGAAATCTGAAAAAATAAAGTTGACCATTTCAGGAACACTGAGCATAAATATATTTGATTCCTGTTTTTGGTAAACTAGTATGTTTTTAACTTGAACAAATAATGACTGTGAGAGGATGTGCATTTTCCACATACATTGCAGAAAATCTTCTCTTGATTCTGGTTCTGACGGTAGAATCATCTGTACTGCTGTACCTATTAAGAAACAAAAACAAAAAATAATGAACAGAGAAGACCTAAAAGTTTTATTTTTCCAAATCAGTGACGTTTACTGAGCCTTAGCTACACAAGTTGTGTGTTTTTTGTAATAACACAGTAATTACATGAGATAGTCACATGGCATATGGTGATATCTTTATGGAAGGCTTTTGGCATCTTAAATGTGTAAATACTTGATGTGTACATACTATCAGAAGTTTAATTATCTTGATGAAAGTGATGTTATCAAAAATCACTTGATTGATTTTTTTGTACATATTTTTGAATGTGGAGACTTTACATTCAAGATTTAGACTAGATTTCTGAACAACAAAGTTGCAGATAAGTGTAAAGTGTAAAGTTGAGATAAAAAAAAAATGACATTGTATAATATAGCTTATTACTGTGACAAAATGTATTCAAAAGTTCAGACAGTCTTACTTTTTTGGCTGATTTTGCCACTTGGATCCATGCCAATCTCTAAAACTGCTTGTCATAGCAGCACAAAACTTGAAATTATTTGTTCAGGGCCAATATGACCAACATCTCAGGTAATAAAAACTGCTTTAGTATATTGGATTTTAATAACAGGAGCTTCTAAAAACAGTTACAATTTTATAAAAGTATGGTTTTCCACAATGAATTACTCTCAGATGCTTCACAGCAATACTGTTAGAAAGAGTAGGTTCTGCAGTGCCTAACCGTATGTGATTTGTGCCGGTGTGTCAAGGAATTCCTGACTTACAAAGCTGAGAACACAAGGTGTGATTCTTCCCTCACAGTGAGGGCTGAGGGCCAAAAGGGCTACTGCTTTATATACAATAATAATGTAATGTGAGCCAAAATGAGCAAATGTCCAAACCACACTGCATCTGACTCAATCCCAAACATCCCAGTTGTGAATATAAGCTCTTCTTCCTTCCATTTTTATTATTAAATAGGTGAAAGCAGGGGTTCTTAACATGTGCTTCTAGGGGGTCACTAATGTGACACTAATTAAGACATTTTTTCAGCTAAATGTACGATCAATCAGATTAAAGCGCTAAACTTTTTCACACTGTATCATTCTCAGTCTTGATGGAGTGTCTCGCATGAAGGACATGGCTTGGCTCCCACTGTTCTTAAAATAGAGCATTTTTAGAACATTTTTTTCACTGAATCAAACTGAATCACTTGCCGTTCTGCTCGACTCTTTGATCTGAATCTTGATTCAGGTTCATGCACATTGTGGCTCGGGACGTCATCCAGGCTGGATAAAAATGGAGAGTTTTTTAGGTCGAATTGGAAGTGGGGACGCAAAATGCACTAGATCAGGTGTCGCAACCCGTGGCTCACGCACGCGACTCTTTCATCCTTATACCGCGGCTTCGCGTGGCTCAGGAAAATACATTATAAGTATTTAATTGAAATGTATTGTGTTGCGTTAATTCTTTTTTTAATTTTCATTCTAAATTGGTAGATTATGTGATCTAAAATGATATTTTAATATTTTCTGCCGCTCAAAATAAGCGTCACACTTGTGAAAGCTGGTTTAGTGCCAAATTCCGGCAGGTGTAAATCAACCTGATCTGGATCCGGATCCGAATCTGAAGCCGGAGCTGGATCTGGATCTGACTGACATAGCTGACAAAGGCATTTTGGTGTCCGAATTCAAACACTTGACAGAGGATCTCGAAGATGTTGCCCGTCAGAAGGCCACTCTTGTTCAGAATAAAAAATGGAGTGATATTGAGAACCTTCCAGGACAAACTTTGAAACATGGAATGTCGTCCCCGACACCTATATAAACATGAAGAAATATGCTTTTGAGGACCTGTCGATCTTCAGATCCACATACAGTATATATGTGAGCAGCTGTTCTCCACCATGAACTACATTAAAAACACTGCTCACAACACACAGACAGTTTAAAGTCCTGCGAAGGTGAAAGTGACTTCATACAGCCCTGATCTGCAGACGCTCTGCGCAGAGCTTCAGGAGCAGAAGTCCCATTAACCAGCTGAATAAATATTTATTCAGATATTTTGTAGATATTTATTTTTCATTGTTTAGTGACATTGTGCTTTTTTCCTCACAGCATGTTTTTGCTTTTGTTTGCTACGTGAATAATTGTTCAGCTTTTTAATTCATTTGAAAGAGATGTTGCTTTTTTTAAGAATCCAAATGTTCAAAAAGCGTTCATTGAATAAATAATATCTAATTTTATTGGATTTCGAACACACTATAGTTGTTAATACAAAGTGTAAAGGTTAAACAAAGCGATATATACTGTGTTATCTTCATTTTAAATGTCAAAAATTATTTGCGGCTCCCAGTGTTTTATTTGCCGTGGAAACCGGGTCCAAACAGCTCTTTGGGTGTTAAAGATTGCCGACCCCTGCACTACAGGAACATCAGAACAGAAAAAAATGAAGAAAGTGAGAAATTATGATGAAAAGTACTTGGAATATTTTACGAGTTATTGATACCGTTTTTTCCCGGGGGTATGGGGGTCGCAAAATTTACTGGAGCCTAAGAGGGGGTCGCACAGTGAAAAAGGTTAACAACCTCTGGCTGAAAGCATAAGCAGCAGATCTGTTTTAATTATAAAATAATTATTTAACATATTAATTTAGAATGCTATTAAAAATAAAAGTATTTGATTTGACAGGATCTTTAGGTATTTACTAAAAATTTGCTGAAATATATATTTGCTGTAATCTCGGTTTCCATGTGGTTTCACAGAGGGCCCTGCACTATACTAACAATGTGAACACCAGCAACATCTTGTGATGTTGCTGCTATTTTACATTTAAGTGGAACATAATGTTGATGGCAGTATGGATCAGATACTCCCATTTCATATGGGGCATCTGCTGTGAATTTAGAGTTAATCACTGTAAGACCATCCATGTAATAACTAATGTAAGCATACAACCAACCATACATCACACAGAAACTCAATGTAAAATAAAGCAATCACAAAAGAACAGAATTCATAATACCTATGTTCGGGCTCTTAGGGTAAATGGACTAAAACATAGACTAAATGAATAATTGCTATTAATAAAACATGTTTAATTAATTAATACTTTTTTTAATCTGCTGCTAATCAAGTAAGTATCACTAAAGAAAGCAGACCAGCTCCACTTACATTGTGGATAGATTTTGCAGTACTCCATCATGCAGAATTTTTCCAGTTGCACTTTAAGAGCAGAGAGAGATTTTATCACTTCATTAAACGAGAAATGTTGTTTGACGATGATGACAGAGTCAAATCTGGAGGAAATGCAGAGAGACTGGAAACCCTTTAAAGGTGAAGATAAAAGAAAGATTTTAAATTCAGAGACTGTATTGAGGAGAAAATGACTCCCACCGGAGACACTCTAGATAAACACAGGGAAGACCAGAGAACTGGTAGCGCAGTGGCTGACATACCCCCCATCAATGAAAATCCAGGGAATGGACATTGAGAAAGTGGACTCATATGTACCTGGGTGTTCACTTAAACACCAATCTGGACTGCTCATTTAACACCACTGCACAGAGCCTTCTGAGAAAACTGAGGTCATTTGGAGTGCATGACCTTCTTTAATAACAATAAATAATTATACATTTTAGTTTTAAGAGCCTTTCTGGACACAGCTCAGCCAACTCCTGAAGACAGCCTTGAGCAGCCAGCCAGAGTTTACAATCAACAGGTGGTAGGGGGAGGGGGGAGCGTCCCAGAGCGTCGTCCTCCGGGAGAGATTTTCAGCATCACACTTCTCTAATTTGACAATATGTCAGTGCAGTGCTTAGTCCAATCAGCAAAGTACTTGCAATAATGAATCCAATTGTGAAAATATCCTCAACATCCTCGTTTGACAGCGCCGCAAGGCACACGACCCTCCACCTCTGCCAGGAGTCCATCGTGTATCCAGCCGCAAATGTCCCATCAGGACACTCAGGTTCCCCTGAGCCCCGACTTCTCATCGAGAAGATGGTGTCAATTGCGTTGAAAGACCAGTTGATCAAATCCATACTTTAGTTCAGAACAACAGCACTGAGCAAGACTCCTGCTGCTAGTAGACTCTACAACCAGCATGGCTCTCAGCAGACCAAGGACACATACACTTAACACAGTGTTAGAGTTTTTCAATGTAACATTACAATATGCAATATTTCCATCTCCCCATGTGCAGTTATCTGTAAATTATCTGTATATATTTTTTTCTTTGATTTTTTTTTATTATTTATAATGTTAATATTGTAGATAGTTTACTGTATATACTATATGTTTTCTATTTCTTGTACTGTGTTCATTGCTATCCCTCTGCAGCTGTAAATGTGAATTGTTTTGTGCAACAGAAAATGGGGCTGCGAATCAGGGCTGGGCTGTAAGTCAATGAGGATTTTAAAGCTACAAAACAATACCAGAATGTATAAGACAGTGTTCATGGACAAAATTATTATTGTTAGTGGCACAGCCTAGATTTTTTTTATAATTTGTAAATGTTGAAGTAGTAAATATCTAGCCTACAGGTTACATAGAACTGCCCCTATCAGAATGATTTTTACCTGAATGAAGCTGACATGGCCCTCTGTGTGTAAAAGGTGCTCCACCTCTTTTTCTCTCAATTTTAGGTCAGAAATCTCCTGCTCCAGCTGCTCCAGGAGTTCTTCAGCTCTACTCAATTCAGTTTTCTCCTGAGCCCTGATCAGCTCTGTTACCTCAAAGCTCATTTCCTCAATGGAGTGGATCAGTTCAGTAAAGATCCTCTCACTGTCCTTTACTGCTGTCTGTGCAGAGCTCTGTAAGAATGAACACACACACCACACCACACCACACCAGTCAAATAGAACTATACATATTGGCACAACTGGGCTGAATCAAGAAAAAATAAAAAAGGGCACAATGGGCAATGGGCATAACGTGCTGAGGAAGAGGTTCTCAAGGAAAGTTATGAAGGCAGGGGTGGTGCTGTGGCTGCCAGATTTTCACTGTAAATGTATATTTGTCACTTTACAGTTTGTACAGGACATTACAGTGTACTTTTTTGGGTATCTGTCAACTTTATATTTAATAGCTGTATCATTTACAATACATTATTGTGAGAATACACACACAATAATGTGATGAATATAGTGATGAATACACACTGTTAACAATACATTTGTACTGCTTAAAACATTACATTACATAACATTTAGAAAATATTAGCAGCTGTGATTGCCAGAATTGTATTATGTAATGTTATGTAATGTTACAGCATGCTTTTTTAGCAAATGAAATAGCTTTTACAGCCAGCATATAGTCACACCCAGGAGCACTGAAAGCAGTACATAGCCTTCAAGATATGAGATATGAACCAGAAGATATGAGCCAATAAGAAAGGCATTCTACTTCAAAATGTTGCACATTCAAACCCACTGTATAGTATTTAAACAGCTGATTCAGTTCCATGTACTTGTTCAGAAACATTACAAGTTAAAATACGTATGTATTATTGTAATGATAAAAAATATCCAGAAAAAATTAATACATAAAATCAGTGTTGGACCTTACATGAACATTAATACTTGAACATTTCTGGTGAAAACAGTGCAATAATATTTAACATTTCACATTTGGGATGTGAACATTTGTGTTTTGTATGTATTTATGGCATTTCACTGTTTTTAGACTCTAGAGTCTAGAGCCTGAGTTTATAGCCTTTTAATGCCATGATTTGACAGTGTACAAAACAGGCTCACAGCAGTTTTAAAAATCCTAATGAATTCTCTCACACCGAAATCCAGCATAGATTTAGAGTTTAGAATATGGACATGACACCAGTAACAGAATGAGAACACATCTTGTGTGCCCACAAAACCAATATGACTCTCTTTAGCAAGTAATCACCAATTGGATTTTCTTTATAAGCTTTCTGTTCATTACTCACCGTGAGGGTATTAACAGCCTGTTTCACCTCCTGCATTTTCTTCTCTTTCTCCTGGATGCTCTGTTGAAACTCTCTGTGTATCTTTTTTAGCTGAGTCTAAAAGAAACTCAATCATTTTAGTTGTACGTAAAGGACTTAACTAAAAGCAATAGTATCCAGCTGCAGACCCGCAGTACAGAACTCTCAGCACTTTCAGACCCATGATATCATTCACTCTAGTAGTTCATTTCACAAATGCAGTCACACTATCCTGCCCTGATGAGAGAAATTCAATGACATTTTTAAGCACCAAAGTGAAGACATTAATGCTGCTTTCAAGTGCAAAGTGGGGCAATGTTTTGTATGAGGAGGAACTTGTTAATCTAGCACATGTATGTGCTTTTAGGACAGATAAAGAGAGTAGTAAAATGGATGTTTATAATTTGAGTTTGTACTTTTGGACTATTTACAATACAATACAACAACCCACCATTTGTACTAAATCTGATGAGTAATATCTGAGTTTTCCATTTAGAAATTTGCTCTGAGAATAATGAACAATATTTTTAAAATATAAAACTTTATTATGAAAAATACATTATCATTCTCTTGCATTTGACCACATGTGCTTAATTAACAAAGTTCCTTTATTAAGTATTTAAAATATAAACTGACAGTGCTGAACTGCAGATGTGCAGATAGACCTTTCTGACTAAAAGGGTAAAGTCTGACCTTGGGAGCTTTGACACTTAATGCTATCAACATTCTAGAAAGTGGGTGTTGGCCGATCAAAAGTTCACTGTCCGAATAAAAAGACCAAAGCTGAGAAAATTGCTTAATGCTTATTTACACACAAAATGTCAGATGAAACAGAAACCCGGCTCTATTATTATTACTACCATGAATTTCAAATTAAAGTTAAAAAAAAAAAGAACTGAAATATGTGTTTCTCACCTGCTTCTCAGCTCTCTCACCTACAACTGACACTGTATCATGGCCTTTGTGTTCCTCCATCGTACACAAATAACAGATAAACTGTTGGTCAGTGTGACAGAAGATCTCAATCAGTTTATCATGCTGAGAGCAGATCTTCTCTTCTAGCTGTTTGGAGGCTTTGACCAGCTTGTGCTTCTTAAAGGCAGGAGACTGATAGTGCGGTTCCAGATGAGTCTCACAGTAAGAAGCCAGACACACCAAACAGGACTGGATGGCTTTGCATTTTCTCCCAGTACAGAAATCACACTCCACATCTCCAGGTCCAGCATAACAGTGAGCAGGAGGAGCAGCTTGCACTTCTGTCATCTTCAGTTTCTCCACCACTTCAGGCAGCATGTTGTTTCTGTGTAGAACAGGCCTGGGAGTGAATGTCTCTCTGCACTGGGGGCAGCTGTAGACCCCTCTCTGATCCTCCTGATTCCAGCAGTCATTAATACACACCATACAGAAACTGTGTCCACAGGGAATAGCTACTGGGTCCCTTAGCAGATCCAGACAGACTGGACAGCTGAACTGGTCCTGATCTACTGAAATACTGGCCTCTGCCATGTTCCTGCAGCCGGACAGAGAGAGAGAGAGAGAGAGAGAGAGAGAGTTTGATCTCTAAACTCAGTAGGAGTGGCTTCCTGGTCTGTGTTTGAAATGATATTGAAGGAAGGTGTGGAAGAAAGAGAGAGAGAGAGAGAGAGAGAGAGAGAGAGAGAGTCTTTATCTTAGCTGCATCTACCTGAATAAGTTGTTTTTTTTAATTATTATTATTTTTATTCTTTCATTGTCAGTGTGTTGAGTTTTTGTCAGTGTATTGAGATTAGAGCAGAGCAACACAAAATGAAGGTTGAGTTTTCCAAGGATTTTGCGGCGATAAAATCTGAATTCGTCAACCTACAGAAGACAGGCAGGCATGGAACAGTCACTGTCGGTGTGTACGGATGATGTCGTCACGTTAAAAGGCAAAGTCGAGTTTATGGCTAAGGAGTTACATAAACTAGACGCGAAATGTGAAGATCTAGAGTCTAGATCCCGCCGTCAAAACCTGAGGTTCATTGGTGTTTCGGAGGACTTGGACTTTACGGTAACGGCCTCTAATATTGGAAAACTCTTACAAGAGGCCTTCTCTCTGGGCGAGTGCCCCCATGTGGACAGGGCTCATCGCTCCCTGGCTCCCAAGCCTCAACCCGGGGGTCGCCCCCGGCCTATTGTAGCTCGTCTGCATTATTATCAAGACTGCGTGAACATTCTAGCTAAAACTAGACGAATGCAGCGGGTTACATCTTCCGGCATGACGTTCTCTGTGTTTCCTGATTTTACCGCTAAGGTGGTGAGGGCTTGTGCAGCATTTAACGATGTAGCAACCAACTTTGTTCGGTAAAAGAAGTGAAGTACGGACTGTTCTACCCTGTGCATCTGAAAATAACATACCAAGACAGGCAGCGCGAGTTTACGTCACCTGAGGAGGCCGCGTGCTTTGTTGTTATGTTACCGAGATAAATGCTCGGCCTGGATAAGTAGAACTTTCACTTCTTTTCTGGAACCATTTTTGACTATAGGACCTTCTTCACTTACATTTCTATGTGTGCATACATTCATCACGTGTGCTCAACTGTTGGACTGACCCTCAGATGGACACTGCTTTGGTTCAGGTCAGCAGAGCCTGTTTACATTAGGAATAGAACGTCAACAAAGTAAAGTTCTTCAGTGTGATAGTGTTTCTAAATGATATTTTTTATTATTCTAGTAACTGTTTTATAGTCTGTTTTAATTATATATATTTTGGTTACTTTTTGATTGCTTGTTTTTGGTTTTCCTTTTTTATATTTGTTCCTATAAGTTTCTTATAGGACTCAGAAAATATTTTTCATTCCGACCCTTTTTCTATTAATGCAACTTTTAAGTCATACTACTGCAAACTTTATCGCTCAGAGTCCTCGAACTTATGTCCTCAGTTTTGGATCAATTGACTTTTCCTACTGTCGATCCATTGAAAGTAGAGGATCTGAACCAACAATTAATGTTGGAAGAGATCGTAGGGTCAATTAAAGCTATGCAGTCCAACAGGGCTCTTGGCCCAGATGGTTTTCCTGTTGAATTCTATAAAAAGTTTATAGACAAGCTGGCCCCCCTGCTTTTGGCTGTATATGAAGAGGCAAGAGCTATGGGTGATCTACCCCCAACTACTGTATGTCTCAAGCTTCCATATTTTTGCTTTTAAAAAAGGGTAAAGATCCTCTGTTGTGCTCCTCATATAGACCTCTCTACTAAATGTTGATGCAAAAATTTTGGCTAAAGCCATTGCTCAGCATTTGGAAAATATACTCCCAGACATAATATCAGTGGACCAGAATGGGTTTATTAAGGGTCGACAACTTTTCTTTTATGTTCGCTCACTCCTCAATGTGATTTATTCCAATAACTCCCTCACTTTACCTGAGGTTTTAATCTCACTCGATGCCGAGAAGACCTTCGACCGGATTGAGTGGGACTACTTATTTAGGGTGCTACATAAATTTGGTTTCAAAAAATAAATTCATTTCCTGGATTAAGCTGCTGTATGCATATCCAAAGGCCAGCGTACAGACCAATAGTAATCATTCTGAATATTTCTGTTTATACCGTGGGACCAGACAGGGTTGCCCCCTTTCTCCTTTACTGTTTGCCCTTGCAATCGAACCCTTGTCAATCACACTTAAATCGCTCATATCATTTGAAGGAATTTCTCGCTCGTGTATAGATTTAAAATTATCTTTATATGCAGACGATTTATTACTATATATTACCAATCCAGTCAAGTCGCTTCCCTCAATACTGTCTCTCCTGAATGAATTTGGATCCTTTTCTGTCTATAAGGTAAATGTTCAAAAGAGTGAATGCTTTCCAGTTAATACTTTGGCAATGAAGCTGAATCATTCAACTATTCCCTTCAATTTGCTCCCTCTGGGTTTACGTACATAGGGATTCATGTCACTTGCACTTTGCCCTATCTTTTTTCTTCAAATTATACCCCTTTACTGAATAAGCTCTAAATAGATCTCCAGCGATGGAGAGCTCTTCCATTAACACTGCTGGGGAGAAAAAAATACAATTAAAATGATAATTTTGCCTAAATTTATTTTTTTATTTCAGACAATCCCTTTATACTTGCCTAAATTTTTTTAAGACTTTAGATCAATTAATTACTACATTCATCTGGGATGGTAAAATACCAAGAATAAGACGATCCTTATTACAAAGTTTCAGGTCAGATGGTGGGCTTTCCCTTCCCAATTTTTTGTATTATTACTGGTCAGCAAACATTCACAGGGACATGTAGTGGTTTAAGTCACAAGATTTGCAGTGGTGTAAATTGGAGATGGCTGCTTGCTCGTCATCGGGCCTTGCTTTACTAACAAAGTCAGATTTCACAACATTCCACTAATCCTTTAGTAATTTCTACACTTCGTATATGGTTCCAATTCAGACACCATTTTCACTTCAGCTCTCCATCCATGTTGATGCCAATTTTAAATAATCATACATTTCCTCCAGCTTTGAGTGACCCTTCTTTTAGGATTTGGCATGAGAAGGGTATTGTCTCGTTTAAGGATCTGTTAAAAAATGGCGTTTTTTGGCAGCTTTGCGCAGCTAGCTTGTGATTATGATCTCCCCCCATCACATCTGGACACTGTGCACTCTCATTATTTGCCAGAGATACCCAACCCCTAGTGACAAACTTCTATCCCTGGACACTTCCCTAAAATCCAATATATTCAAAATATATTCATGTATAATGTCTTGGGACAGACAATCCCTAATCAATGTTAAGAAGGCCTGGGAGGATGAGCTGGGTATGGTCTTTACAGACGAATGGTGGGACAGGGCTGTAAAAAAATATGTTCTAGTGCACCCTGTGCTAGGCTTCAGCTAATTCAATTTAAGGTTCTGCACAGGGCTCACTGGTCTAAGAGTCGGCTATCTAAGATCTATCCCAATTCTGTTAATGATCAATGTGATAGATGCTCGGCCTCACCTTGTAACTTAAGCCATATGTTGTTTTTTTTTGTCCTACTCTTTGCAAATTCTGGTGAGATTTTTTTGAAATTATGTCCAAGGTCTTACATATTAACATAGATGTTTCATCTTCTATAGTTTTATTTGGCATTAGCAATAATACATTACTGATCAGAAGGGCTCAGTCGGAAATCCTCTTGTTCACATCTATATTAGCAAGACGTCGTATCCTTCTACTGTGGAAATCTCCAAACCCGCCCTCAATCTCATGCTGGCTCCAAGATGTTATGTATTACCACAGATTAGAGAAAATAAGATTCACACTTAAAGGAAATACAGCTAATTTTTTTTCAGAAATGGAACTCTTTTCTGTCTTATTTCGCATCACTCCATATCTTGCCAAAAGATTAACTTCTCCCAAAGGTTATGTGTTTTTTCTTTTTTTTTTTGTGGATGTGTGAATGGTCTGTGGGTATTTTGGGGTTAAATGGGGAGACATTGTTTATGTTCTTTGTATATATCTGTATGTTGTACGAACTCCTCAATAAAAAAAAAATAAAAAAACAAACAAAACAAAAAACAACAACAGGGGTTTCAAGCTCAGATACACAGTGGACCAATATTTAAAACTTGGACAAAGTCGCGGGCCAACATTAATATTTATTAAAAAAAATCTTCCTCCAGATATAACAAGCTTTTCATATGGACCCAAACAACTTTTGCTTAAACAATGAATATGGAACAAACAAAGAGTAATACACATGCAAACTCGATTTTCAAATAAAAATCAATGACATTCATTTAACTAAAATTCAAATAAAAATCATATTCCTCTTTTATTTACAGCTTTCTGATTTAGATTTCAACAGTAACCTTTTTCCATGGGCTAATAATTAATTTAAAAATAAAATAACAGCAATTAACCAATAATACTGTCCTTCAATGAAAGTGCTACCATTCAAGCCCACACTTGAAAAACTGGATAAAGAAAAGGTAAATTATAGCTCAGTTTGCCGTACACTGATCTACACTTACCTGACATCTGTTCTTCAAAACTAAAATCAAATGAAATACTGGACTCTGCCATTTTACTACTTCACTTGTAGAGAAAAAGAGAGAGCACTGAGAATTTTTCTTTCCCTTGGACTCAGGGAATAGCAGTGTGGGAGCAGCCAAAAGCAGAAGACTTTGGTTGGGCAGAAACTCACTGTTTATTTCAATATGTCTAGAGTGTTGCCAAACAGTTTGCTATGTACACAATCAATCAGTGTGGGGTTAAAAAAAGCAACATCTCCCTCAGAACCACTCAACTTTTGACATTTTTCAAACTAAATCACCAACAGGTTCCTTTCTAAAAATCCTCCTTATTTATATCATGATTAATCTCTTGCATTACATTCTATGAATATCTATCTACTTTACATGATTCTTAACTCGGCTTCAACTCCTGTTTGGTATGGGATGGTTTGGTAGTTTGACATGCTTTTATTCACCCAGAAATTAGAACTATTTATAGAAGGCTCTCAAACATGCTAAATATTGACATTTTCAGGAGATCCCAGGCTACTCCAATTGGTCTTCATTTCAGATTTGAAAATGTACAGAATTTTTATGTTTGTATGAATTTTATGCTTTTATCTGAAAAACAAATGTTTTATTGTTTTTATCAAAAAACAATATAAATGTCCTTTATTATTTTTATTTATGTATCAGTATTATCCCATTGCTAGCGCTGTTGCCTCACAGCAAGAAGGACCTGGGTTTGATCCCCGGGTGGGGTGACCTGGGAAGTTTCTGTGTGGAGTTTGCATGTTCTCCCCGTGTTCGCGTGGGTTTCCTCCGGGTACTCCGGTTTCCCCCGCAGTCCAAAGACATGCAGGGTAGGTCAGTTGGTGACTCTAAAGTGGCCCTTAGTGTGTGGATGTGTGTGTGTGAGCCCTATGATGGACTAGCACCCTGTCTAGGGTTGTTTCCCGCCCTTGCGCCCAGAGATGCCGGCTGGGTACCGGCTCACCCGTGACCCTATTCAAGAATAAGCGGTTCAGAAAATGGATGGCTGGATGGATATTATCCCATTGCAGGAGTTTTATTCTAAAATTTGAACACTGTGAGCAAAAAAACAAACAAACAAAAACAAGTTTCAGTTTTTTGACATGATTGCTAATTATAGAACATGTAGGCTAACTGTAATTCACTTCACATTTAAAGATTATGAGCTCTGAGCTGCTTGATTGTACATAGGGTCTTAATTTGTATCTGGTACTGCCTGAAAATTGTCTGTTTAGTGAAAGTAGACAGACAGACAGATAGATAGACATATGTACATATACATCATAATTAACACAGTTCATAATTTTTTATTCATAATTTACAAAACTTTGAAGTTTGCAAAACAACCATCAATGCAACAAAAACTGGTAAAAAAAATGAAAAATAGCTTTTTATATTTATTACTTCTGTAGGAAGCATTGATTTGAAATAAACAAACACATAGTGAATCCAAGTGTATTAATAATTAAACAATTTTATACACACACACACACACACACACACACATATATATATATATATATATATATATATATATATATATATATACAACAGATTTATACATAAGGAAAACACAAAAACAAGTAGATAGCATTTAGAGCATTTAGAGTATCAGTAATTAGTTGTGTCATAAATTTATAGTATTATTACCATGGTTGGTGGGCTGGGGGTTAGCTAGGGCTTGGACTTTTCCAATAGAATATTAGATATCACACTGACAATAATCTAGACCAATAATTATCTTTTATGAATGAGTTAACACTAATGACTCTTAATGTCCTAATAAATCATTGTAATCATGGCCACATAACTTCACATATGACCCTGAATCTACCCCAAACCCAGCATAGAGAGGCTGAGTGAATGTAGTGTGAACTGTGTGTAGGGGGGTCATTGTGTCAGAAACACTGTAAAAGGACAGAGTTCCTGCACTGTGATCCTCATACACTCCTATTGTGAAGGATGGTTGAGCTGAGATTGTTGTTTCAGTGCTGTTGTGCCAGAAAGAGAGAGGGGGAAAACACTGCAGACTCCATGACTGAGTGTTGTGCCCAAACAAACAATCTTTATCCTGTCCTTTCCTGCTGATCCCTTTATATGAGACTGATATGGACACCTTACTGCTCCACTGAGCCTCCCAGTAACAGTGTCCACTCATACTCTCTTTACACACCAACTGCTTCCAGTAGTCAAATCTCTCTGGATGATCAGGATACGCTTGGCATTTCCTACTGTTCTGCACTAATCTGTTGTTGTCAGACAGAGTGAGAAATGGATTTAATGTGTTGGGCTCAAGACTTAGTGGAACAAAATCTGAGAAACAAACAAACAAGACAAAAAACAACAAAAACAAAAGCATTATTTTATATGAATTCAATCCAGAAATAAATGTGACTGCAAGATATGTTTCAACTCTGTAATACCATTATGGTAACTTTCAATTTGTGTGTGAGCTGATACATACTCTGCAAATAGTCTTCTCTGTTCTTTGTTTCTTAGAGTAAAATCATCTGAAGTGCTGCAACTATGACAATACAGAAACCAAATGACAATAAGGTTTTGCCCATTTTTGGCCTATTTACTGTTACTTGATTATAAATCTGTTGCTTAAAATCTTTTCTCCCTACAACAACAATGTATTCATAAAGAAACCAGTAATTGTGAACCATCCACATCCAATTTTCCATGGTTGTTAGATGTCAGAGATTCCCCAATATTCCAAGTTGACATCAATCCTGGCTTAACCTGTACTTAAGACTCCCCATAATTTATAGGGCTCTTACTGGTATGTAGGTTCTTAGGAGGTTAAACCTCATACAAGGTAAATCTCAATAAACAACATGTACATACCAGAGGTTGGTATTTCATGTCCAGGAAGCCAAAATATGACCCAGGATTTTGCAGTTCTCTGCTGCAGCCTAGCCATATGTACCTGGGGTGGATTATGACCTGCTGGACATGAAATACCCATTTCTATTAATTACCCATTACTGTCACATGTTCTGCTGTGGTTCCCTTCACAGTCCAGTTTTGACTTTTCATCATACATATATGCCACTAGTCTACTGACACACACACACACACACACACACACACTTTTTGTAAAAAAAGAAAGAAAGAAAGAAAGAAAGAAAGAAAGAAAGAAAGAAAGAAAGAAAGAAAGAAAGATATAGATACATAACTTTTCATCTTACCTTGTGCCCTGTGGAGGGATTTTATTGATTTCCTTCTGACAGTCTTCTTCTAGTCTCTCTTTCAGATTCAGATATATTGATGGACAGTGATTGTGGGGGAGTGCTCACTTCCAGAAGAGGCACAGACCAGAAATTCTACAGAGGGAACACAATGAACTGGTTAAAGGTTAAAGCTCACTCTCTCATTATGACTGGAGGAGAGTCTGCCTGATGTGTGAATTAACTGTTCCAGCAGCTTTGTATTCACTACTTACTTTAAGAGTGTTCACAGCTTGTTTTACCTATTGCAACTTCTTCTCATTCTTCTGGATTCTTTGTTGGAATTCTCTCTGCATTTTTTTAGTTGTGGCTGAAAGCAAATATAAGACATGTTTGTGTGCTTGGATGGGTGATGGGTGTTTACTGGTCAAATATTTACTATGGTCTCTGATAGCTTTATGATTGTGCATGAGAAACAGCATGACTGTAATTATGTCTTCTCCATAAAACATTCTATTGTCCTGACTGCAGATTAAAAGAATAAGAATATGAAATGTTCTATATAATAAAAATATTTCTTTGACTTAATAATAATAGTTTGGCACAATTTAGAATCCTTATGATGCTTGTGGTATTTCATAACCATTTAAACAGGGAAATAATGGTTTAAGCATTAAGATGATTATTTGAACTAAAGAACCTTTGGTTTTTAATGTGCAGTATAATTTGATTCTACAAAAATAGAATAGTTCTCATCTGCCTTTCTGATCTTTCTGCTGCAGCTGCTACTGAATCATGGCCTTTGTGTTTATCCCTAGTACACAAATGACAGATGTAGCTTTGGTCAGTGCGACAATAGATGTTAATCACTTCATCATGCTGAGAGCTGATCTTCTCTTGAAGCTGTGTAGAGGCTGTGATCATCTTGTGCTTTTTCAATGCAGGAATTTCATAGTGAGGTTTAAGATGAGTTTCACAGTAAGAGGTCGGACAGGTCACACATGAGATTGTAGCTTTGCATTTTCTCCCAGTGCAGAAATCACACTCCACATCTCCAGGTCCAGCATAACACACAGTGGGAAAAACAGTTTGGACTTTTGTCCTCTTCAGTTTCTTCACCACTTCAGACAGTTGTGTCTGTATAGAACAGGTTTCTCTGCAGCTGTAGACCCCTCTCTGATGATTCTCATTCCAATGTTCATTAATACACACCATACAGAAATGTCCACAGGGAATCGTAACTGGGTCATTCAACAGATCCAGACACACTGGAGATTTGAATTGGCCATCATCTACAGAAATACTGTACTCTGCCATTTTCACACACAGATGGAAAGGATGCCAGACAGAAACAATCACCCTGAGACCAGTGTACTTTGAACTTACTCTAAGCTTAGTAGGAGGGATTTGCACATTGTATATTCTCTGTGCAACAGCACTGTGGAATTCTTTATCTGCAAACGTATTGTTGTCTACACATTACATTCACAAAATAAAAACAATACGTGTAGGAAATCCACATTGAATCAAACATGAAGTAATCAAAAAATGTAATTTGATTTTACATGATATGGGCTTAAAACTATAAATAGGCCAGGTGATGAGTGTTGGCAGCCAAACACTCAGTCTTATCTGAGTTTACTCATGGTGCATGATGAAAATCATGTTTATACTTATGCCTTATCCATTAAATTAAAGTTTCTTTAGTACTACCTGACTGCAGGAAGACTGCAGAAGAAAGTAGTTTCATTTTATTGAATGGTGTTTATTTGGTTCATGTGGTGAAATTATTTACACTGTAGCTGCAATTGTTTCATGTCCTTGTGTTCCTCCATTGTAAAGCATATGTATAGCATATTGTGGGGTATTGTGTGTAGATGTTTGAGGGGAAAAATGAATTGAATCCATTTTGAAATTAGGCTGTACCATAACAAAATGTGCAAAACGTGAAGCACTGAATACTTTCCAGATGCACTGTATATGATCAAAACGTACTGGATCTTTTAAAAAGCTCTTGTGGCAAGAGAGAAGGTGGATCTTTCTCTGATGAGAAAAGGGTTAACACGGCCCCAATCTTTCAAGTCTCAAGCACTATGTTAAAAGTATTTTCCCATAAATCTTCCATTTTAAGCCTCTGAAACATGCATAAAAACATGAAAGTAGGCTATTTATGTTCAAATGTTTAACAAACTATACATTATGTTTAATGTTTTACTAAATGAGCACTAGTTTAAAGGCAACTTTGAAATCAGGCCAGCATTCATTTGGAGTCTTGTCGCATGTGTTAAACACCTATCCAAGTAGTTAGCTAACTGGCTGGGCATTTAAGCTAATTAAGCTCATGGAGGATAAAAAGGATTTGATTCAAATTGTATTTCTGAACATACAACTCAGCTTGAGAAATCAGACTTTATTTAATGACATCAGAATGTTTGTCTCTGGTCCTTTTAGCAAACACACACACACACACACACACACACACACACACACACACACACACACACACACACACACACACACACACAATGGTAAACTGTAATAGATGTAATGTAAGAAAAAAAGGAAAAAAAAATATATAGTATTGGGAGCAGATCTACTTTCACTTTCTCTTCAGTTTAGTTGCAACTGGAAGACAGTGTTTCACTGCAGCCCAGAGGGACAATGGGTGTAGAGAATAGGTGCATTTAGATATTTAGCAAATATCTCTTTAACTTTAAACAAACATTTATAAAACATTTACTGCGACAGGTTTATAGTAAATTCTTTCATAAAGTTTTGAAATTAAATCCTGTCTCTTACTACACCTTACACTTACTACACCAATATCTTGCCTTGTTCAAGTTGTAGGCCATATAAAAGAGCAGCACAGTGAGTGTGTTGAAGGGAAGGAGGGAGCTAAATACCTCTAAAATCATGCAGCTATGGTAATGAACATTTACTTATTTACAAAGACTTATAAATTGCCTTAATAGCCTATATTGGTACACTTACAAATTAAAAACACAAAAAGCACATATTTTACCACCTTTTACACAACATGTTTTAAGCTAATATACAAAAAATTATAAATACATTATTAAAATAAAAAGTTTTAACTTATATTGCTCGCTGGGAGGTTTATGTCTTTATCCTTTGTTTCATGTTGTTCACATTATTTTTTATTTAAAGCTGTGCTGCTCTGTGACATCCGTTGAAAATGTGCTATACAAATAAATTTAGATTTGTGTTTATTCACTTTTGTGTTAAGGTATATTTAGGCAATGGTCAGTCAGCTGTGGTGAGAAGCACTTTGACCAGTGGCTGATATAGATGTAGGTACATGCAGACCAAAGATGTTGATGAAAAGGGACTTAGATGTGTTTAGTAGTGATGCACTACTTCAAAATCTCTCTTCCAAAAAGAAGAATGTGTGGGGGAAAAGAAGATGTATGTTCACCTTACTTTAGTGGGAGTGTTATGTTGCTGTGTTGTGGGATTCATATGTTTTTGTTCCTGCTAGGACTGATCTGAGCAGGTCCTACATTTTACTACAGTCACACACACATTGAATATCCACTCAGATATTTCAGACAACTGAAATCTTTTTAAGTAGGAACTGCAGAAGTGGCCCAACAGTAGGCAATGAAGGAGCTTTGTGTTTTGGGAATCTGGTGCAGGGTATGTATTCACAAAGTAACACTAGTTTTGTTCCCTGCCTTTTACCGTTATATTCCAATTGCTTATGTCTTAAACAACTACAGAATTTCCTACATTCATCATAAACTTCTGTGACCATGGCAAAGAAAGTTACGCATTTTCAGTCCCCAAATATAGTTGCCCATCATGTTCTCATTATATTGTCCTTGGTAATAATTTTGTGAATACATACCCTGCACCAGATTCCCAAAACACGAAGCTCCTTCATTGCCTACTGTTGGGCCACTTCTGCAGTTCCTACTTAAAAAGATTTCAGTTGTCTGAAATATCTGAGTGGATATTCAATGTGTGTGTGACTGTAGTAAAATGTAGGACCTGCTCAGATCAGTCCTAGCAGGAACAAAAACATATGAATCCCACAACACAGCAACATAACACTCCCACTAAAGTAAGGTGAAAGTGCCTGCCTTGTTCCTCTGAATAAGCTCCCATGTTCTCTTTGAACTTCTCAAGATGAGCATCAAGGATATGGATTTTGAGTGACATCCTGCAGCCCATTGCAGCATAGTCCTTTATCAGAATCTGAACCAGTCATGCATAGTTTTCATCTTTATGATCACCTAGGAAGCTGTGAACCACTGTGACGAAACTGTTCCAAGCCGTTCTCGCCTTACTATTCAGCTTCTTGGGAAATTTATTACACTCTATGATCTTCTTGATTTGTGGTCTGCCGAAGACACCAGCTTTGATCTTTGCTTCAGACAGCTTAGGGAAAAGATCTTAGAGGTACTTGAAAGCTCTCGACTCCTTATCTAGAGCCATGACAAATTGTTTCATGAGCCACAACTTGATGAGTAGTGGTGGCATTAGCACCTTGTAGGGGGTCCACCAATGGCTCCCACTTTACGTTGTTCTTTCCCACAGAGAACTCTGTCCGCTGAGGCTAGTCCCGCCTGTGATAGTGCGCTTCAGTATCCCAGCTGTCCCAAAGGCGACACCCAGACACACCTACCCAGCCCCTGCACATAGTAGGATCTGCATTGGAAGTTCCTCCAGTTACATGTATTTGGGTGTGCACCTGAGTAACAACCTCACCTGGGGCTACAACCCTTCCTGTCTGATCAAGAAGGCACATCAGCAGCTTTAGTTCCTCAAGTGGTTGAGGCATGCTGAAGCTCAATCCTTACCTTCTTCCCTGAAGCTGAAAGACTCTCAAACTATAACTAGACAACCAGTGCTTGACATTTTAATCGGACACTTGACAATTTATCCAAGCTGCTGTTTTTCTTGTCTTACTCATAAGCTGATATAATACTGACTGCACCTTATTTATATTATTTATTGTTATTGTATCTTCTTTCTTATATCTTTATATACTGTTCTTTTCTGTTCCTCTTTTGATATATATTGTTTTCTGGGAGTAACTTGAGTACATCATTTCGTTCCACCTCATGTACCACATGTGATGTGAATCACAATAAAATCTCCTTGAATTAGTAATTACCCCACACTGCTCCTGTACATTCTTCTCTTGTATCTGCTCTGTGACCTGACAGGTCCTTTGTCTGACCATCTGTGGTCTCTGATCTTTAAGGAAACACGTCCTCTCTTCCCCTCTGTCATCTGTCTGTTCTTGTAGACACAAAGACTGTCCCCTTAAACCACCTGATCTCCATGTCATAAGAACTGCGTTTAGGAGACAGGTGACAGGAGAGAGTAGCAGCAGTGCCAGGATGCTACTCTTCATCACAGGGGCCAAGGGGTTTAAACCTGTGTAGGAAACAGACTCACACACACACACACACACACACACACACACACACACACACACACACACACACACACACACACACACACACACAATGGTAAACTGTAATAGATGTAATATAAGGAAAAAAAGGAAAAAAAAAATATATATAGTATTGGGAGCAGATCTACTTTCACTTTCTCTTCAGTTTAGTTGCAACTGGAAGACAGTGTTTCACTGCAGCCCAGAGGGACAATGGGTGTAGAGAATAGGTGTAGAAACTGTTTTTTTTTTTCATCAGCAAGTAATATGACATCAACAGTCAAAAACTGTATTGGCCAATTCACAGTTGTGGAGTACCTCACTGTCATTGTGCGCTTTATTGAAAGCACTTAAGGAAATTAAATCTATCTATCTATCTATCTATCTCTCTACCTCTCTATCTATCTATCTATCTATCTATCTATCTATCTATCTATCTATCTATCTATCTATCTATCGGCCTGCCTGTCTGCCTGCCTCTCTGTCCACAATGGGCACAGATTCCTCCCTGAGAACTTAATTTTCTCCCTGACCAGCATCAACACCCACAGAAACTGCTGTCACTTCATAGTCTGAGTATCATCCAGCGATAACAGCCAAGGACACTGTAGTCACTCCAGATACAACAACATACTCCCCTCATTAAAAATGTAGAGATATCAGACAAGTCATGCCTTGTCCGATCTGCTGGAGTCACAAAAGCTCAAAGACTTTTTGTGTCAGTTATATCTCCCATTCGAGTTTTTATCAGAAACAGAAAGAACAGGGAGAACAGGCCAGGTGTCAATGTTTCTACCCTGCAGAATGTAAGATATAACTGACAGTCTCTGAATCAGAGAACACAGGTTATTCATTTAGCTCCACTAAATATCAGATCTCTTACAAACAATCTTTTTCTAGTTAGTGATTTTATAATAGCCTATGGGGTTGATTTCCGGCTTTCCTGCCTCCTCTAACAGAAACTGTAACCTTTTAAATGTCTGGTGCTGGAAAGAAAGGTTGAGGTGTAACTGCAATATTTGCTGCTTCCTTTAAATGAAAGCCATTATCATTTGGTGACTTCACAACATTTGAATATCTATGTGCAGCTTTGAAAGGAGCACCAAAAATACTTTCCAAATTCAGTGCTTTTTTTACTGATCAATTTACAAACATTTTCTTATTGCTGGTGATTTAACATACAAATAATCACAATGACAATTTTACCAAAGACATCAGTGATATACTTGATTCCTTTGGGCTCTCTCAGCATTTAGCCAGAAGCATGCACTCTTGATGTGGTCCTCTCGATTTACTGATCAGCTGATGTTAAAGATGTAGCTTTGTCAGATAATTTCTGTGTATTCTTTGAAATGTGAAGTCAGCATTAAGAAAAATAAAAGGATTATAAATGTCTCCACAGCTTCACTTGTCATCAGCAAATGTTGTTAATATTATAGCAATGTTAAAGCAGTTCAACTCCAAAGAGAAAGGATGTAGGAGGGCCTACAGATGGTGTAAAACCAAACCTCACATTCACAAAGAAATCTTTAAAGATAGGTTGCATGATTATAATACACTAATATGAAAATCAAGACAAAACTTCTCCACCATTATCAACAATAACATTAACAATAGCAGAGTACTTTATCATTGACAAGATAACAGTCTCCTTCTACCATGACTCCTGAATGTAATGAGTTTGAAAGCTTTTAAAACTAAAATTTACAATATCAGACAAGCCATTAGTACCGTATTATTTACCAGTAGGCCTGTGTCCTCTCCATCATCACACAATAATACCATGGCTAAAATGTGTCAGTTTAATACTATTAATGGAGGAATGTTAATGAAGGAATGTTAATCAAATCATGTCAATGTTAATCATCTCAAATCATCCACCTGCAGTTTTGACACATTACACATAGTTTGAGATGGTTCTAATCAAAGTTATCAATGACATTCTTTTAAATACAGACTCTGGAAAACTGTCTCTTTAGTTGCCACAAAATTCTCATAGATAGACTTGAGAACTAGGCTGGACACCTTTACTTTTTCTTCACTAAAATTGTACAAAACCTTTAAGTATTAGTATTACTTAAAATAAGTATTACTTAAAATGTTGAAACGTTGTTGAAACTGTTGAAAATGTTGAAATTCTGTGGTGTTCAGTCACCTCCCTCTCTTTATCTACTAATCCAGGAACACATTCCTATTCAGTTCAGATGAAACGAAACTGAGCTCAGAGTATTGCTCATACTCACACTTTCTCATTATGTGTATGCAGGAGAATGGCAGAGCCGTGTACTTCAGTATATCTAGTACCAGTTCAGCTGTCCAGTCTGTCTGGAGCTGCTGAAGTATCCAGTGATCATCAGCTGTGGACACAGTTTCTGTACAGTGTGTATTAGTGACTGCTGGGATGAACAACATGCTGGATGAAGTGGTGGAGAAAACAAAGGAGACAGATGTCCAAGCTGGTAAGAGGATTTGGTTTGCTTTGTAACATAATGAAGGTCAATTGTACTCAATTAGCATCAGAAATCCATAATATTCCTTAAAATAAATTAAATGACTGAAATGCACTTTTGATCATGTTATGTTTAAATTTAGTGTTATTAATGATTTGTTACTGGTGTGTTGGAATCTGTCAGCCAAGCAACACTGACAAAAATGACACACAGACATATTGTCTCTGTCTACACCAATGAATCTTTTTTTAAACAGAATGTAAATCTACAGTTGCAATCAAATGATAAGATATCCCTGTGCAATGTTTTGATTGATTTTCTCAGTGAAATGAAGTGGAAATTATATACACAGTCATATGAATGACATGAATCATATATATATAGTCATGGGAAAATGAAAAGATACCCAATGTACACTTTTGACTTTTTGAAAACATTTGAACATATGTCCTAACTTTTTTCTTACAAGAAAATTGCAATTTCTATTTATTATTTAATTTTTTTTATTTCTTCCTTTTTTATGAGCATCACTTCCATCTCTATATTTTTAAAATGAAGATGAAACTTCTAAAATATCAAAATATGTTTAAATATGTTAATAAAAGTCAAAGGTGTTCGTTGTCCTAATATTGTCACATGACTCTACCTTAATAATGTTACTACTGGACAAAATCTTTTCATTCATAGGATCATGTAGGTTCTGTGTTTCCACAGTTGCAGTGGTTCAGAATGTTTCACCCTCAGAGCCAAAGATCAGACAAGACCTTCTACAGTGTATGTGAAAGTATACACCTCAATAACCTTTAAACCTTACTTTTAAACCAATTTAACTGCAGTAATCCATGAAGGAGCATACTGGAAAATCAATTTCTAAGGCTTTTTGTTTGTTTGTTTTTTAGATCACTGTCAGCTGACTCTGGATTCCAACACAGCAAACCAGTTCCTCAGTCTGTCAGAAAACAATAGAGTGGTTACACACACAGGGACAGACCAGCATTCCTCTAATCATCCAGAGAGATTTGAATTGTGGTGTCAGGTGTTGAGTAAAGAGAGTGTGAGTGGACGCTGTTATTGGGAGGTAGAGTGGAGGGGATTTGTGTCTATAGCAGTGTCATATAAAGGGATCATCAGGAAAGGAGGGGGTAATGAGTGCAGGTTTGGAAACAACAGTCAGTCTTGGAGTCTGGATTGTTCTCCCTCTCTGTCTCTCTGGCATAACAACATTGAGACTAAAATCTCAGCTCCAACATCCTCCAGAATAGGAGTGTATTTGGATCATAGTGCAGGAACTCTGTCTTTCTACAGCATTTCTGACACAGTGACCCACCTATACACAGTCCACGCCAGATTCACTCAGCCTCTCTGTGTTGGCTTTTGGGTTCAGTGTTATGGATCCAGTGTGAGGTTGCTTGATGCACAATAATGAAATGCTGGTTTCTCACTGGTACTAATGAGATGCTTTAGATTGTTGCTTTATAACTGCACTGTCCATTAAAATGAGCACAGCTAGATAAACTGTTTCCTATAAGTTAATTGTTGAAATGACATATGTTCACATATATACATACAGTTTTTATGCTGATGACAGTCTCAGAAGAAGAATAATCAATCAGTCAATCAACCTTAAATTAAACGTGTATATTGTAAAGTAAATTTAGGGTGAACCTCATTTACAATATAGCTGAGCATTTGCAAAAAAATGAGGATGGAACTAAAAGGTATAATAAAGAAAATAAAAGAGAAAATTTGAACAACCCATCAACATTGCAAAAACAAAACAAAAGTCAATGAATAGGGAACAAATAAGGAAACTAATCAAATAGAATAACACAACAATACACATATAAATATTAACTATCACAAAATGACCAAATTAAATAATTACAAGCTGAATAGAGTTGGCTACAGATTTAAAGTTAAAATTTTGTGTGACATCAGTAAGTGTAGTTACTATGCTTGCTGATGCACTGTTGCTAAAAGTACATTTTCCAAGTTCAGTAAAAGCTCTTGGTACCTGAATGATGATGATGATGATGATGATGATGATGTGATGTGAGGGCTGAATGTGATTTGCATTACTTATACTGACTGATGTATGTTGGCATATGGTCAATATACCCTTTACAGTAAAGAATCATAAGACAGATTGGTATGCATAAAGATTTAGGATTGTATATATCTATATCATATCAGCATAATTTCCCTGAGGGGAAATCTAATCTAATCTAATCTAATCTAATCTAATCTAATCTAATCTAATCTAATCTAATCTAATCTAATCTAATCTAAAGCATTTCAGAATAGAACAGCATAATCATAATTCAGAGTAAGATTATATGATAAAAATATTCCAGGGTCTTCTAGCATTTTATGACATAAAGAGAACTAATTAATCATTCATTATTCTCAACTCTTATACAGAATATGATTTCTTAATTGCATGAAGCTAATTTAATACATGAAATTTAATACAATTCTCCCTCTTATTTCCTTTATAGAAATTATACAATCAAATAATGAAATTAAAGTGTTCTTTGATCATGTAAACATGGTATATAACCAATGTCTTGTCACTTATGATATAGAATTCAGATACATAAGTGCACCATTTAGTTGGGTTCAAAGCAAGACCATAGATCAAGCTATTCCTCCCATTAGGTCCTATCAACTTTTCTGCTGCCAATGGAAGTCAGTGTAAAGAGAAATTTGGAGCATTTGTATTGGTCAATTTATTATAACAATTTGAAACAATATAAAGAAGAACTGCTAGATTCACATATATCAAAATGTATATATATATATATATATATATATATATATATATATATATATATATATACAATTCTGGTTGGAGTTTTTCAATTAATATAGTGGTGCTTGGAAGTGTGCAAACCCTTTAGAAATTTCAATGTTTCAAAATAAATTTGATGTGAAACTTCATTAGATTCTTATATAAGTCTTAACAGCTGATAAGGAGAACAAAACATATATTACACTTGGTCATTTATTTATTAATTTATACATTTGTGTGAGTGGCAAAAGCATGTGAACCTTTGCTTTTAGTATCTGGTGTGATGCAATTGTGAAGCATTAACTGTAAATACACATTTCTAGTAACTGCTGATTAGTCCTACTCATCAGCTTGGAGGTTTTTAGCCTTTTTAGCCTATTGCTGCATATAAAACAGCATTAAATCTGTTATGTTACGTCTCTCCACAACATTTCTATTGGATTAAGTTGAAGACTTTTCACTTTGCCATTCCAAAACATTAACTTGTTGTTTTTATTTGACCATTCTTTGGTAGAATATCTTGTGTGCTTATGGCCACTGTCTTGCTGCATGACCTTTGTTTCTCTCATATTTATACATGTGGTTTGATGGTGGATAATAAAAAAATGTATCTCTGAAAAAGTAACAGTAGTATGAAGCATTCTTAGCACTATTACACTGCTCAGAAAAGAAAACACTGAAATCACATTTAAATCATATCTTGATGAATGGAAGATTGTGTTGAGAACAAAGTGGCATAGCAACAGTCAATGGCAAACAAAATCAACCCATGGAGGGCTGGACACAAATTTTTGCAGACTGAAACCAGAGCATCAGTGAGCTCCTGAATACACCAATACATAAACTCCCAGATGTTCACAGTTGGTTTCAGGACGTGGGGGCTGATCAATGGTACCAACTGTTTTATCATCCAGGAACTACCTACACACTCTGGCAACATGAGTCTGGGCATTTCACTAGGAGGAATCCAGGGCCCATTGCACCAGCAGAATGTCAGACACTAGCATGTCAGACAAAGCATATTTTTAAATGAATCAGAAAATGTTTATACAAGATTTTATATTCAAAGGAATTAATTAAAAAAATGTTAAAATTACTGCTGTAAAACATGAAAAACATTATACTAGCGGTAAACATCTATCAAACATCAATGTTACAATATAGGAATGTTTTATAACAGCTTCTTCTTCCTCCTCTTCTTCTATGAAATGGAGTACACAGAGCAAACAGTAAGTCACATGGACAAAATATGTGGGTCAACAGGTAGTAGTCCCTCTTACTACACTGGCTTTCGAACTCAGCCTGATATGCCTGATTGTATATATGATGATGCTACAAGCTTGGCACATCTGTTTTGAAGTTTCTCCTGTTCTTTTTTGCAGAACCTCTCAAGTTCTATCAGACTGGATGGGGAACATAGGAGCACAACCCTTTCTAGATATCTCCAGAGATGTTCAATCAGGTTCAAATCTGAGCTCTGGCTGGGCCACTCAAGGACATTCACAAAGATGTCCTGAGGCTACTCCTTATTATCTTGGCTGTGTGCTCAAGATAAACCTTCATCCCAGTCTGTGGTTCAGAGTGCTCCGGAGCAGGTTGTCATCAAGAAAGTCTCTGTACATCACTGCAGTCATCTTTCCTTTGACCCCTTGACCCCTGATATATCTACCACCATGCTTCACTGTAGGAATTGTATTAACTAGATGATAAGCAGTGCCTAGTTTCCTCCAGATATGATGCTTGACATTCAGTCCAAAAAGTTAAATCTTTTAGTTTTTCATGATCTGAGAGTACTTTATGTGCCAGACAGGCTGTCAAGTGTCTTTTACTGTGGAGCTGATTCCATCTGGCACCTCTACCATACAGGCCCGATTGGTGCAGTGCTGTAGAAATGGTTGTCCTACTGGAACGTTATCCTCTCTATATAAAGCTATGTCAAAGTGACCATTGGGTTCTTGGTCACCTCCCTGACTAAGGCCCTCCTACACCAGTCACTAAGTTTGGTTGGGTAGCCAGCTCTATAAAGAGTCCTGATGGTTCCACATGCCTTCCATTTGCAGATGATGGAGGCCACTGTGCTCAATGGGACCTTCAATGTAGCAGAAATGTTTCTGTACCCTTCCCCAGATCTATGTCTTGATACAATCTTGTCTTGGAGGTCTACAGACATTTCCTTAGACTTTATTGCTTGGTTTGTGCTCTGACATGCACTGTCTACTATGGAACCTTATAAAAACAGGTGTGTGCAAATCATGTCCAATCAACTGAATTAACCACAGGTGTACTCCAATCAAGCTGCAGAAACATCTGATGATCAGTACAAACAAGAAGCACCTGAGCTCAATTTTGAGTGTCATGGCAAAGGCTGTAAATACTTACATACGTTATATTTATTTTTAATACATTTGCATTTCAACAAACTTTTCTCAGTTTGTCATCATCAGAGTGTCTGAGTCTCTGCTTTAGGAGGTTTTAATTGTAAAGCTGAACAGGAGAAAGGAGCTGGAGTATCTATCTTTTCTGAATCACAGGTGGAGGAGCCTGTCACTGAAGGAGCTGCCCAGTGCTGTAACTGCCTCCTGTAGTGGGTGAGAGGCGTTGTCCATTATGGATGCAAGCTTGGCCAACGTCCTTCACTCTACCACCTCGCTCACTGGCTCAAGCTCACAGCACAGGACAGAACTTGACTTCCTGAAAGACTTGTCAAGTTTCTTTACTGTCTGCTGCTGTAATGCCACCTCAGCAGACATTGCCATCGAAGATGGCTGATGACAACACAGAGTCATAAAAAAACTGGACTGAATGCTGAAAGCGGAGGTACAAGCTGAACTGAGGGAGGATCAGATACCAAATCAAATCTGTTGCAGGAATTAAGGTCATTTGCCCATTGTAGGTTTTCTACAGGTTACGGTTGGACTAAACCTGAGATGGTTTTAAGACCCCTCCAGACTCCATATTTATTGTTCTGTTGCAGCTAGTCTTCCATTCTCTTCCTGCACTGGTATTCGCTCTCCCTGATTCAGATTGACCCCTTCACAGGTACATCTTATTCATGTCCTCTTTGTTTCCAGATCTAAATGCCCTCTTCTTTACTTCCAAAAAACGTCCTTTAGAATTACCAACAGGAAATAATGTATTTGTCATTGAAGACATTTTTCAAATACATAACACTGTAGAATGTTTGTAGTGTACAAAGTATTTTTTAGAGAAGTTTTGTTTCTTTACCTTTCCATTCAACTCAGACTTTCTTGTCTTTGTTATTCGATTACTGTTATTATTGGTTATTCACATCTGACATTATGAAATTTTGCTATTCTGCTATATATATATATATATATATATATATATATATATATATATATATATATTGCAATATTAAAAAATGTGGATTATCACAAGAAGGTGGGCTTATCATAAGAAGGCAGGATTATCACAAGAAGGGTATTATAATTATTATAAGAAGGTGGGGTTATTATAAGAAGCTGAGGTATCACAAGAAGGTGGGGTTATCATAAGAATGTGGGCTTACACTTAGGAATATAGTGATTGACAGGCTTGGCTGACAGGCGGTCTGGAGAACCTGTTTATTGTGTCACTGTAAGTTAATAATCACTTTATTTAGTTGTTTATCATTTATAGACATGTCATGTGCTGTTGGTTGCATTAACAGACACTCAGTACACAGTTCTTTGCAGTTTGTTCCATAAGTCTGGTTACAGCATGAATTGGCCAATGCGCAGCCGATTCCAACCTCGTCTCACAGAACCTCAGTGACTGCTTCTGCTCATTTCTGCCATGTTGTGATTTTTCACTCCTTTAATACTGCTTATTTTTAAATTAGTGCTGTTAAAAACAACATGACTGCAACAAGGTCATTCATTATGAGGATCCTGAACCTTTTTAGCTAAACCATTTTTGAACAAGGTTAAGTAAGATTTTTATGTCATGATATAATAATATAATAACGCCAAACATACATTTGGGCAAGTTACTAAAAAAAGTCTTAAGACTTTCCTTTCTAGTTTCAAAAAACATTTTTGCCTCCTCTTCATTATTACTGTTGGCTTAAATGTTGTGTTTCCTATATTAAATGATAGATGATTACCAAGATGTAGAAATAGTAACTGTTTTCTTTATTTAAACCATCCAACTTTTTGACCCGCAGATGTCTGTCCTGCAAGCCTGCTGTGACAGCTATGTAACAGTGGTAAACAGAGACCTGCATGGTCTCTGCAGATTCAACATGTTGGTCACTCATGGCAATCACAGATGTGTACATGGTGTTATCTTGTGGCATATATAAGGCATAAGCAATGACATTCTTTTTCTGTTTAGACTGGTACAGAGGTGTTGAAATCTACTTACACTGACATACCAAAAGTAATATCAGTATGTAAAGTGATTATGTAGTGGTGTTACTTCAGGGGACAGCTTGGTAACATGCACATCTGTAAAAGTTGTGAGGTCTAAACCGGTCATGATATTTATATTTTGCTGATGATAAATTGTCTTTGAAATGATTGCAATAAATTATAATTTTGTCATTTTAAGATGATTTCTGCCATGATAATAGCATAAAAATGCAATTATACCCTTTTAAACACTGCAAAAATAAAAAAAAGTTCTGACAAGTTGTGATACCTTGTGGAAGTGTGCTAGCATATTTAAAGGTAAAGCTGCTTAAAGAAAATGTAGGCCAACTCCTTCTTTAAGTTAACAGCACCATATGAGAAAATGCTCTCAGCAGTAGTAGAAGTATAGGTAGGATGTTTGGGGCCTAAATCACAATATGAAGGTAAAAACAAGGTAACTGAGGTGACAAGAAATCATTATTGTATTTACAAGCATCTAATAATATTATGTTCAGATTGTATACCCAAGGTAAACAGAATTGTCAGGAAAAACACAGGAAAACATTAGAATCATGGGTCAGTGCAGGTGCAGTGCTGATAGGTAACATATTCTGAAGGGTAGCATAACTAGACAGAACACCAGCTCACTTATTTTAATGTGCTCTCTTTACTCATCTCCTCTCTCCTTTTTCTGAAAATGTTCCCACATGTGGTTTTAAAACAAGTCCATTTAAACTCACTTTCCCAAACGTCCCTGGATGGAATTGTGCAATCTTTGAGATATATATTTTCTATCAGAGCATGCAGGGAACTCCAGCCATGTGTGGAATCCTCTTATGATGCATTTTTGCTTTAAAACAGATGATATTACAACATAGCTTGTATCTTGTATAAACAACATAAAAGACAAATGATTTTCACAGCTTATTGACTATTTGCAGCCCTTCATGGACTTCAGGTTCCCCCACAATGATGGGATATTCCAGCAGGATAATGCACTGTGCAATTGGACAGTACCAAGTTGGTTCTATGATGTATTCCTGGTACATATATAACATGTGGTTTGAGGAATGTTAAATGCCAACCCAATTTCAGAAATGGAATGTCCCATTCATCTGGCACCCATTATTGTGCTGAGCGCATACTCCAATAATTCAACCTCATTCACAAGAGAACACTTCAGAACTAATACAGGTGTAGGTAATGCTTGATGTAACTTCAAAATCAATTAACATACTTCTACTGGAATATCAGGGTATTATTAGTCATACTACAGAACAGCACATCACTTGGAATCACATAACCTTACAGCTGCCCCCAAGAAAGCCAAAACCCAGCACAGAGAGGCTGAGTGAATGTGGTGTGGACTGTGTGCAGGAGGGTCATCGTGTCAGAGACGCTGTAAAAGGACTGAATTCCTGCTCTGTGATCCACATACATTCCTATTCTGGAGAATGGCACGGTCAGGAGTTTAGTCTCAATGTTGTTGTGCAAGAACGAGAGAGAGAGGAAGAACACTCCAGACTCCAAGACTGACTGTTGCGTCAAAATGTACACTCAGTACCTCGTCCTTTCCGGCCAATTCCTTTGTAGGATACTGATATGGACAACCTACATTTTCTATTTTCTATTTCACTCCACTTAACTTCCCAGTAACAGCGTCCACTCACACTCTCCTTACATGTTGCCAGAGGTCAGGTCTATCTGGATGAACAGAGTACATCTGGCCAGTATCACTGCACACTGCCACTCTGTTCTCTTCGTATATAGGTTTTGGTGCACTGTGTTGGGGTCCAGAGTCAGATGACAGAATTCAAAAAAGGGAAAGAGAAACAAATAGGCTTAATTCACAAATTGTGTGTATGTGCTTGGAGTTTGGCAAAATAAATTCTCTGGCGTGATGAGATGAAAACTGAACTGTTTTTCCAGTACAGTAATAATTCACTATGTCTCTTGAAACACCGATACTGCCTATCACCTGACAATACCATTCCTGTGGTGAAACATGGTTGTGACAGAATTATGAAATGGGGTGTTTCTCAACAACAGGAAAAGAGAAGTGCAGGGAGGTAACAACTGATGGATAGATGAATGCAGAAACTTGTGTATACAATTACTTACATTGCAGAAAATTCTCTCTGGTCTTTGGTTCTGAGGGTAAAATCATCTGAACTGCTGCAACTGTGGAGACATAGAAACCAAATGATCCAATATCAATCAATCAGGGAGAAGATATACAGCAAACCCTTGTGTTCAAAATAAAATCAATCATGTCTGTTAATTCTCTGACAATTGCCTAATTACTGAGAATCCCCCCCTGCCCCATTCATACACACCTTCATTTTTGTTTAAAAGGAAGTCAAAGAGAGTCAAAGAAATTTACAATGCCTGGAAGGACTATTCATACCTGAACCAGTATTCATACTTGAACATTTTAAATGATACACCAACACAAAGTAGCAGGTAATTATATATGGTTTTCAAATTCTTTTACAAATAAAAATATGTAATTCTGCAAGCAATTACAGCTGCAAGTCTCTTGGGGGTACATCTCTACCAGCTTTGCACATCTGAGATGCTGAATGTTTACCCATTCTTCTTTGCAAAATAGCTCAGGCTCAGTCAGATTTCATGGAGTGCGTCTGAATCTGAATTTTCAAGTCTGCCACTGATTGTTGATAATTACATAATATTCCATGTTTAGGGATGTTGTCCCCAATTCTTTTGCAGCCTCCTGCAGGATTGTCCTGTATTTAGCTCCATCCATTTTTCCATGAACTTTGACCAGCTTCCCTGTTCCTGCTGAAGAAAACCATCACTAAAGCATGATGCTGCCACTTCATATTGCTTGTCCTGTGGAAAGATTCTCCCACCTGAGCTGTGGAGCACTTCTCTATTTAGTGCTCTCCTTGCCTGGGCTGTCAGTTTAGCTGGATGTCTTGGTAGTTTGTAGTTGTTTCCATTTTAGAATGGTGGCTTGAAGTGCTCAGTAAGATGTTCGTAACTTGGGAAATTTTTTATTACCAACGCTCTACAACATTATCCCTGACCAGTCTTGTTCTAGGTTTTCATTATGCTGTTTGATCACTAATGTTATCTAACAAATATCTGTCGTCTTCATAGGACAGCTGTAGTTATAGTGAATAAATTACACACAGGTAGATTATTTACTAATTAGGTGACTTCTGAAGGTATTTGGTCACACTGGACTTTAATTATGGGTATCAGAGTATGAGGATGTACTGTATGAATACTTTTTCAAAGCATTGTATGTGTACCATAATGAACATTTAGAAAGACACACTTTTAGAAGAGAAGGTCTCTCTGCATTTTAGGCAGTGATTGTTACCTGGAGGAACTGGATGTGATCCTCTGTGTGTAAAAACTGCTCTAGCTCAGTGTGTCTTCTCTTTACATCAGTAATCTCCTCCTTCAGCTGCTCCAGGAGTTCTTCAGCTGTTCTGAGCTTACACAGTTTCACTGTCCTCCACTGCTGCCTGTGCAGAGTTCTGTTAGGACACATACACACACAAAATGGAAGTTCATTTAAACCTGAACCTTTCACCGTGACTCTAAATGACTGTCCAAATTGTGGCCATGTGGGATTTTAGTACTAACACTTCTTCTTTTGGCTGTTCCCTTTAGGGGGGGGGTCGCAATTTGCCTCCATCTTGCCCTATCCCCTGCCTTCTCTACTGTTACACCAACCATGTTCACTTTCACTACATCCATAAACCTTCTCTGAGGTCTTCCTTTTCTTCTTCTGCCCGGCAGCTCCATGTCCAACATTCTTTGTCCAATTGTTAGGAAAAGTTAGATGTATATAAGTTAGTTGCATTAACTAGACACCATACTTCCACAATGCACACTCCAGCCACTGGGGGGGGTCTCTCTCTTCTGGAGATCCTGAAGTGGAGTCTTTAAAGGAAGGCCTCTGGTATGGGACAGAAGCCTGGTGCGGGAGTGAGGCCTGGACCTATTGAAGATGGTGGAAGTTTTGGAATCCCTCTCCTAGCACCTGGGATGAAGTGTTGTACCTTTGTTTTGTGTGCTGCCTACCCTTTTTGAACATTCTCTCTGTAAGCGTGGGCTGGCCGGCTATGGAGTCAGTGCTTGGGTTCTTCAAGGATCTCAGGTAAGACGAGGAACCCTCCCCAGTTCCCATTCACTCACCTTAGCCTCATACACCTTACTTCCACATTGGGTAACCGCAACGCATAGTCATTAGGCTAGGGACTCTAGTTAACTGACCTTGAATTCCCCTAGACAGCTTGTTGTGTAAAGGGGTTAACTAGTGGTTCGTAGCACAATATATTCACTATTCCTCCTAAACACATGTCCAAACCATCTCAACCTGGCCTCTCTAGTCTTTTTCTCCAAATTGCTCCACCTTCACTGTCCCTCTGATCTGCTCATTTCAAATCTTGTCCATCCTAGTCACTCCCAACGAAAATCTCAGCATCTTCAGCCACCTGCAGCTCAGCCTCCTGTCTTTTAGACAGAGCCACAGTCTCCAAACCATACATAATAGCAGATCTCACTACTGTCTTATAAACCTTCCATTTCACTCTTGCTGCTATCCTTCTGTCACACATCAGCCCTGACACCCGGCTCCACCCACTCCATCCTGCCTGCACCCTCTTCTTCACCTCTTTTCTGTACTGTCCATTGCTCTGGATGGTTGACCCAAGATATGTGAAGTCACCCACCTTTACGACCTCAACTCCTTGCATCTTCACCTTTCCACCTTTCCTTGCATCTTCACTTTTTCCACTTTCAAAGCTGATCCCTGATGTAACCGTACCTTCACCTTGAAACCATTTGTTACTCCAACTGCACACCTCACCTCGGTCTCACTATCCTCATACATGTACCGCACCACCCTTACATACCTTTCAGCCACACCTGACTTCCTCATACATTACCACAGTTCCTCTCTTGGCTCCCTATCATATGCCTTCTCTAGATCCACAAGACATAATGTATCTCCTTCTGACCTTCTCTGTACTTCTCTACCAACACTCAACACAAAAATTGCATCTGTGGTACTCTTTCTGGGTATGAAAACAAACTGCTGCTCACTGATCTGAACCTCTCGCCTTAGCCTTGCTTCAAGAACTCTTTCCCATACCTTCATGGTGTGGCTCATCAAATTTATATGACTGTAGTTACTGCAGCTCTGCACATCACCCTTGTTCTTAAAAATGGGGACCAGTACACTGCTTCTCCACTTATCAGACATCCTCTCACTCTTCAGGATTTTGTTAAACATCTTGGTCAAAACATCCACTGCCTTCTCTCCTACCTCCTAACACCTCCATACCTCCACAGATATATCATCTGGACAAACTGCCTTTCCAGTCTTCATCCTTTTTAAAGCTGCCCTCACTTCCACCTTACTAATTATTTGCACTTCCTGATCCACTATCTCTCCCCTGTTGTCCTCCTCTCTCATTTTCCTCATTCATTAGTTCTGCACAGTACTCCTTCCATCTTCTCAACACTCTCTTTTCACTCACTAGTACAGTTCCCTTTATCAACCTAACCTGCTGTACATCCTTTGCAGCTCTATCTCTCTGTTCTGCTAAACAATACAAGTCCATCACTCCTTCTTTACTGTCCAGCCCCTCATACAACTCATCATATGCCTGAGCCTTTGCCACCATTCTTTTTGTTATGCGACTAGGCTCACAATACTCCAGCCTACTTCCTTCATCTCTCTGGTTATCCCACTTTTTTTTAGTTTCCTTCTTCTTCTGAATATTCTCCTGGACTTTCCACCACCAACTTTGCTTGTGTTCTTTCTTCTGACCAGATGAAACACCCAACACATTCTTGCCAGTTTCTCTCACCACTTTAGCTGTACTTCCCCAGTCCTAAGGTAGCTCCTCACTGCCCCCAAGGGCCTGTTGCAATTTTTCCCTAGACTGCCTGCAACTATCCTCCTCCTTCAGCTTCCACCATCTAATGTTTGCAAGGCAGGGGATGGAATCTGGCAGTCATGCCAGCACATACCTGCATTCAGCTGGTGGAAGGGACTTTGTGGATCTGGGGCCATTGCACCTGTAGCCTCCATCATCCTCCAAATCCCACAATTTTCAGCTGCCTCTGAGCGCAACTGGTCACTGTTCGGGAACACACACACAAAGGTTCGCAACAGACTCACAAATGAGAGAGTGGAAAAACTGGTGGCCATTCGGGGAAATCTAAGGCTCTTTGAGCCTGACACAGAGCTATCTTCAACATGGCTGGACAGTGACACTGAGGCGGAGGAAGAGGAGGAGGAGGATGTTGAGGAGGTGAACATGGAGGATGTTGGCCCAGAAAGGGGCCATTTCGTGAAATGTTCTGGCAAAAATGTGGAATATGCAGAAACTAGACTTGCAAGGTTTTTGTTTCACACGTTGAATGGCACTTTTTTGGACGTGGGGCTCCTTTCATTTCCTTTCCTTTCAATATTTCCAAAATTTCCCAGCTTAACTTCCCATGGAAAGTTTCCAGAAAGTTTTGGAAATTTACTGGAAATTTTCCACCCCTTTGCAACCCTAGTGGCAAATATTCATAACTTTTGCAGACCCTGCCAATATTGTGGATGAAATGGCCAGTTGCAGAGGCTTCCTTCAAGGGCTATACCTGAGGTTGTGTACAGGCTGGCACATACCTGGTTTTCAAGTGAATGTGACATGCCTGCCACATTGCCAAACCCTCTGCATTGAGTGTGGCGTAGTTATTTTTTAACTAAAATGTCATTATTTCTCATGGGTTACAAGATTCTCATGCACTATTATCTATATTTTATATTGTAACATAGACTGTATATTATATATTCTTTATATTTATATAGTGCTGCTTACTTATACTAAATTATTTGTTTTTTTCTATCTTCTGCTTTCTGTACTTATGCTGCTACTGGAACCTTAATTTCCCTGAAGGAACCCTCCCAAGGGATCAATAAAGTTCTATTCTATTCTATTCTATTCTATTCTATTCTATTCTATTCTCTAATACTATCAGTGGTCAAGCCACATATTCAGCATGGTTTTTTGGAGGAGGTGACAGTGCAAATCGAGTATCCACTGCCATCTCAGTCATTTATGTTGTGATTTCTTATCCTGTGTAAATAACTCATGTCACTGAAGCCCTGCAGTAAAACATTACTCCACCAGATAAAACTAATCTTGTCCAAATAAGCCAACAGTAGAAACAGCTGCTCACTACTTACCTTAAGATTGTTAATGGCATGTTTCACCTTCAGCTTCTTCTTGTTTTCCTGGATCCTCTGCTGCAATTTATATTGCATGTATTTTACTTCATTTTAGAGAAACAAAACAATTATTCATTTGGCCTGTGTGGCCATGAACAGCCTACCTTTGCAGGGAAGAAACATATGACTGACATGCAGAATAACCTGTAACAGGCATGTGATTCTCTAAAAGGCTAAATCTCACATGCAACAAAATGGAATGTATTGGAAAACAAAGATGTGCTGCCTTAAACATCACAAAGCATTATGTTCATATGCTCATGCTCTTGGAATATCTGACAGTAATGTTTCGCCCGTTCTATCTACCAAGAGAACACTCAGCTATTATCGTCCGTCACTACTGTGTACATCCCTCCTGATGCGAATGCCAAACTAGCTATGAAGGAGCTCTGTCTATCAATCAACAAACAGCAAACTGCGCATCCAGACGGACTTTTTATTGTTCCGGGCGATTTCAACCATACCAACTTGAGATCCGTGCTACCTAAATTCCACCAGAATGTCTCCTGTCCAACAAGAGGAGACAGAACCCTCGATCAAGCATACACAAACATCGCAGATGTGTACAAGGCTGTCCCCCTCCCCCACCTGGGGCAGTCTGATCACCTGTCATTGTTCCTGCTCCCGAGGTATGTGCCACTCATCAAAGGTGTGAAAACATCAACAAAGACTGTTAAAGTATGGCCAGAGGGGGCCATCTCCACTCTACAGCGTCAGCTTGACAACACTGACTGGAGTGTGTTCTCCTCTCAAGCCACCACAGACTCTCACACGGACTTGGATGAGTACACCTCTGCTGTCATGAGTTATATTAACTCATGTATTGACAATGTCACTTCTGTCAAGCAGCTGAAAATCTTCCCTAATCAGAAACCCTGGATGAATGCGGAAGTTCGCCTACTGTTGAAAGCACGTAATGCTGCTTTCAGATCTGGTGATGCAGAGGCTTACAGCTCAGCCAGGTCATATCTGAAAAAAGGGATCAGGAACACCAAACACACCTACAAACTGTCTGTTGAAGAGCACTTCCACAACTCCGACCCACGCCGCATGTGGAAGGGAATCCAGAACATCACAGGCTACAGACCTCAATTCCTGACCCCTACAGCCAGTAGTGTCTCTCTACCAAACGAGCTTAACCAGTTCTACGCTCGTTTTGACCAGAGGAATGACCAACACGGCACATGGCATAGACCCCCCACCTTTAGAAGCCTCCTCAAACTTTCCTCAGCCAATGTGCATTCAGTACTGAGCAGGGTACATGCACGGAAAGCTGCCAGCCCAGATGGTGTTCCTGGACGTGTTCTCAGAGAGTGTGCTGGACAATTAGCCCCGGTCTTCACTGACATCTTCAACCTGTCACTGGCCCGAGTGACTGTTCCAGCATGCTGGAAGACATACACCATCATACCGGTACTAAAACACTCATCTGCAACGTGTCTCAACGACTTCCGTCCAGTCGCACTCACCCCCATAGTGATGAAGTGCTTTGAAAAACTGGTCCTCAGACACCTAAAGGCGGAGCTACCTCCATCCCTGGACTCCCACCAGTTTGCATACCGTGCAAAAAGGTCGACCAAGGATGCAATTTCCATTGCTCTTCACTCTGCCCTCACCCACCTGGATGAAAGGAACACCTACATCCGCATGCTGTTCATCGACCTGAGCTCTGCCTTCAACACTGTCATCCCGACTAGACTGGTTACCAAGCTCAGCAACCTGGGAATCTGCACCCCCATGTGTGACTGGGTCCTGGACTTCCTGTCTAACAGACCCCAGTCCGTGAGATTGGGCAGGCACACATCTGCCACCATTATCCTGAACACTGGTGTGCCACAGGGCTGTGTGCTGAGCCCTCTGCTCTTCTCCCTGTTCACCCAAGACTGTGTTCCTCTGCACACATCCAACACCATCATCAAGTTTGCAGATGACACCACTGTGGTCGGCCACATCAGGAACAACGATGAATCGGCCTACAGGGAAATCCAGCACCTGACTGCCTGGTGCACCACCAACGACCTCATCATGAACATGAACATCATTATGGAGATACCTACACATCCACTGTTTGCATATTTGCACATATTGCTCATATTGCACATTATAACTTGCACACTGCACATTTATAACTGTCTACACTGTGATCTCCTGCACTATGCACTACTTATTGCACACTGCACACTTGCAGTTCTTGTTTGCACTTTGCTACTATCTTGCACTTCTGGTAGATGCTAACTGTATTTCGTTGCTATGTACTTGTACTGACAATAAAATTGAATCTATCTATCTATCTATCTATCTATCTATCTATCTATCTATCTATCTATCTATCTATCTATATGTGATTGTGGTTATACCCACAATCACAGGGAAGAACTGACAGTTGTTCAGATGATCTTCGACACCCTCCACAAAAGATCACTGCTGGTTCTCAGAGTGCTTTATCAAAGCATATTAAATTAATTGTTGTTTGTAAAGGGGAAAATGTAGTGGAAAAAGGTTTGTAAGCAACAGGGATGACCTCTTCCTTGAGAGGAATGTCACAGAAAGTAATTTCAAGAACATGGGAGAACTTCACAAGGAGTGGACTGAGGCTGTTGTCAGTGGACCAAGAGTGTTTGAAGTCCAGTGAAGCTGCTGGTTTTGGACCACTGTAGTTTATTAAGTCCAGAGTCAACGCAGCATCTACCAGAAGATATATATAGAGCACTAAACCCTTCTTTTTGTGACAAGCATTATTGTTAAGTGGCTTTCCTTTTGGATATCGGATTAAATCTTAAGAAATATTCAAATAAATGAGCTATAAGCCATACTGGGGTTGGCAAGATATCAATATTTATATTGATATCGAGATATAAACAAAGTGGGATTTGAGTTGATGCGATATTGTTTATAATAGTTTTTAAATAAAATTCTGTTGTAGTCCAGTGGAAACCTCACTCTGCTCTGCCTCTGCTCGCAGCTCCTCCATTTTCTCTACCCCTCAAAAAAGATTTGTGGTCTTCTACACACTACAGAGGGAATATCACTATAGAAGAGGGGTTCTTAACCTGGAGGTCGCGATGTACTTCTAGGGAGGTCGCGAATTTGACACTATTTAAGACGTTTTGTCAGCTAAAAGTGCGATGAATCAGATTTAAGTCATTCTCAGTCTTGATGGAGTGTCTCGCATGAAGGACATGGCTTGACAAACCACTGTTGCTTAAAATAGAGCATTTTTAGAAAGTTTTTTCACTGAATCAAACTGAATCACTCGCCAGTCTGCTCGACTCTTCGATCCGAATCTTGATTCAGGCTCATGTTCTTAACCTTTTTCACTGTGTGACCCCCTTTTCGGCTCCAGTAAATTTCGCGACCCCCCTTCTACCAATGACGTCCGTTTCGGCACACAATCACGTGACTGCTTTGATTCAAAAGCAGCAAAACCTCGCGCGCATTTTGAGGGTCATTAGCGGAGATATAGAGATACACAGAGAGATAGAGATAGTGAGACAGAGATGGAGAGATAGATAGAGAGTGAGACACAGAGATATAGATAGATAGATAGTTAGATCGAGAGAGAGAGATAGAGAGAGAAAGAAAGGCGGACAGACTGACAGATTTCTCCAGTGTGCCTTATCAAGATACATTCTGAGTGTATTATATATTAATTCAAAATATATTATGGTGTAATGTATTTTAATATATTACATTAAATTATCCAGACATCAAAGTATTCTGCCATTTGTTTTATCAGGTTTTTTTTATTTAAACCTCAAATGTCATGTTAATGCACTGGAACAGTTGTAAGAGCTGTAATAATTAAAATAAAAAAAAAAAAAAAAAAAAGCCCCTCCTGCACTAAATACACATAGCATTTTCAGATTTTGGCCACAAGATGCTGCTAATGTCCACTGTGTCATGAAGCTCTGAGAAAGGAATCTTTTTTTCGATACAGTTAGGAAAAAGGCTTCAGTTTAGTGACATTGTGTTTAAATTTAAATTCAGGTCCACTCTTCGCTACACTCTGAAAGCTAAGATAAGGAAATAAGGATGACGGCTCACAGCATGTTTTTGCTTTTGTTTGCTACGTGAATAATTTAAGTTCAGCTTTTAATTCATTTGAAAGGGACCTTGCTTATTTTAAGAATCCAAATATTCAAAAAGCGTTCATTAAATAAATAATATCTAATTTTATTGGATTTCGAACACACTATAGTTGTTCATACAAAGTATAAAGGTAAGAAAAAGCAATATATACTGTGTTATCTTCATTTTAGAGTCAAAAATTATTTGCAGCATCCAGTGTTTTTTTTTCAGTGGAAACCGGGTCCAAACAGCTTTTTGGGTGTTAAAGGTTGCCGACCCCTGCACTAGAGGAACATCAGATCAGAAAAAAACAAAGAAAGTGAGAAAATATGATGAAAAGTACTTGGAATATTTTACGAGTTATTGATACTGTATTTTCTGAGGGTAGGGGGGGTCGCAAAATTTCCTGGAGTGGAGTCTGGTAACAGTGGGTCGCACAGTGAAAAAGGTTAAGAACCTCTGTCCTAGTCCCTTTACTAATATTTAATTCTCAATAGTTCTTGCTTAGCTAGGGCCCCCTAATGTCTGAAAGCCCTGGGCTGTGTTTACATAAGACATCCTTGTCAAAGGGTCCAGTAAATGTAATTCTGTAGATGCTGTAGAGGGCTTCAAAACCCCAGAATATACCTCTCCAAAGACTAAGAATAAATTCCCTTATCCTGGGAACACTGGGTTTAAACAAAGAGTTAAACACACAAACTTATTCATGTAACACCAGGTTGAATAAGGAATAAGATAAAAACAACAAGTGCCTTTCATAGACTTTATTATTTGTAATTTTACCTGTAACCAAAACTGTGTTTATCACTGCTGTTAGTGCTGTTCTTTAATTGTTTTTTGTAGAAATATATGTTTATGTTGAATTATTCTTTGGCCCAGTAGAAATTATAAGGCATTCAGTAGGGCACGGTTAACAAGGAAGTGATTTGATCCTGTGGCTCAGTCAAACAAAGTATATCCTCTGCTGTTGTTTGGAATGGTTTGAGTGTGATGCACTTTGACGTCACCAGGATACTGGTCCTCAAGTGTGTCATCAACAGCCTGAAGGATGCTGTTAACTGCACTCAGGAGCAGGATGTCAGTGTTGAGATCCACAGACAGCTGGGAAATGTAGTTCTTCACCGGTAATACATAGGACAGTGGCAATCCCACAAACTCTGCTGCTTTCTGCATCTGTAGGGATGTTGCAATATAGATCATGTTCTTTTATTCCTGCCTAACTACAACACATCTTATTGTTAAGCCATACACATAAGCACTGACTACCGACAGAAAATCAGAGTATACTCATTAGAGTTTTGTAGAAATAAAAAGCTTACAATGTGATGGATTATGGATGAATACTGTAATAGTGATTAAGTTAAGAGAAAAGGAAATAGGTTTCTAAAGTTTCCAAACACCAAAGGTGTGTGGGATTACTTGAAAATAGCACAAAACATAAAGGTGGTTTGAATATAGTAGTTTTGATGGCAGAGCACAGCAGGAGTGTGATGCAGCACCTGTAGCAAACTGATCAGTTCACTGATTCCATTGTTGCTAACAAGTTAACTTCTTGTCGTTGAGCTAAAACATTGGTAACAGCAGCATTTTAGATAAAAAAGAACAGTGGTTAAATTGGTTGCCTTGCAAAAATGCAGTAACTAGTGTTAAGAGATGTTTCCTGATTTCAGTCTAAACTGTGGTCATGACAGAGCAGGGGAGCATTTTCTATCACTAACTCCAACACTTTCCACCAGGTAAAACCAGCGTTCCCATCGACAAGGAAGAGTTCAACTGAAATGACAGTGAAATACTGAGCATTTATCACAAACAGCCCTTACATTCCCAACATTTATAAAAATTATGAAGTAATTCCTTTGCACAGATGTGATCTAAAAGCTCCCTAACTGTAATTGGTGTTTGTGTTAGAGTGTTTTGCCACAGTGTACTCTGGACTTTAGGCTTGATGGGACATATACATGGGACCTAGTAACATATTTTATTTCTGCTGAGATATGAAATGCCCAAAATAAAAAAAGTTATTTAGATTAGTCGATTAAACAATGAAATAGTCGATAGATCAATCAATAGAAAAATAGTAGTTAGTGGCAGCCCTAAAAAACATACTACCATGTGAGCAGTCACATGACTCCATCTGAAAGTGTAAAATCACAAGGCAACATAACTTAAGCAGCTAAAAAAATGCTGTGTACATTGTTCATTAATATATTTGTTAATTTAATGGAATCTATTTTTAATTATTTAATGACATTTAAATTATATAAAATTTGTGCTTAAATGTGCTTAAAATGTTGAAATTAATGTTTTAGTTACATCATGTCTTTTGGAAATCAGTTATTCTCCTACTCAACAATTCAGACAAGCATAAATATCAGATGGACATCTAAACTTCCTGTTTGCATTTCCAAGGTGGAAAAGAATAATTTTTGCTTTACAGATGCAAAGAGATGTAATGGTGAGGGGAACTATGAATACATTAATTAATACATTTCATCCCTTATATCACAACAGTGTTATTATTTCTAATATTCAAATATTCTGATAATATTGAAACCCATCAATGATACCTATTTCCAATTGGTCCTATTTCTAATGGCAATACAAACAATACATACCCATGAAACTGTATGTGGCCTACTGTATACAAAAAGCTGAATTTGAGTAGTACTATTGAGTACCTTGTCCAGTAGAACTCGGCTGGAGTAGACATATTTCACATCTTCATTTACTGCACAACACACCTGGTCTACATGTGTCAGCAGAATCAATTGAGAGATACCTGTGGTAGAATTGAAAATCAAAACAAAACAGGTTACCCCTAAGCTACAATTAGGACAGATAAATGCATATCACGTTGATCACAGTAACATGGATCAGCATGTGGAATTGGAGTTTTCTTTGTGCTAGCATGTAACTGAGTGCACTAGAATAGTTTCTAATCTTATGAAAATATTTTGAACCAATTCATATGGAAACATGGATTATTGAGCTGTTATATTCAGGGGGAAAAAAACAAACAAAAAAACAGTAAACTACATTATATTGTCATTCATGTGTTTGACACCTCACCAATGTTGTTGAATTTATTTCATATGTAGTCAAGATTAATTATCAAAACCTAAAATTCATAGAATTGTACTTTGATTTTGGCAAAATATTTTAATTTTTAACAATACAAATGCATAAATAGTAATGTAATCAAATTCCAAATAGCAAAGTTCTGTTCCAGATTTGGTTTACATCCTCCAATTTCATCCCCCCACTTACTGCATGGATTGATGGCACTTGGGCAGACTGCACCCAGTTACAACATGTGGCCATGTGCACCAGCTTAGGGTCATGTGTGACTCAGATATGATATAGAAAATATCAGCCACAAGATTTCTTTTGTCCCCCCAACCCCTTTTTAGGCAACTTTTGGGTCACACAAAATTTTCCAGCAGGCAGCACTGCCATTTCGGTGCCAGAACAAGCCCAGATAGGTTTTGATACATGCAACGAAATTCATGTTTTCAATATGTGTGCCACATCCTCTGGCTATCTGGGATGATTCATTTCACTGAATAAATGAGAATAAAAATGAGTACTAATAATTCAATTTACAATCTGAATTAGTTCACATGCTCACACACAAAAAAAGACCAATAATGTACAAGCATGCTCCACAACTCTGGAAAGTCAAAACAAAACAAAATTAAACATTTGGTCAAAAGCTTAATAACAAACTCACAGGTATTTTCACAGGTTTTAAATAATTTTGCCACTTTTTCACCACTTCATAAATGAACGAGTATAAATTTATATTTATCTTGCTTCAAAGAAAAAACAATTACAAAACTACAATTTAAAATTATTTATTGAACACTGAATATTAACATTACAACATACTTAGAAACAACGCACAATATGACGTAAACTGTGCCCCCTATTGACAATTCAGCAGAACATCATCTGCAAATGGCAAAGTCATTCTCTGACACTTTTAACACTTAACACACAGTCTCACCAGTGGAATTTGGCAAGTGTTCTTGCAAGTGTTCAGCTAGAAATGTGATGTAACATATTTGAATTCCATTATCAGTCAGTTTCAGTGTATACATGAATTGATGTCCAAAAGTGTCACCACTACATTAAAATGAGAAAAAGAAAAAAAAATTCTAAAGGAGCCTTGATCTAATCTTGTCTGCACAGTTCTTGTTTGTTGATTCCCCACACTGTGCCACAGATGACATACAGCTGAGATGTACAAATTCTAGAACTCACAGAGGACTCAAGCCAAAAAAGGTTGCTGCCACAAACAGAATTATCTTGTAAATAGGGTTAAATGCTTCCATACAGCCAACATATTTTGCTGCATTACAAAGAGCACCTACCTCCATGATAGTTTTGATTTGTTTGCATCATTATAAATGTCATTGTTTCTTATAAATGAGTTGATCTTTTCACTTACCTGAACACTAAAGGTGCCTTTTTTGGCTGTGCATTGCAAAAAGTATATTTTTTCAGTGGTGCTCTACAAATATAAGTTTCAATTCTTAGTAATCCCTCACCCATGTCTGATACAGTGGTGTGGATCTTCCTGAGGTTGTTTCGCAGGCTGACGGAGTAGGAGGTCACTTTGGAGGCATCAAGCACAAAGAGGACACCGTGAACCTGGTCTTTCAAAGTGGGTGCTGCTCTGTAGCCACTGACCTTATCACTGATGGGCATATCACTTTGGAACTGCAAAGCACAATGTAACTCAGCTGGAAATATTATAAACTCCTTCAATAAAATGTTTAACCCCATCACATCACAAAGATTATTTTATCTATATTACCTAGAAAACTAGACAGAATGTAATGCAAGCTATAGGAATGAGTAAGGGAACCCTGGCTTTGGTGCTAAAGACTAAGCATGTATCTGGACCTTTAAATGCCTGCCACGGAGGAGGGGTAGCTTGACACTGGTCAACATAGCAAACCAAACCCACCGGGCAAACGTTACATAAATGTAGTCCCAAAATGTTGTTGTTATTATTATTATTATTATTATTATTATTATTATTATTATTATTATAAGAAATATGACTTTAAAATAAGAAACAAGAGACAATACTTGATATTATATAAACATTGTATTATTTAATATATTAAATGTACATGAAAACAAAAAGGACATTTTAAAAACAGAATGTGCATTTGTTTGCAAATTACATTTAGCAGTCAGCCTAACATCAAAGTATATTCTGAAATTTAATATAAATATCTGAAATGTATAAATTTATAAAGCATAAATACTAAAATATATTAGATCCGAATTTATTCTGACAACTGGACACCAAATTTCAATGTTTCTACAAAAACACTTTAGGAGTTTTGTCATAATGTTATGGCTGATCTGTGTATACATAGTGGTTGTGTGTTTGTGTGTTATGCTGGTATGAGTGGATCAGACACAGCAGTGCAGCTGGAGTGTTTAATCAGAACATCCAAATACAGTACCTGATATCCTTCTGGAACATGACCCTTAATGACCGCCAGTGTATCAGAGAGAGACAAACCAGTAAAGTCTTCATCTCCAATGGCCATCACATCACATAAGCTCAGAGCAGCAAAAGGACCACTTTTCTCTACCCGAATACCATATGATTTCAGCTAGATGAGAGAAAAAAATTTAAGGGAGAGAAATAGTCAGTCTTTCCAGTTATATCCGTCAATCATTTAATGACTGTTTAAAGGCAATCCTATCAAAGTTCTGTATGATGGTTTAAGATGTAAACTAACTGCAGAAGACTCAGACTGTCATGATCATTTCAGAGGAAACTGCTTGGATGGTCAGGAACAACAGGCAGGTACATGCTTGCCATGAACTACAAGCTGTTGGATCTATCACTATCTACAGAAAAGAGAATTCTACAACACCATGAACTGGCTGCAAGTGAAAGTATGCACTTTGGCCACATGGACAAACAAAAAGCCTCCTGGTGGAACATTTATGGTCAGATAGAAAAGATGTTTGTACGTGTAAAGGTGATACTGTACCAACTGCTGAGCATAGTGGTGGTAGCAACATGCTTTGGAACTGTTTTGCTGCCTGTCAAACTGGTACACTGCACAAAGTGAAAAAATTGATTTTTCTTGATACCTTCTTGCTGAAACTTCCTACTGTTGTGCCAACGTTTGGCAGGTGTATGATGCGTCTGAACATGGTTGATTTGATTGAGTTGACAAGGCTGGATTTCCCAGAACCCACTGGGCCCAAAAGAAGAACCTTGACTTGTGACACTGTGTCCACTGCCAGTTTATAAGAGACAAAATTCTCTCTCAGCTCCTTCCTGCTCCTAAGAAACAAAGATGGTTTACTCTGGGATTAAGAGTAATATGCATTCTGTTTATGTAATTTCAAAATGTTCATTTGGTAAATAAATTTTGTTTGGCAAAGAAACATTTTTGATGTTGATCTACCACTCCATTAAACATTCTGAATGTTCAATAAATACATAAACAATTGTCTTAATTTGTGCATTTGTAAAGCAATATATATATATATATATATATATATATATATATATATTACTTTACAAATAAACTTTTTTTCTGCTCCCCCACTTTCTATGTTCCTCTCCACCCCCATTTGTGGTGCACACTAAGGAGGGGGCATAAGACTTTCATCACATGATCATCACATTTTTAATATGTTTAAATACAGTAAAAAACAGGTGCATTGTGGTGTCCTATTATTTTAGCATTGTATTTTCATATCAAATGTCATCATTCAGCTAAAATACTGTTTAGTCCATATTGCCAAGCCTTAGTGTAAATACAAAAGACCAGAAACATGCTGTTATGGTCATATCATGTCACACAAGGTCAACCATCATCTTTCTTGTAATTCACTTACTCATCCGTCCAGGACAACTCTCTCCACGGGCAAGGCAGAACATCTCTCACATCTAAAGGAAAGCAATCATCAGATTTTAAAGCCACAACAGAAGACAACAGATGCTGAACTCGACTTTTCCTCCAGTAAACTGACCCTGGACCCGGAGGAGCTCCACATCCACACTGCTCTGTTCCGCAGTCCAGGCGCAGCTGTAGGTCAGGTCTGGGCTGAAGGTTACATACATCTTGTGATCTATGGAATAGAGGTGTAAATGCTTCCCAAAGGAGACAGCCACTGGAGCTGCTGGACTTTTTGCCTTTACCCGAACTGCATGAGAACCCAAACGTACGCTCTGAGAGGCTGGGACTGAATGGATCCCGAGGACAGGGGCTGGAGAAGAGCCCAAAGGGGCCAAAGAGCCAAACGAGCTGAACGCAGGATCAGTGCTGCTTTCACCTGAATCACTGAAATGAACCTGCACCGCTTTCTCAGAATTTAACACAGGAAAACGTTTGGTCTTCGTGTTGATCTCGAACAGAAACGCCTTTGCATCAGCAAACTCCCTTCCAGCCTTCAGAGACTTACTGGTGAAGCCTCCTCTGACGACCCCCGACTGCAGAATCACCGCGACCACAAACTCTCCGAATTGGTCGAAGTGGGAGAGCAGGGTGTTGAGGTCGGCTCCGTGGTGGCTGCTCTTATAGAGGAGATGAAAGCGAACAGGCCGCTGGAATAAACCCTGCATGCTCAGCTCCTTCTCACCGTCCAGAGAAGATACGATGGACGCCATTTGATAAAGTTATCAGATGAAGTAAAAGCGCTGCTTTCGTTTCAGCCTAAACTGCACCCTGCCACGCTCCCTTCTAGCGGCGTACCGCCGCGCGCATGCGCACTTCACCTGTCTACACTTTCGTTTTTCTTACAAAATGTCATATAAACTCTGATTAACTGTGTCATATAAACTGATTGTATCATATAAACTCTGATTAATTGTATCATCCAAAGTCTGATTGTTTGACAGTTTGCTAAAGATTACATGGACAAGCCAGAAGGATACTGAAACAATGTTTTGTGGAAGGATGAGGCCAAAAAAAACCCTTTGCTTTAAATGAGAAACATTATGTTTGGAGAAAAGTAAAAAACTGCATTTCAATATGAAAACCTCATTTTATCTGTGAAACAAGGTAAGGGTCATATCATTGTTTACCAAGCAAAAGGCCTGACCTTTTGGATGGACCTGAAGCAAACAGTTCCATGGGAGGAATACCACTAACATATCTAACAGAGCTGAATATATTTATATTGGAGAATGGACAAAAATTTCTCCAAGTGAGTAACAATTTAGTTGCACCAGATACTGAGACTCCCACCTTACTGTGGTGGATGGGTTTGTGTGCCAGAATGATCCAAGGAGCTATGTTGCCCAGGGGTTTTATCCCCCTGTCAGGATCTCCCATGACAAACAGGTCCAAGGTGACAGGCTTGACATTGGAAGTAAGGAATGCCGTCAAGCTGAAGAAGAAGACCTATGACCATGTTGTCCTCTGGGTCTTCTGACACAGCTGACAGGTACTGGGAGGCTAAGCGTGCTGCTGCTGGGGCGGTTAAGCAGGCAAAAACCAGGAGCTGGGAGGAGTTCAGGGAGGCCTTGGAGAAGGACTCTCAGTTGGCCCTGAAGCAATTCTGGCAAACCGTCCAGTGCCTTAGAAGGGGGAAGCAGTACCTTGCCAACACTGTTTACAGTGCAGGTGTGGAGCTGTGACTAGGGATATTGTTGGGCAGTGGAAGGAATACTTTGAGGATCTCCTCAATCCCACCATCACGTCTTCCAATGAAGAAGGTGAGGCTGAGGACTCTGAGGTGGACTGCAAGCTCCTCAGTGGTGGGGTCCTAGGTTGGATGAGATCCGCTGGAGTATCTCAAGTCTCTAGATGCTGTTTGGCTGTCTTGGTTGACACGCCTCTGCAACATTGCGTGGCAGTGCCCCTGGAGTGGCAGACTGGGCTGGTGGTTCCCCTGTTTAAAAAGGTATACTATAGGGGGATCACACTTCTTAGTCTCCATGGGAAAGTCTACTCCAGGGTACTGGAGAGACAAATTCGGCAGTTAATCGAACCTTGGATTCAGGAGGAACAATGTGGTTTTTGATCTGGCTGATCAAAAACCCTCCAGAGGGTGCTCAAGGGTTCATGGGAGTTTGCCCGACCAGTCCATATGTGTTTTCTGGAATTGCTGAAGCCATTTGACCATGTCCCTCTGGGTATTCTGTGGGGGGTGCTCCAGGAATACGGGGTCTGGGGCCCTCTGTTAAGGGCTGTCAGGTCTTTGTACGACCAGAGCAGGAGCTTGGTTCGCATTGCCAGCAGTAAATCTGGTCTGTTCCCGGGGTATGTTGGACTCCAGCAGGGCTGTCCTTTGTCACCAGTTCATAATCTTTATGGACAGAATTTCTAGGCGCAGCCAGGGGTCAGAGGGGGTCTGGTTTGGGAACCACAGGATATATGTGGGTATTGACTGAAAGGACAAGATTGCGGATACAAGCAGCCAAAATGAGTTTCCTCTGTAGAGTGGTTGGGTGCTCCCTTAGAGATAGGGTGAGATCCATGGTCACCCAGGAGGAGCTCGGAGTAGAGCCGCTGCTCCTCTACATCGAGAGGAACCAGTTGAGGTGGCTCGGGCACCTTTTTCGGATGCCCCCTGGACGTCTCCCCGGGGAGGTGTTCAAGGCATACCCCACCGGGGGAGACCGCGGGGTAAACCCAGGACACGCTGGGCATGTCTGGGCATCCCTGCCTAGACTGCTACTCCCGTGATCCGTCCCCGGATAAGCGGAGGAAGATGAACAGACGGATGGATAGATATTGAAAGCAAAGATTCCCATTTTTTGCCACTATAATATTGAACAATTTTCTTCAATAAATAAATGCTTTGGTGGTCTTTATCTTCTGTCTAAGAGAGAGAGAGAATTTCAATACCAATATTAAGAAACAATAAGGAATAAAAATGCCTATTGACACAAACGTTGCTAAATACCCATCATGGTTAGTCTGACAGGCTGTAACTGATTGGTAATTTCATGTATTTGCATTTGTATTTAGGATTCTAATAGGCTTTCTACTAGATTTTTGTGCATTGCTGAGATGATTTGATTACATTCAATGACAAGAGCATTAATGAGTTCAGTATGTTGGATGATCACCATCCCACTTCATCAACTCCCAACTCATCCCAAAATACTGGATGGAACATCATCATTCCAGGAAACATGACAGGATTTCTTTACTGGGACTAGACAGACTGTGTGTGTGCATTTGCACATCTGTGTCAGCAATGGATGCAATTTAAAGTATGTGGATGCATTCATTAGAGGGTGTGAATACAACAATTTGGACATATAGTTTATGGACACTTTATTGTACAGGAGAAATCAGGATTATGTCTGAGACAGTGACATTTTGGTTGGTTATTATTATTAATAATTATAATTGTTATTATTATTATAATTATTATAATTATAATTATTATTATTATTAATAATAATAATAATAATAATAATAATAATAATAATAATAATAATGATAATGATGTACTGACTAGTTTAATCCAGAAGGGGGCGACATGTTTCTCATAACAGACAGTAAAATTGAGCAGTGTGTGGGAGGTTCTGTGGTTGATGTTCTTATTAGTTCTGTATCCTGCACATTAAACATCATTTTAATGATGTTTAAGACGTTTTTCATGAAGCATAAAATAAGGACGGCGCAGACTGCAGTGACAGGGGGCACTCTTACGCATTGTACATGTTCCTCTTTCAGGCAAGTTGAGGAACAGCCGTGGGTCTTTCCTGCTCTGCACTGGCAGTAGCGCTGAGTCTGAGGCTCTGTGCGCTCTCCTCTCCTGTTTACACTCTAGTTTCTGAGCCAGTAAACATGCTGCTCGCTATATAAGTTGTCTAACCCTGCCCTTGTGAACTTATTACATGTTTTGAAATCTAGCTGCTTTTCAGTCCAGGTAGGGGCTTATTCCGGTAAGTACCAGTTTATTTATTACTGGCCATCATTAATAACATCTAATAACATCTAAAAAGACAGCTGAGGCTTTGAGTAGAACATAGTGCTGCAGGCTGTTTGGCTCCTGCGCCCTTTGCCTCAGATTTCTGCATGAAAGGAAGACAGAGGGCTGGCTGGACAGACCGACCCAGATCAACCCTCTCAGTCCAGAGGTGGTGGACTATATATCTTAGGCTTGACTGTTTGTCCGTCCATTTTTAAGCTGATCCGTGTAGACACCATGCTGCTATCTCCCTCTGAGCTGTGGACAGGGTGTGTGGACTACATCTCCAGACCCTGCACTTTGCTCCTCAGCCTTCTTACTGCCTCCCTCTTCTGCCTGTGGGGTCCTAAGGGGCAGGTCAGTGCACTACAGGGCTATTATTGGGTCACTATATGGTTCTGGGCTCCTGTAACTAATAGCATTGCTCTCTCTCTCTCTCTCTCTCTCTCTCTCTCTCTCTCTCTCTCTCTCTCTCTCTCTGTGAGTGTGAATTTTGGTTATGGTAGATTGTACTGGACTCAGTCTCTCTGGATGTAAAACTAGTGCTTAATCCTTGGTCTTCATTCTTACTGTCTCTTTGTGTTGGTGCATCAGCAGGGATAATGGCAGAGCCGTGTGTCGGTTTGCTTTTTCCTTGCTTTCTCATGTATTCAGTCATTAATTCATCCACCCACAGCATATCTTTAATGAGATGTACTCACTTTAAACATGAATCCAGTGCCTTTAGGGAGGGGCGCTGGACTACTGGATGGCAGAAATGTTTTTGGGCCATGTTTGACTGACTGTGATTTTGTTAAATATTTGTGTTGCTGTTGCTCATTCATTAATTCACTCACTCACTCACTCACGTTCTTGTTCTGTTTTGTGGTAGTGTTTGTGTTATTTTGTACTAATGCCTGATTTTTATAATTCTGAGTATGTCTTTCTCGTACTCAGCATCTGCCTCATTCAAAACCCTTTGTTTTCTCACTTTTGTCTAAGTGTTGGTCCACCAGTTTGTACTTTTTTTGGTTGGACTGACCTGGGTTCTTCTGTTGAGTGAATGTTTCTCTCTCTGTCTCTGTGTCTCTGTCTTTCTCTCAGGTGCCTCTATTGGTTTGTGGTGATGGCTTTCGGGCATTTCTGCAGATGCACTGTCCTCTCGTGCTGGAGCATTTCTGTCCTACACCGTGGTGCTGGGGTGGGCGGCTGCAGACGCTCGTGCGAGTGTTCCTCAAATCTAACTCTGACGTTACGTACCGCAAGTATGAACTTTTTGGTTATAATATAATAACAATAATAAGATGATCTTAATACTATATATTAACACTATGAGTATTAAATTGGTAATAATCAGTCACTGCAGTGTTTTTTTTCCATTTATATAATTTCGCCCAAATTTGGACGTGCCAATTACCCAGCCCCATTAGGACTCTCCCCATCACATACAATACTCCCAACACTAGTAAGGAGAATACAAGCAAAAAAACAAGCGCACACTTCCTCCAAAACATATGAAGCCAGCCACTGCTTCATTTCAAGCTGCTGGCAAGCTTAGAGGAAAGTGCCGGTCATCTCAGATACAATGGCTAATACCTGTGCTGGCCAGCATTGCATTGGATGTGATGTGGGGAGAGAGCATCATCTATCCACCCATAGAAAGCTGATTGCAAGCAGCAGGACCCAGATTTTGAACCTTGGATCATAGTGCTAGTGCATTAGGCCACTGATCCACTCAGAGCTGAGGGAATTATTTCTGACCTGTAATTCCTAGGAGCAATTTGTAGCAAAAAGTCAGCTTTTACACAAACATGCTCTTCAAACACACATGAATCCCTATGCCAGTAACTACTTGTCCGTTTGATTGGCACTCCCATGATTTCTCGATATGAACTGTTTTTCGGGTGGACCTCTTTGTTGTGAACTTTGGTTCTGGCTTTATGTTCATCAAAATTTGCGGATATCTACTATGTTCTGTGGAACTGCGATCAAGTAAGTTTAAAAGACCACCAATACTGCCACCCTCATCAGAGGAATACCAATTATCCCTCATTGAGATGATGACTCTGTGGCACTTAAAGGATGTGGAGCTGATCAAGAAGCTCTGAGAAAATGAAATGAACAAATCAAACAAACCTGCTCTTCTCAGAACTATAATTTGACCAACCATGACCCCACATGATGGTTCAAGGTGCATTATATTTACATTTACATTTTGCGGCATTTAACGTGTGCTGTTACACCCCAAATTAATGCACTTTATCAAGTGACACATTTGATAAAGGGGAATTCCAGGGGAACCAAGCATCAGGATCCAGCACAATTAGCTCAAGCATATAAAAATCATTTCCTGCTTTAACCCACCAACAGGAATCTGTTTCTCTAGGATCCTATAGATTAATACTGTTAAGTTCAGGTACAGGAGCTTCATTTGTATACATGCAGTATGTCAGATATACTACTTCCATGTAGTGTCTCAGGACAGCTCTGTTTTGTGAATATGATGTATGTGTTAGTACTAGGTATGGGCAATATGGTAAAAATATTGTTTCATGATATTTAAAGACATTTTCACCATATATGATATTTGTGATATGACACACAGACCCAAAGCACCAGTAGCGACAGTTTCTTAAAAACTAATGTCATGAAATGTGCAGCTGCTCAATGTTTAAGCTCTGACAGTATCCATCTTAAGGTCTTAAAAGTGAGTCATGATAACAACGTTTTGCACAGTATGGTAAAATAGTGTGATATTGTCCTCTCCTAGTTAGTATTGGGTATATATAAAAATAAAAATTAACATTTTATACCTTCCAATTTCTCAGTGAGCTGATCAGGACAGGAGATGGTGGTCAGATCTCTCTGGATTGGGTAGATAACCCTAACAGTGCCAAACACCCACAAAGCTCCACACGACCGACGGTGCTGCTCCTGCCTGGTCTGACAGGAAACAGCCGGCAAAAATACATCTTGTCTGCGGTTCATCAAGCTACATGCCATGGATACAGGTATGTGAGTGTGTGTATCTCCAAACTACTCTTGGCAATATTTATGTTTATTTTTTTTATAGTTTTGACAAACTACCTCATTCATACAGTCAACATATTGCTGCTCAATGAGGAAAGAACATTTCTGAACATTGATGAACTTAATAAATTAAAATAAATAAAATAGGCATATGTACTTATTCATATAGATTCAGTGGTCACCCTTTGTCAGTCTTTATTTTTTTAAAAATCTTTAAAAGGGTCGAAGATACTGTGAAATAGTTCTTGTTTTTCCCTAAGCATGTCGGAGACTTTCTCCTTTGGTAAGTATATATAATATATATATATATATATATATATATATATATATATATATATATATATATAGTTCCTTGAGCCAGTACAGTGTATTTGGTTGGCCCTTCCTTTTCCAAGTGTGATGACCCTCTTTTCCCCTGAAGATAGCAGATATTGATTAACATCCTTTGGGAAGCATTTGTTTTGTGTTTGGTTGGTTAAAGTTCAAGAATGAAATTCAAGTTTAATTGATAGTATAATCTTCAGTTATGGATTTTATCTCCCACCAACTTTCCCTAAATCTCAAACATTTCCTCATACAATGATGGTGTCTTGGGACTTAACATGTCCTAATCCCCAATACCTATTTTGCTATGTCTGCTTGTAGATCCCCTTCTCATGCTTTACATTTACACTTGTTATCTAAAAGTATGGTGCATTCTTAATGGCTTTGTAGATCACTGCTGTTAGTTTTCTGTGAAGAATTTTGTTTAACTGGTGCTTAGGTATTGTTGCATTTGGTGCAGTTTTGATTTAGCTTGTATACCCTTCAAAGTTTTAGTTTCAGTGCAAAGAAGTTTCTTGTGGGGTTTTGACTCTTCTTGATTCTTCTTTCCTAGGTGTGTGGTGATGAATAACAGAGGTTTTGGAGGAGAGGAGCTTCTGGTGAGGAACTCTTTATGGAATTCTGCATTCTTTAATAGTATTGTAATTAAATACAGGAGATTTTTAAAAAGGATGTTGCCAGCAAAGGTTTGTATATAGAACTGTGCAGACGTCCACCCTTCATTGATTTTATTTCCAGTCAGAATGGCCTTTAATTACAGGTTGTTTGCTCTTCTACTGATGTTTCTGAAGAGATTCGACATAAGATAAGAAAGGCTAAAATCAAAGAACAATAGTTTAATTAGTTTAAACTGTTTAGAAGCTCTGAGAAAATGAAACAAAAAAATCAAACAAAGCTGATCTTCTCAGAACTATAGTTTGACCAACCCACAGCCCTGACATTGAAAATATTTGGTATGATTTTTGTGGTGAGAAATATCTTTTGAATTGAATGGAATTTGTAAGTGAATTAAGGTAAACGTGGGTGCATTAAACACTCAAACATCTGATGGTTTTAGTAGAAGCTTTACTGTTTTCTGTTAAATCTCTTTTCTGAGCCTTCCTGGTGCTGAAAAATGTCTAACTTTCTGTTCTGTTAAAGTAATGCTTTTTATTATTTACTGAAAAATAACAGCTTCAAAATTGTGATAATACTCCACAGATTTGTAATAAGCATTATAATATATCTGTTGTCTTTGGTTTAGCTAACTGCTCTATGTAATTTTGGTGAAGTGGGGGGTACTTGCAAGAACTAAGTAACACTACATAACCATATTCATAGCCATGTAAAATCTTCTAATATTACACTAGTCCACATGCTTGTTCACTTTCATTGATTTTTTTTTTCTCAGCTTGTCCAGAAAAGCATGTCCTTTAGCGGGGGCTCAAAATTACACTGACTGTAATTCACAACTATATGGGGAGCTCAGGAACAAGAAATACCAATTAGCAATCTTTGTAGAATTGTATAGTCAGTGAAAGGTGTTCTCTGACTTTGTACTTTTACACCCTCCCATGCTGCTACATCTGGAGGACATATTTATCTCATGCTGTATATTCCATAAATGTCATAATACATGGCCGAAAGTGTTGGCACCCCTGAATTTTCTCCAGAAAATGAAGTATTTCTCCCAGAAAATTTACATACGCTATTACACGTTTTGTTATATTTCCATTGTGTGTATTGGAACAACACAAAAAACTGAAGAAAAAAGGCAAATTTGACATAATTTAACACAAAACTCCAAACATGGGCCAGACAAAATGATTGGCACCCTCAACTTAATATTTGGTTGCACAACCTTTGGGAAAAAATAACTGAAATCAATCGCTTCTTATAACCCTCAACAAGCTTCTTACACCTCTCAACTGGAATTTTGGACCACTCTTCTTTTGCAAACTGCTCCAAGTCTCTCATATTTGAAGGGTGCCTTCTCCCAACAGCGATTTTAAGATTTCGCCACAGGTGTTCAATGGGATTTAGATCCGGACTCATTGCTGGCCACTTTAAAACTCTCCAGCGCTTTGTTTCCATCCATATCTGGGTGCTTTTTGAAGTATGTTTGGGGTCATTGTCCTGCTGAAAGACCCATGACCTAGGACGCAAACCCAGCTTTCTGACACTGGGTCCTACATTGCGACCCAAAATCCTTTGGTAATCTTCATATTTCATGATGCCTTGTACACAGTCAAGGCACCCAGTTCCAGAGGCAGCAAAACAACCCCAAAACATCTTTGAACCTCCACCATATTTGGCTGTAGGTACTGTGTTCTTTTCTTTGTAGGCCTCATTCCGATTTCGGTAAACAGTAGAATGATGTGATTTACCAAAAAGCTCTATCTTGGTCTCAACTGTCCACAAGATGTTTTCCCAGAAGGATTATAGCTTACTTACATACATTTTGGCAAACTGCAGTCTAGCTTTTTTATGTCTCTGTGTCAGCAGTGGGGTCCTCCTGGTCTTCTGCCATAGTATTTCATTTCGTTCAAATGTTGACAGATAGTTCGAGCTGACAATGATGCACCCTGTGCCTGCAGGACAGCTTGAATTTCTTTGGAACTTGCTTGGGGCTGCTTATCCACCATCCGGACTATCCTGCATTGCAACCTTTGATCAATTTTTCTCCTCCGTCCACGTCCAGGGAGATTAGCTACAATGCCATTGGTTGTAAAGTTCTTGACTATGTTGCGCACTGTGGACAAAGGAACATCAAGATCTCTAGAGATGGATTTGTAACCTTGAGATTGTTGATATTTTTTCCACAATTTTGGTTCTCAAGTCCTCAGACAGTTCTCTTTTCCTCTTTCTGTTCTCCATTCTTAGTGTGGCACACACAGACAAACAATTCGAGGATTGAGTCAACTTCTCTCCTTTTTATCTGGTTTCAGGTGTGATTTTTAAATTGCCCACACCTGTTACTTATCACAGGTGAGTTTGAATGAGCATCACATGCTTGAAACAAAGTTATTTACATCAATTTTGAAAAGGTGCCAATAATTTTGTCCAGCCCATTTTTGGAGTTTTGTGTTAAATTATGTAAAATTTGCCCTTTTTCCTCTGTTTTTTTGTGTTGTTCCAAAACACACAAAGGAAATAAACATGTGTATTGCAAAAATGTTCTGGGAGAAATAATTCATTTTCTGAGGAAAATTCAGGGGTGCCAACTCTTTCGGCCATGACTGTATATATATTTTATTTTTTTCACTGCTGATGAGTAGTCAGTATTTGTTTTGCCAGAGCAGGCATGCACTCCCCTCCAAAAGTATTGAAACAGTGAGGCCAGTGATGTTCTCTGGCACTGTGTGAGATGGCTGCCTTTCCAGTAGCTCCATAGTTTTTAACTCTTTAAACCTCTTCTTCCCTTTTCTACCATCTTTGGTAGAGCTGGAATTAGACACCTCATTCTTGCAGAGATGAGGAGGAGACCCCAGGGCTGCAATTCTGCATCTAAGCTAAAGGCTAAGACAACCTCTACCTGCTACATTGAGCCCACTTGCACTTGGATAAGGGGAACAGCACAGTGAGGATCCTGTTCTTGGACTTCTTAAGTGCCTTCAACACCATCCAGCCCCTTGTGCTTCCGGACAAACTGAACAGCATGTATGTGGTCCCCAGCCTGGATCTTTAGCCACCACACTGACAGGCCATAGTATATCAAGCTGAAGGACATCATGACTGACACTGTGATAAGCAGCACTGGAGCACCTCAGGTCACTGTGCTGGCTGCTCTTCTCTTCAGTCTGTACACAGTGGACTGCTACAATTCAGAGCTGTATCACATTCAGAAGTTTGCTGATGTCCACCATCAACAGGGAAGAGTATTGGAGCTTGGTAAGGGACTTTGCTGTTTGGGGCCACAGGAACCATCTGCAGCTCAGCACCTCAAAGACCAAGGAGCTGGTGATTGACCTTGGGAGGTCCAGACCAAAGTCACATATCCAAGAAGCACACATCTAGGCTGGACAAACTGATCAGGCGGGCTGGCTTTGTGGTCGGCAGGGATCTGGACTATGAGCAAACTACTGGACATTATGGGCAATGGCAGTCACCCTGTCCACACTGTCATCAGCCACCAGAGGAGCATATTCAGTGACGGACTGGGCCTTCCCAAATGCAGGACCAAAATGCTGTCCCTTACGCTATCAGACTTTACAACAACTTCCTTCCTTGCTTCTTGCTGTAGACTGAAAACATTTGGTTTTGACATTAAAATATCAACGTTTCAGCTTTTATTTCTAGGTATTTACATCTGGATCTGATACACAGTTCCTAAAACAGCACTTTTTGTCTGAACCCATCGATTTTTGAAAACTATTGGAACATGAAACTGATGGGTGTGTGTTGTTGCCCAGGTGTGCCCTGTTTCATTGGTTATTAAAACAAAAATATAATTTATTTAGAATGTCTATTCTCAGTTTCAGGTTTGGGTTTTGCCTGTGCAGACTATGCATTTACTGTTAGAGGAGTAACCAACATGAAAAGAAGAGAGCTTTCTATGGATCAAAAATAAGATGTTGTGAAGCTGAGAAAAGATGGAAAATCAATCAGAGCCATTGCACAAATATTGGCCATAGCAAGTACAACCGTTTGGAATGTCCCAAAAAAGAAATTCATCACTGGTGTATAATGTAACAGTAGATCCTTCATTATGCAGCAAGATAATGACCTAAACATGCTGCCAAAACTACAAAGGAGTTCATTAGTGGCAAGAATTGGAAAGTTTTACTGGCCTAGCTGAAATATTAAATACTAAATATTGATCTCATTTTAATGTCAACCCCAAACGCTTTCAGTCTATTGCACAAATAATGGATTGGCCTCACTGTTCCTTCTGGAGGAAGTGCAGTGGATTACGGGGTATACCCATTCAGTGATTTTTCAGTATTCAAGATTACATGTGCTTTGCAATATGTGCTGTTGAAAGTTTGTAGTTAGTAGTTTTGTGTTGCACAAGCAGAGAAGGTGACTTTTATCTAGTTATATCTTGTGTGTTTCAAAGTCCACTTTCTTCCTTTTAATTTTTCTATTAACCCCACCCTGTCAGACCCCTCTTACATTCTGTGCTGCTGATACATCAGATGTGGAGACAGTTGTTAATCATGTCAAAGAACTCTATCCTCAAGCACCTCTGCTCGGAGCTGGTGTGTCACTTGGAGGGTAAGAAAAACACACGCTCACACACAACCAGGTGCCATTGCAAAGACACACTTTCACTCGCAGGGTGTGTGCATACTTGTCAGATTAAACAAGCCCTGGTGCAGTTGGTCTTTTACTGTAATTTGTTAAATTAAGCTGAACACTGCCTTGAAATTCTAGTATGTACTAAACAAACGTATTGATAACAGGAGGGCCTCAGTCCATTTCTAAATGAATTCTGGTGAGGGACATATAAAGTACGAAAAACAATATAAACTAAAGGTATCTTAACAAACCAGGATATGATTCATCATGGGGAAGACTCTGTGCAGACCTGCCCATGTTTCTGTTCGTTAACTTCCGTCTGGATGCTTTAGTTTACCACTACCACACTACAATTTGTTTCAAAATTGGTCACCATTTCAATTACATTCCGTATGCAGAGTTGGGTAATCCTGGTCCTGGATGAAGTGCCAGCTTCCTGCACAATGTGTTGATTTCCCTACTCTAACAGTACTACTAAATCTGGCAATTAACAGGTAAGTTGAACTTGAGCTTGAGCTGGTAGAGCACAAGACTGTTCGGTTGTCTAGTACTCCAGGACCAGGATTGCCTTCCCCTTGTGCCACAATATCTGTAAATGATGATGTTAGCCTAGCATCTCATATTTAAGATATGGTTATAATATCTTGGCTGATTAACTGTATCTTGGATCAGTGATTAATTAAGTGTATTGGATTTTAGCTGAACTGCTCCTTTTAAAATACCCATATACAAAATACAAAAATAACTTCTAAACTTAGGAAGTGTTGCATATGAACAGCAGTCTTACGATCATTTTCCAACTTTCAACTTTTGATGTTAGTAAGACAGCTACCTTCAAAAGCCAGTTTTGGTCAGAGCGGACTGTTGAGACTTAATCACATTCGTTTTTGATTGTTCTTGAGTGAAATTACCTCTTAGTGAGCGATTCTGCAGCAGCAACTTCCACAGTACAATGAACATTGCAATTTCAGTAAACCTTTAACATGCAAACATTTGACATGAAACTAACAATGCTCCTGCTTTTGTTGCACAATTTTTGAAAGGACAGCTCTGCTCTGAAAATTTAGGAAGGAGGAAACACCAGTTTCAGCAAGGTATTAGCAGGGCCACTTCTTCCCCACTGGCTGTAAATAAACCTATAAGAAGATGACACCTATATTGTCTCTACATTTGTGCTTTTATTGTTGTAGTAGGTGAATTAGTCAGTATGCTGATTGCTACAATCTCAGCATAGTGAACCTGAAGACACATCACACTTTTGTCTTCAGTTTATGTTAAGAATTAGTGTGTGGCACTGTAGTATATTTAGTATATCCAAATTAAATATACTTATCTTTTGTGTTTTTACTGTTATAGAAGCCAAGTTAGCCACCTTGCTAATTGCACAATTTCAACTTGCACTGTTGCTGTCAACCATGCCAGTTTTTTTTGCATTGTCTCTGGTTCTAGCACCTTGCTTTTGTTAAATATTAAATACAGGTTTAGTTTTTTTGTATGTTTTATGTTACCTGTGTCCTACATTTGTATTTTGCAACATTTACTGTGTTTTTTTCCCATGTAAATTGTTCTTTTATCAGTTACAAAGCTTATCTTTTTATTGTATGCTTGTGTTATAAGCTTAAAGTTGATAAGTAATTTATATAAAGCCTATTTAATGGGTTGTTTGACCTGTTGTTGAACTTTGTTGCAGTATGTTGTTACTGAATTATCTGGCTCGTAAGGGACGGGGCTCCAAGGTTATTGCCGGTCTTACCATGTCGGTGAGCTGGAATTCATTTGAATCCTGCACATCCCTGGAGCAGCCAATCAACAAATTCATTTTCAATCGCCATCTTGCCACCAACTTATGCCTTGCCATCAAGAGGTTAGTCTAACAGCATGATCACTGATCATTAGGTCATTAGATTTTTTTCTTCAAAACAGTAGAGGTAATTCTCTGGCACTGTGTCTCATTCTGATCTCAGACACAGAAAAATCCTGGAGAAGGTGATAGATGTGGACCATGTGTTAAAGGTATTTACTACTGTTTCTCCAGTTTTATTTTGTTAGCTTAACAATAAATTGATATTGTTATATTTCAAGATGTGTTAACAGAAATACAGTCCTAAAGCAGACAACAAAGTGTCACTCAGATTATTTGTGTTTCACTGAAAAAAGGGTTCTTTAGTAAAAGCAGTGGTTCAATATAGTTCTCATTTGCCTGAATGGTTCTTTATTAAAGGTCTTTTAATGTACAAGAAAACATTGTGTATATGTTTATATAGTGATCAATTAAAATGGTTTTATGTAGCACAAAAAACACTTCGCAAATCAAAGAACCCCTTCCAGAATCTCAAAAATTAGAAAAAGGTTCCAACTGGCTCAACAAAATGCTTGTGTGCTCATTTTGTTGAGAATTTTATTGTTCAAAATGACTATATTAATCCAGTAAAAGGATTATATTTATACTGAATCTTGTTGGTCTCCAATCTGACATTTGTTTTCGGCAGGATCTTAGCTTGATGAATCTCTGGATTCTAGCTTCTAACTAGCTAAGGATATCTTCTGAGTAAACAGCAAAGCACTTTTGTAAGTCGCTCTGGAAAAGGGCGCCTGCCAAATGCCTTAAATGTAAATGTAAGCTAAATATTAACTGGTTGCTAAGTAACAGTATTTGTCACTTTAATCTAAGTAATCAACAGTGGTCACTGCCCGGAGTTTTGGTGCATACCAATGTCCACTTACTTTCCTTTATTTTCCTCTCCTAGGCACGTACAATCCGCGAGTTTGACGAGCGCTTTACATCTGTGATGTTTGGTTACAAGTCCTGTGATGATTATTACAAAGATGCCAGCCCAGTGTTCAGGTTGCAGCAGACCAGGGTACCTGTTCTGTGTTTAAATGCTGCTGATGACCCCTTCTCCCCGAAACATGGTAAGGAACACCTTAAAACAGACATCCAAAGCAAGAGCTTTACTTCATAAGGTAAACTAGGATAAAACCTATTGGATGGCACCGAAAGGACAGTAATCAACAAAACCAAAATACATCTACCCAAGTTAACCAAAAATAAAAATGTACTTTAACTAAACCAAGAAAACATAAATACACATGGAGTGTCTGCCGTCTTACTTAGGGTGTCTTACAGGATGGTTCATAGGTGATGACAATGCATGCCCAGTCTAATCTGCAGGTTTTCCCTGGATTTTTATATTCTCAAACTAACATTAGTTAAGATTCTCAAGACAGTAAAAACAGCAGTGTGCATACAGTACAGCAGTATAACAAGCAGATGAGCTTTAAAATATGTAGTTTTGCAGCCAGTACAGCTGTCTTGATTCTGCTAGTTCTTATACTGGAAGCTCCAACTCTTCAGCTGAGGTAGCTGCTCCTCATAGGTTCTGTAAGTGGAAGTAAATCCATGATTGAAAACAAACATGTCTCCTAATTGGTGACCCAAGTGGAACCACATAAGCAATGGAGAAAGACCTTTAAAAAACTGCAAACATAGATCAGACAGGACACACATACCATGCCATGGCATGTAACACCTGGCTTTCATTAAAAATATGCAGTTTCCAATTTATCCACAAGAGGTCACAGTAGGGTTTTTTCAGTAAAAGTGGATACATCTGTTGTTGCTCAACCAGTAGTACTGGTTAAAAAAACTTGTGCCATGCTGTTCTTAGGAGGTAAAGGCAAAGATAGGGCACTACATCCCAAACAATGAGCAGGTGAAGGGAATGGAGAACTGGGCTACAAAACCACTGCCTTGAGGCCAAAAGCCTGGCAAGGGGGACCAAGAGAATGGGAAGCTAGGCAAGAAAGCAATTAACATACAACCAAATTCTGAGCGGGACCAAGAGAGAAGCAAGCCAGGCTACAAAGCCTGTGTGGTTCCAGTCATTGAATTAAATCAAATGCTGGGCAAATATTGCACTGCAGTGTCTCCAACCAGCAAGGTCAACCATGCTGTGCTATAGAACAACAGACAGAGGTGACTGGGGATGCGGGACAATCCTTCTCCCCTGCTTTGTCTATTAAAGAGCAGCTTGTGCTGATCAACCAGAGGTAGTGTAGGCTCCTGAATGGACCTCTGAAAAATAGCAGACTTGGAAGAGCGAGAACAGCAGAAGACTGAGACAGGTCTGATAAATGTTAATAAACTTGTAGCCCAGTTACAAAAATGTTTTGTCTATTTTGGAAAGAACACTATATATTGGGCTCAGTAAGGGATGTATGAGTAATGATAAATATTTCTGTATTGTTTTTTCCAAGCATTCCCAGTAGCTCTTGCTCAGCAAATGCCCAATTTGGCACTGTTGGTGACAGCTCATGGAGGACACATCGGGTTCCTGGAAGGTCTTGTTCCTAAAAGCGAAACCTACATGGACCGGCTGTTTGGGCAATTTGTCTGGGCCGTTTTCGAAAACTTGGAGGACCTGAGTAAGGCCTGCAGCATCAAGGAGCAACTTAAAGGGTAGTAAAACCATCCTTATTTAGTCAGTTATTCAATGCATTCACCATCACTCAATTCAGGACAGCAGATTTCAGTTGATTATTAATTTAACTCATTAAAGGGACATTCACCCAAACACATTTTTGGTTTTCTAATCAGTCAGTCAGTTACATTTGGAACTAATACATTACCTAAAGTGGTTTAATTTTTTTTCCAATGATCAAATAAACAATCTGTGCCTTAGTTTATAATTCGACAGACTTATAAAAACTATTTTGTTTCATGTCTGAGAATCTATTAAGGCTAAATGAAGCCAATTCATTTTTAGGTGAAATATCCCTATGAGTTGAAAATTTTGAATATTGAATGGATAATTGAAGCTTGTTAAATAGTTGATCCAAAGTAACTAAATGTATCAATTGGAAATTTCTCTTTTATATATGGAATATGAATTTAATTATGATATTTTCTCATCTTGTACTGGCAATTATTTAAACTTTATTTCATGGAAAAACTTGATAAGAGGCACATGTTGTAATTTTAGGTTTGTTTCCATTGAAATTTGAATGTGGTTTTTATACCAGGGCATTACTTGTGATGTTTTTGTTATTTTCTGAGTCATTTTAAGAGGTCCTAATTTGGAAATACAATGCAGAATGCTGCATTTAAATATAAGTTCACTTTCCTTTGTTTTGATGCTTTTTAAAAAGTTGATGCTCTAATCATTATTTTCTTAAGAGAAAAGCCCTTGTTCTAAATTGTTTATATAGTATTTATATTTAATTTCCCTATTTAAATTATTAAAAGCTTCAATTTAGACTTTAAAATTATAATTGTTAGTGTATATGTTAAGTTATGCAAGTAATTCAAGACATGTCCTTGCACTTACTTCTTAATAGTATGTGGCCAAAAGTATCTTATTTTAAACTGTGGGTGTTAATAGGGAGTGTGTCCACCTAATGGCTAACTGTTCTTTTGTGAAATCTTTACAATAGATGGAACATTTGCTGTGGGGATGTTTGCTGTGAGAATACACTTCCTTTCAGCTACAAACATTAGTTAGGGGACTCACTGGTGTTGGCTGGTGAGGCTTACCTCAGAGTCATGGTGAGACACTGGATGAAGTTAACGTGACAGCACTGTCTATTATAGACAAAAAAGTTTTTCCTCAAAAAGAAAATCATTTTTTTCTTAAATAGATCTGGAATTCTAGTAACTTTTAAAATGTAAACAGACCTTTATGCTTTGCATAGATTTTTCATGCTAATAAAAGAAATGAAATCAGAAGTTTATTGAACTTGTGTGGACCACTGCTTCAGTTGCTGAGCTGCCTAACGTCACAGTAACATAACTTACTGTTGTCTGAGGCAGCTTTAGCAGGGCAGAAATCTGAGTAACTGACTTGTCATCTTAGGATTGCGCCTTGTTGAGTCACTGAGCCCTGCATAATGACCCATTCCAGTGTGTCTCAATGGAGACTGCACAGTTGTATGCTGTATAGCAGTGGATGTAGCTGAAATTGCTGAACACACTAGTTAAGTTAGTTTACATATATGTTTGGCCATACATTGTATTTGAAGGGTATTCAATATTTAGAAACCATATCGCAGTTTGCCTACACTATGAACCTATGAAACCACATTACCTCTAACTTTTATTTACTATCTAATTACTATCTGGTAGTGCTGTAAATGACATATTTCCAAATGAGCCATTCATTTAATTTTATTCTATAGTTCAGCACACTTGGGGTAGATATTGAAGCACTGAATATATAGGAAATGTTTTGTGTTAACATCATGATTTGTAATAGTCAGAACATGGCCTTTAGTGGGTCATAAAAGGTCATAAAATAGCCTTAGAGGCCTAGTCTATAACCCAGGTTATATGTATGCCTAAATTGAGTTGATTTCAACTAGCATTGTTGTTTCAACTGTAAATATTTTTAACAGTAAAAATTATACATTTAATTACATGTGAAACACCGATGTGTAAACTTTGATACATTTTCCTTTTGTCTGTTATCTATCCAAACAAAGCACTAGTAATGTATGATTGAGTGTAGAAATCATTTGATTGTTTGTATTACATCACAAGTAACTGTGCTGGTTAGAGTGGAAGCTTGCTGTCAGTCAGATTATCCCCAGAATGAACAATAAAATTCAGCATTCATCCACTCCACAGTTATTTGTGTTGGGGTGAATAACAGGATCACTGCTAACTGTACTGTTGGAACTGTGGTTCTCAATTCCATGATGAATGTCTGTGTTGGTATATTGGAATGTATTGATCCCACTCCAGCATTAATACCATTTTCATTGTGTCATTAGTGTAATTTACTCACCACCATGCACTGATCTCTAATAATTAAGCATAATTAAAGTGCTTAAAAAACGTGTTGTTCAGTCTCTGTTATTTGAGTAAAGACCTAAGGACCATATTGGGGACAGACCCTTTGGTTCAACCTGCAGCTGCCCACATAATGTATTGACTTTTTGCAAATAGTAGAAAATTTCCTTCAGAACTCATTATTATCCAGCTTCTTTGATCCATGTGAAATCATGAGTGGAATGGCTTGGGGTCGAACTGTGTAGAAATGTTATGCAAAGTCACACCCCAGTCCAGTCACGGCTTCTACTGGTAATCATTACCACAGTTAAGAGTCATTAAAGTTGGGCGGTAAGCCACACAGCTGGGACACAAAGCAGTTATTCTTGTCGAAAATCTGATTGTTAGAGCTGAATTCAAAGCCATAAAATGCTTAGCACATGGATGTTTGTAGATACTTGGTAGATGCCTTCAATGTTTTTTTTTCTGAAATCATGCATATTAATAGGGTGCCTCTCCTGGTAATTTGATTGCAGAACATTGGTGAAGTTCGTTACTGATGTTGGACAATTAGTTTTGCCACTTCAACTCAAAGGTACCGGATGGAACTCTAGAGGACATAGTTCCACAGCTCAGTGATAGGAGTTTTATACACTTTTAGCTGAAACTTCCTGCTTAATTGATGCTCTTAGGTTCACATAAATTGATCCAGAACATCCTGATCTTTTGATCAGTGCTTTCCTGTGGAGATTATATAAGATGTGTGAATGCAGTAGAGCACCTGTATCAATCAGCAATGAGTACGTATATTGTTCTCTTTAATAAAAAGTGATGTATTTGTTGTTGTATTATAACAACATTAAGCCACATTATTGTCTCCTTGACTATTATTTTCCCCTTCCTGGTCTACATTAACAAATATGTTGTGAATGATTAACCCTAGTTGGAAAGGTACAGTAGCTGCTTCTCCATTGTATCAAACCCAAATGGATTTTGGCTTTTGTGCCTTTAAGCTGCCCCAGTGCTTCTTTGAACTGCCCTACATGCCTCTTTAAGAACTCATTTAGCTTTGGTTTTGCCTTCACCCCCACCTTGTTGACTGGTTGAATCTCTGATGAAAGTTCTCTGAGCCACTCTCTTCCCAGTTAGTTTGGACATTCACCTTCTACTACTATCAAGGGTAGTTACTCCTAATTATGTGTTCAGCTGTAGGGAAGAGTTTTCCAGGTCTGGAACAAGGCTCCTAAACCCCCAACCCCGCAAAACATCTTGCAGCACTATTCACTAATGACAGTTACCCCACAATCAGTGTCAATCTTAAATGCTGCTTCTGTTCCATTATCTTTAAATGTTTTGGTTAAGGGTGCCATTCTGCTTACTTGTTGCTGTGTAACACTGTAAGTAGCGTGAATTTCGCTATCATCATGAATGGATCTGCTCATAATCCCAAACATACAAGCTGATCTGTGAAACACAGTGGAGGTATTGTCTTGGCTTGGGCTTGCATGGCTTTTTCTGGGAAGAGACTTCTTTATGCAGCAAGATAATGACCCAAAACACAAGTTGATATAGTTAATTTGTGAAACGTATAGCATTACAGTTTGTGCATTCTTCTGTACTCCTGGAAGGATGGGTGGATGGATGGATGGATGGATGGATGGATGGACATTCAAAAGTATATAGTTATAAAGTTATAAAATGTCATAATCTTCAACCAAACATATATAAATAAACATGTAGATATATGTATACATTGAGGCCAGTATACATACATACAGGTCCCATAGTAACTCAAACCACAACACAACTGGACTTGGTGCAATACACAGTTTCAAGTGCAATAATAATAATAATAATAATAATAATAATAATGTGTAATACCCCCTGCTAATGGACTCTTTCTTTTTCTCATGCACTATTTATATATATTGTATATTGTAATATAGTCTCTATATTATATATTCTTTATATTTATATAGTGTTTTCTTACTAAATTATGTCTTTTTTCTACTTTTTTGTACTTATGCTGTGGCTGGAACCTTAATTTCCCTGAGAAAACCCTCCCAAGGGATCAATAAAGTTCTGTCCTATCCTATCCTATCCTATCCTATCCTATTAGACAGTCCTTCCAGACGGAAAACCATTTCTGCGGCACTCCACCAATCAGGCTTGTATGGTAGAGTGGCAGACCGAAGCTACTCCTCAGTAAAATGCACATGACAGCCCATCTGGAGTTTGCCAAAAGGAAGAAACAAAATTATCTGGTCTGATGAAACAAAAATTTAACACTGGCCTCAATGCTAAGCATCATGTTTGGAGAAAACCAGGCACTGCTCATCACCTGGCCAATACCATTCTTACAATGAAGCATGGTGGTGGCTTTTTTGGAGGATGTTTTCTGCAGGAGGAACTAGGAGACTAATCAGGGTCAAGGAAATGATGACTGCACTGATGTACAGAGACACTGTTAATGACAACCTGCTCAGGAGTGATCTGAACCTCAGAATGAGATGTAGGTTTATCTTTGAAAAGGACAATGACCCTAAGCACTCAGCCAAGATAACAAAGCAGTGACTTTGGGACATTGGGAATGTCCCTGAGTGGGCCAGCCAGTGCCCAGACTTTATCCCGATTGAACATCTCTGGAGAAATCTAAAAATGGCTGTGCACTGATACTCTACTTCAGAGGTTCTGCAAAGAAGAATGGGAGGCACTTTCCAAAAACAAACTTGTAGCATCATACTCTAAAAGACAGGCTGTAATTGCTGACAAAATGTTTCAAAAAAATATTGAGCATAGGCTGTGAATACTTATGATCAGGTCTTAAGATTATCTCAGTCTAACGGTGGCAGTGGTCCTCTTTATATATGTTGATGGACCCCAGTCTCCTCAGGAAGTAAAGCTAGCTCTGAGTTTCAGTGTACTCTGATTGCTCCAGTTTGTCATCAAGCTGCAGTCTGAGGTACTTATAGGATGAATTCCACATTAATCCCTCAATGGAGACCAGCTGTGGGGGTGGTCCAGATCTGCAAAAGTCCACCACCATCTCATTAGTCTTGGTACCATGCAACAAATTATGTCTCCTTTACTCTTCATTTCCACTCCTGACATGCCCAACAACTGTGATATCTGAGATTTTCTGTAAATGTCACGTCTCAAAGTTTCTCACGTACTCAAAGTCAGATGTGTAGAGTGTGAACAGGAAAGGTGAGACCATTGTTCCCTGTGCTGCTGATCAGAGTCTCAGAAGTGCAGTCTCTCAGCTTAACATACTGTGGTCTGCCAGTGAGGTAGGTGTGGTTCACCTATATCCTGACTTTGAATAGAAGGGTATAGTATAGTATTGTATAGTGTTGAAGACACTGGAGAAATCAAAGAACATTATTCTCACAGCACCATTCCCCTTATCCAAGTGAGAATACATCTTCTATACCCTCCTTCTCCTTCATATCCAGTGCTTGAGTAGATGGAGGAGCAGATGTTCCATGGTGTGTGATGTTAAAGTGATCAGCCTGAAGTCGTTAGGCAAGCTGAGGCTTTCTTTCTTTGGCACTGAAACCAGGCATGATATCTTTCCCCCTCAACTCCAAACTCAGGTTTTCTGCAGTGTGGAACAGCTGCTTCCTTTGCCTTGAGGCAAGCAAAGATGCACTTGTGCTGGTCTGATCTGTAGGGTCTGGATGTTCTGCTCTGTCAGAAGTTAGAGCTGTTGTTGCTGTTGCTGTTACCAATCAGGGTGATTAAGAGCGAGTGAGGTCTGGGCAGACAAGAGCAGTTGAGGCTGGGAAAGGGCAGTCAAAGTGGTTGTAGAAGAGATTGAACTCATTTGCGCTCTCTCTCTCTCTCTCTCTCTCTCTCTCTCTCTCTCTCTCTCTCACTTCCATTCTTTATTTGTGCTGTTTTTGCTTTTACTCTCTGCTCCTTCTGTCATTATATCTTTATTACACTCTCTTACACACACTCTCTCACCCCTCTTTTGCTCTTTCTCCTTCTTTTGCTTTCTCTCTGGCACATGCTCGAGTACAGTTTCACATTGATCTGTGAAATATCCCCCTGGGCAATTATAAAATATTAAATCCAAGTCACACTCTCGTCCACGTCACTCTCTTCCTCACAATCTCACACTCTCAAACTCTCTCTTTTCTTGCTCATTCTCGCGTCTTCATCCTTCAGTTTTGTTCTTGCTGCTCATCTGTCTGAAGTATGAGTGACTAACACTTTATGAAAAAGAGCAATTTGTAGGGTCAGAGTTTTAGTCCCATGCTGCTGATGTTTAAATGAAGTTGGGTTAGTAGGTGTAACATTTAAGTACAGGTGGGCTTTACAGTAGGCAGGTTTACATTAAAACATGTTTGATGTTTCACCAAGACATGCAGACAAAATTTATGTTGGTAAAAAAAAGAAAAGTACTGCCTATATATCCACAATGTCCACACGTCGGCTGCCCAGCAGTGATGGTGGCAATTAATAAAAAAAAGCTCCTTGTGTTGGGCACATCTAATGGGTTTGGGTATTTACCTAAAAGCTGTCAACAATCTGTCTAACTATTCTATCCCATCTGATTTGGTGGGCTTGTGGTTGACTTTGTGCTTTTTCTGAGGACCAGTGTCAGCTTTCTTTCTTTATTTAGGAAACGTCTACATCTCTGGTTTGTTATCGTCTGCATCATTTGAGTGCGTCTGTGTTGTCTCTGATAACCTTTACTTTGCCTTGCATTACTCTGTGGTGTGTGCATTTCTTTTCTTGTTTAGGTAAGTTTGATAAAGGCCCATCATTTACTAAAATGAATAAAGTCAGTGTTTTAATGCAGTAGTCCAGTGTTTACGAGGGGTTGAATGCTCCTGACAGTAGGAGGGTAAAAAAAAAACCCAAATGCCTCTTGGTTGGCCATCACTGGGTGTGATGTGGGGAGAGTGTGCCATCTACCCACCCAGAGAGAGCAAGGCCAGTGCTTTCTCAGCCTCCGGCTGCCAATGGCAAACATGGTGCGGTGTTTGAACCAGCACCCCAATATACTTTTCGGAACATATCGTGAATATTGACGGTGCTTAAAGAACACTGAGCAGTTATACATTTCATAGTTGTAATTATTTCTGTTTAAATGAATGAAGCACAGCTTCAGAAAAGCCACTACTGATACAGTTTGTCTGCACGTCAGAATATCACAATAAACATTGTATATCACTAAAATGACTTGAAATATCATGATTCAGTATTTTTTTCCACATCAGCCAGCCCTAAACATCTTAACCCAAACATTCTGCTAATTCAATATCTTTTTGAAATATCAGTTAAATCTGATCATCTGTCAGATTTTCTCATTTTTTTAAAGAAGGTATCTACCAGAACACCTTGCATCCCTAATTGAGTTCTTCTTTAGGGAACTGAAAGTCCGTTTTCTGTAGCATCACTTCAGATCTTTGCTAGACTAGATAAGTCTCCATTTTTATCCTGTTGTTTAAGAACATTCTGCCTTAAGGCTCTGCGGTCCGTTTGTTGATGGCTAAATGGAAAATACGCAAGAATAGGTTTTTGTTCCTTTGTGTTTCTGGTGAACCTAGTGTATCTCCAGTATCTGAAATCTATGGGCAGTTGTGTAAATAATCCTTCTTATATTACCCCATGCACCCTCGGGCATTTGTGTGTGTGTTTGCGCAACTAAGCCCCAGGGGCAGTTGACTATATTTCAGCTTATCTCTCATCTGAAAGCTGTTTGACTATTGTTCCTACCCTAGTGCAGGTTTTATAGCGCAGGCTTGTTCTTTAAGGTGGAGAAGTGAGAGCTTCTCCGGGATATTTTTGTTTGTTTGTTTTCTTTATTACTGTTAAATCAGTATTGGCCCACAATGACATTGAAGTCTTATATAAATCTTAAGTGTGTTTTGTTACAATAGTGAAGTATTGAGTATCAACCAACAGCAATATTGAAATATTAAGCATCTGCCTTGAAATATTGATTGTAGCCCAACTGTCTGCTGATACAACAGGGAAGTACTGAGTATGAACTAAAATCAATTTTGAAATCTTG